>PVIW01002114.1:76174-156810 GCA_004026585.1 Noctilio leporinus
CCACTGTGGAAAACAGTATGGGGTTTCCTTAAAAAACTAAAAATGGAACTGCCTTTTGATCCAGCAATTCCACTACTTGGACTATACCCAAAGAATCCTGAAACACCAATTCATAAGAACCTATGTACACCTATGTTCATAGCAGCACTATTTACAATAGCCAAGTGCTGGAAACAGCCTAAGTGCCCATCAGTGGATGTTTGGATCAAAAAACTTTGGTACATTTACACAATGGAATTCTATATAGCAGAAAGAAAGAAGGAACTTGTACGCTTTGCAACAACATGGATGGAACTGGAGAGTATTATGCTTAGTGAAATAAGTCAGTCAGTGAAGGACAAATATCATATGATCTCACCCATTACGGGACAATAATGAGCAAAACTAACAACAAGCAAAACAGAACCAAATATATGAATACAATGAATAGGCCTTCAGTGGTCAGGGGGAAAGGGGTTGGGGAGAGGTGGGGAGGCAGAGGCAAGAAAGGGGAGCAGCTTAGACAAGAACCTAGTATAAAGGAACCATGGACATGGACAACAGGTGGGATTGACTTTGGGGGGAATGGGTGGGGGGGAGGGGGACAGAGGGGAGCAAAAAGGGGATGGATGTAATACAACAACAATAAAATTAAAAAAAAAAAAAAAGAATTCTGTGCCTTCAGGTGAAGCATAATTATAATGCTCAGTTTCAGGTTTGATTCATTTACTTTAGCCTTATATTGTTTTATAAAAATGCTGTTAATCATAAAGCTCAATGGTACCCATTAATGCTATGATGCTATTTAAAAGTTTATTTATTATTTTTTAGAGAGAAGGACAGGGAGGGAGGACGAAAGGGAGAGAAACATCACTGTATGGTTGCCTTTCACCTGCCTCCAGCTATGGACCTGGCTGGAGACCTGGCTTGCAACGTGGTTATGTACCGTGACTGGGAATTGAACCAGCGACCTTTGGGTTTGCAGGCCAGTGCCTATCCACTGACCCACCAGCCAGGGCTGCTATGATGTTTTTTATTTTAAATTCAGAAATTGGTGTCTCTGATTTGGTCACATTTAGTAATATTTAGTCATGTGAACTAGAAATAGACTTTATTTCTAGGCGATGTAACTTTCTATCTGAAGTCTTGATCTTATTTGCTTTGCCCTCTTTTGGTATCTCTGTCATTTATTTTCTCCTTTTCTTAAACATGCAAACTCCCTCTGTCTCTACAGTACTCCTCATTTTTATGTTTTTTTTTTTTTTAAAGATTTTATTTCATTATTTTTTAGAAAGAGGGGAAGGGAGAGAGGCAGAGAGGGAGAGAGGCATCAATGTATGGTTGCGTTTCACCTGCCCCCAGCCACAGACCTGACTGGAGACCTGGTTTGCAACCTGGTTATGTGCCCTGGCTGGGGAATCGACCTTTGGGTTCGCAGGCCGGCGCCTTAACCACTGTGCTACCAGCCAGGGCTATATGTATTTATCTCTATCCTAAAACCAGCTTAAATCTTTCCGCTTTGTCTCCACTTATTATTCTATTGGTGTAGCTTTTTATTTCTCCCTTCTGTTATATTTCTTGGAAGAGTTCACTTGCTGCTTCTACTTCCTCAGGTTCTTCTACTTTTAGTTCAGTGTTCACTTTCAATACCAGGCTGCCATACCTCCCCTTTCAGCAGCTGATACCACTGATCACTTTTTTTTTATATGTGTGTCTCTATTTCCTCTGACTTTTATCAGATCAGACTTTCCTCTGATGTGGCTTCTTCCTTTGTGACATTTTTGCTGGCTCTGTGTATTGGCTGCCTGGGAGCTGATGATCAGAACTCCCCTTGTTATAAATGCCACTCACCTGGGCTAGATGTATTCCTGCGTAGTGTTCCCACTTTTGTCTGACATAACACATTAACACAACTTTTGTCTTGAAATAATGGGAGACTCAAAAGAAGTTGTAGAAATAGAGGGGCTTTGTGAACCCATCACCCAGTTTTCCCAATGTACAGTATTACATGCAATTAAAGGAGAATGTCTCAATCTTGATACTTTTGAAGTTCTCTGTTGTGGAACCTGTCCTGGGATTGTAGGATTTTTAGCAAAATTCCTAGATACAACTAAGAGATACTTGTATAAATCTTGTCACCCCTAGTTGTGTTTTCTTCCCAAGTTGTGACAAACAAAAGGTGCCCTGCCCCTCTCCTTTCTCCCCATATGAAAATACTGAATTAGAGAGTGAATAAGGGTATATCAAATCTCTATGTAGGTAAGGTTCTGAAGTAGTGTATGTGAAATCTTGCTTTGTATTTCTGTTTTCTGTAGGCAGTACCTTTTTTTTTTTTTTTAATTTTATTGTTGTTGTATTACATCCATCCCCTTTTTGCTCCCCTCTGTCCCCCCACCCACCCACCCATTCCCCCCAAAGTCAATCCCACCTGTTGTCCATGTCCATGGTTCCTTTATACTAGGTTCTTGTCTAAGCTGCTCCCCATCTTTGCGGCAGTACCTTTTTTATGTCTGAAGAAATAATGTAAGGTGGCTTCTCTCTGAGTAGAATTTTATCTCTTCATAGAAAGAGCCATTCTGCTAGATACTTGGTTCTCTAATGAATGGCTGCTTGATTTTTTAAATGCAAAAGGAAACACTTCACCGCCATATAGTTGAAAATAATTATTTCACTTGACAACATAGATCAAATTAGTGTGCCAAAGTTTGAGAAGAAAAAACCCAATTGTCATCTTTTTGGAGAATTAAAAGTAAGGCTCTTGCATTGTGAAACATAAAACATTTTTCTAAACATTATGACAGTAATTTATTTCTACAACTTCACACTAGTACAGACATCCTTATTTTACTTTAGAAACAAGTACCTTCTAAGATTCTGATAGCACTTCCTTGGACTTTAAATTAACTATGTGAATGTCAATATTTCAGATCCCCAAGCTTAATTATCAATTTGGAAGGGTACATTTCTTTGTTAAATTTGGAAGATATATAATTGTTACTTCCTTATTCATAGTTTATTGCTATACCTCTGGAAAAGGATATAGTATAATAATATAACATATTTCTAAAGTGATATGTGGTTTTCTAAATCCCTTCATACATAGCATTTGATATAATTTTAGAAAGTACAGAGGACATGGGAGTTGGTTAGTAAGTATTAAATTACCCAGGCTACCTTGTATAAATAATCAAGGAAAAAACCTTAAGCTCAATTACAGTCTTATTTTTCTTTATACTTCCATCAGTAGTTGTTATTTTCTTTTCTATTATTTTAAATATTTTATTTATTATTTTTAGAGAAAGGGGAAGGGAGAGAAAGGGAAAGAGGCATCAATGTATGGTTGCCTTTCACCTGCCTCCAGCTATGGACCTGGCTGGAGACCTGGCTTGCAACCTGGTAATGTGCCCTGGCTGGGGAATCAAACCAGTGACCTTTGGGTTCGCAGGCTAGTGCCTTGTTCACTATGCCACCAGCCAGGGCTATAGTTGTTACTTGGAATTCATAACATGTTTATCACATATCTTAGCACACATTTTGACAATTCTTTAATTTCATTGTAAACACTGATGGTCTACTGTTGACCTCTTCTCTCTACCACCCTCCACAGGAAAAAAAGAGAAAGAAAAAGAAAGAGAGAAAGAAAAAAGAAAGAAAGAAACCTGAAGAGAAGAGACACTGTCCTACATATTGAGTTTAAATTGATTAATGGAAAGTTGATAAGAGGAAACAGGAAACCACACACTTATCTGTACCATAGGATGTGTATTCTTCAAAATAACTTAATTCTGAATTCATTGGGTTTGATATAAGTCCAAGAATAGCGGATCATACCATCTGCCTTAGTTTTGATAGTCTTTATTGAGTTTGCCTTTTAGCCTCTTAAAAAAATACCATTGAAATGTTAGTTTATAAATAATATGAAACAGATCCAACTCTGATTTTTCAGGAAGGCGTATTGTCACCAATTGTTATGAGCCAAATGAAATGAGTGTCTTATTTCCTTTTAGTTTAAACAGAATAGGGCTTGCACAATCTGAATTCTGTGCTTTATCTACACTGCCTTAATACCAGGCAACCAAATAAAGATCCTCAGTTATCTACAAGTGTGAAAACATCAAGAAACAGCACAACAAACAGGGAGAGTGCTGGATATTCTTGGATTTAGGATAATGGGTATGCTAGGAACATTATTTTTCACGGATTACCTTTATTTTTTATTAGAGAATTTCTTGGAATGAGTTTTCTTTAATAAATGATGAATAAACTTAAAAATTAATTTTAGATGGTTTAGAATGATTAATATGAGAAACTAAATACAATAAGGTGTTGATTCAAATTCAGACTTTAGAATCTTTTTTTTAATATCATAAATGACAAAACCCAATCTAATACATATAAGCCATTTATTATAGCATCTAGGGTTTCTAAAACTTGACTTTAAATTGATTGTAATCTAAAGGAAATATTTTGTCCCAAAATGAAACCTGCTCCCTAAAGATATAACATGCATTTTTTTCAAAATAAATGCCAACCAGTTCTAATCTTTAGAGATGCATTTCATGTGAAAATTTCTGTTTGGAATAGAACACTGGTTTTACACTTCAAATTAAAAATACAATGCGCCATCAAAGGTTCGCATTTGTTTCATCTATTGTAAACCAGACCTTATTCATAAAGAAGGCTTCTTTGATAACATGCCTCAGTACACTGCATTTTCAAATGTGTGGTTAATATCATGAATGTTATATTAATGGTCTTATGTGTTTTTTAAAATATTCAAACCATCCAAAAGTGCCTTCTGAAGTAATTGGCAGTGCAGCATCTGTGTAAGCAAATAGCCCTGCATGTATGTTCTTAGCAGTACCCAGAGGCGGGCTCACCCTTCAGAGTTGGTTTTATTGAAAGGAGATATATTGGCTAAGACATCAGCCTGATTCTAACTCTTTTGAAAAGACATTACAGAACTTTTATCATCCACCTTGACCATCTCTGGAGAGCAGACCCTTGGTTTTCCAAATAACATCTGCAAAAACCAGTCGTGTTAAATTTCCATGAGACTAGATGTCCTTTTTCATCAGTTACCAGCTTTATTTTTTTTTTTTTCAGCTTTGTTAATGAAGGATAATCTCCTTGCATTGACTATACTCATTACATACAAATTAGAGTTAAAACAGTAGCTTCTCAACCCCAGGAATGTAAGTGCTAATGAATGGGAAAAGGGTCGTCAATGAAAAATAACTCAGGAAAGCTATATCACCGCACTACTGTTTGCAGCACTTGGGAAAAGGTTCTAATATTAATGCCTCTTGTCAGAAAACCCTTGCAACCTCTATTAAATCATCTTCTCTATTGAAGGTGCTGTAGTTATAAATAGGCGCACAATGAATTCTGCATTCTCTACATGTAAATCATGCCACATACCATTATCTGATATCCTTGAATTAGGTATGCACGGCCTTGGGGGCAGTAAAGGATAGATCGATGCAGCCAGCTGTCTCTTTTAGTAATAACTGCTGCACATTAAAGACTAACAGCCAGACAATAAATAACATTTTCAAATCTGCATCTAGACTTTGAGTGGGAGAGGAATGAATAATGATTTCCTTGTGTTAGATTGGACTTAAGTAAAAGGTCAAACCTTTCAGCAAAAGGAACAACAGCCGTACATTCCAGTTAATCATAGATAAAAGTGTGTGTGTGTGTGTGTGTGTGTGTGTGTGTGTGTGTATAAACTTGTAAGCAGGATAATTAACGGGTCTGCTTGCTTTTAGTGTATACCGCTGTGTTGTTTCATTCTTGCAAACTCCATTTTCTTTCATGTCTATTGCTCATTCTGATTCTCTTTAAATGAAGGTGGGAGGTTAACAGATTAAATCCAGTTCAGCACAAGAAGCTGGGAGTAATTGATATTACATATAAGCATTGTATTTAAATAAATCAGGGGAATTTTTTCAGTGCAGACAATGACCTCATGTATGGATTACATTAAGTTAGAATGATATATTTTATAAGTAAAATATCTTGAGTCTATTTGCATATTTTCTATGAGACCATAAATATTTCTGATATTGACTGAGTTTAATAGGATGGCAATATGCAAGAAACAATGTTCTTAAATTTAAAAAATAAAAACACAAAAACAGGGATAAATTGGTTCTGTGAAAACCTGCTGTGAGATTTTAATTTTCTTCCTTCATGTTGCTCTATAAAAATTGCCTACATCAAAAGATTGAGGTCATGTTTCTTTTATGAGAAAAAGAACTGATGGATTGTCATTTATTTGGAAATAATTTTTATTATCTTATTCGTGTGTGTGTGTGTGTGTGTGTGTCCCAATTGTGCTTTAATTAGCTATGGCACATGATCTTTGCTTCTTCAATATGTCCTGTTTAACTGCACTCAAGAACTTCACAGTTTTAATGTTTACTTCTCCAACCTCCTCTATCTCTGTATTTCTGTGTGAACAATAAAAGAAAACCTCTGGCTGCACCCCCCTTTTGGGAGGGAGTTTTTCAGCACTGATACAAATATTGTTGTTTTTGCTGGCAAGTAATTCACCAGTGGCTCATTTCCTTCAGCTTTTATTTCACAGCAATTGTAAAATAAACCACTCGTAGCACACGCTGTTAATGTCTGGTCCCTGGGGTGTAACTGATGCTTGTGGTATGGGTCATGTGCTAGCTAAAGTGTGCATTAAAAAGGGAGAAATTAATAGTACTACCACTGATTCAAGCTAAATGGTATTCAATGTGCAAAGTTGTTCCTTTAATAGTAACATAGCCTATTGTTTTGTTGATTTCTTTTCGCGTCTGATGCAAAAACAAGTAAAAATAAATAAATAAAACACCCCTCCAGAACATGCTAATAGAATGAATTTTTCAGAGGCAGAACTGGCCATATGCTGAAGTTCCATTCATACATTATATTATTTTTATTTCATTTTTGACCTTCATGTTATATTTGATGAGACAGTAACACTAGTGGCAAAACCACTAAATTCTGTGCTTCAGCAGAACTAGATAGAAATTAGTGCAACTCTTATGTGCTTGGCTATTTGTATATTCCAGTTATGTAATTTAAAAGTGAAAAAGATAAAAGTTTTCTTAATTTTGTGTTCCTCTTAGGGATATACATTACATAATTCATTTCAAAGATGGGGTTTATATAACCTGTTATATACAAATTTTAGTGGAGCATTATTTTGTTGTATTCTATCGAACAATAATTGACAAGTCCATCATAATACAATTCTTTTAAAAATATCCTTAACACTGTCTACATTGTGTCACATTTGAGCTGACAACATTCCCTCAAAATTGATAGATGGTACACCATTCATTCATCTTCCAGATAAAGATGTTATCATTCTGGAGAGGTTATTTGAACACACAAAAGCATGTTCTAACTGCTTGTCAGGATCAAGTTCTGGCCTAGCTGATTTCCTATTCACACACAGCTTATAGTATTCTAGCATTATACCACCAAAGAGTGCTGTCCCTGGGTGCATCAACATAATTTTGGCATGCAACTACATCTCTTTTGCTAATTTGTACACCTGTCTTTTTTCATAGATGTACGAAGTTCCACTGATAGGGCCCTTGTACGCAGCAGATTTTATTAAATAGTCTATTCTTGTTATTTGCAGTACTTAATGTTCTATATAGTCACTGTAAACCCCGAATAAGCAAATCCAGAAATAATACTTGTAGTGGAAATACAAGGTTAGGTTCCTGTCAGCCTTTGGTCACAACACTTTTTTTTACTATCAATACAAACCTTCTTGTGTGTTCTCTCTTAAAGGCACATTATTTAATATGTATTTTTGATTCATTAATATTGAACTCATGACCAATAGCACTATAAATCATGCCTGAACAAGGTTTATCTAACACATGTAATTTTCTCCCAAAGGCACATCACAGCCTTCATGTGCTTAGGAGCACTGTGCTTGGGAGTCATTTTACCAATGAACTTACCAGCAAAAATGCACAAAAATGAGAAAATGTGACAGTAAGTAGATGGCAACATGGATTGTTTATAATAGGAGCTGAAAGAAGAAGGCAGAGGGCCCACCTTGTTTCCACTCAGCTGAGAATATGCACTTTGTGCGACTCACATTTTTCACTGCTTGGCACATGCATGAAAAAGACTGCTAAAATGTCTCTATGATGGACAAGTTACAATGTATTTTAGCATGTAGATGGCTGGCAATATGGAATCCGCAAATAACAAAGCTGAACTGTATTCAGCGATATGAGAAATAGCACAAACAAAGCAATGGAGGCCACTTAAAATTGGGTGTATCTAATACCCACACACACCATTGTATTAATTTGGGGTATACAATATAAAGAATTGATATATACAGCTACAGAGTGAAAGGACTGCCACACTAAATTTAGTTAACATCTATCACCACAGTTAAAATATTTTTCTTGTGATGAGAACTCTTAAGGTGTACTCTCTTAGTAACATTCAAATATCCAACATATTATTGTTATTGTAACCACCATGCTGTACATTACATGCCAGAACTAATTTATTTTATAACTGGAAGTTTGTATCTTTTGACCACCTTCACCAAAACCATTCCTATGTTTTAAAAAGCTGGTTATGATTCTATCTTAATCGTAACCTGACTCATCTCTCTTCCCTTTTCCAAATTTCCTGCTCCAACTTTTCCTCCTAGACTTTGCCTCTGCCCCTCATACCAAATCCATATACTCTTTGCCTTTTTTCATCTGTTAATGGACAAATTGACATTTTTCAACAGTTCTTTCTATCCCCTTCTTGCTATAACTTCTGTTGGATTCCTGGCCTCTAGTTTGTTTGGATCCTGATGTGCGGATTGATAGTTCGAGTGGCTACTCTTCACTGATGGGATGTTGTTGTGAAATGCTGCTGGAGTTTTGGGGGGTGTCTTGTGGTGCCTTCAGCCCTTTGCACTTGCACTTCCATGAAACATGAGGCTCTAGTTCTCGGTCCAGGAGGCTAGAGCATTCTACTTGCACTGTCCTTGGTATTTCAGAAATGTCAAGAAACATATCACTCAAACTTCAACTTTGAATTTCAAAACAGATTTTTGATACTAGTGGTAGAAACAAGTGCTTTGAGAAAGGTTATTTTTTTGCTACTTAAGAGACTAGCCTTGGGTAGGCTTCCATATTTCGAGGTATGTAGCAGCATTGTTAGTGTCAGCTCCCAAACTGGGCACAACCCAAATTGTATATTTGTTTATAGATTCCTTCCTATACAGTAAAGAGAATAAACAACATACATGCAAAAATATGGGTGAAACTCACAATCACATTGTTGAACAGAAGAAGCCAAGAATAGTAGCATGCATACTCATGTTTTCCCTTATATAAAATTTAAAAGGGCAAAACCATAATATTGGAAGTGAGAACAGTAAACATTGGGTAGAAGTGGATGGTGACTGTGAGGGGATGAGGGTGTTACTTGTATACTATTGTCTCATCTGGGTTGAAGTTAATAAATGTGTTCACTTTGAAAAAAATCATTAAGCTATATAGTACATTTATAATGTGAGCTCTTTCTGAATATATTCCATCAAAGAGTTCTACATTCAGCATGAATGGTATGAAATGTACTATATGGTGCCTGAATAGATTGAAAATGGATTTAGATCCAGATCTGCTGATTTGTGAGGATATCCAAATTTACATTGTTCAGTGAAGGAAGCAAGTTATGAAAGAAGGTAAAGGGATTAGCCAAGGAACATGTATGCATAACCCATAGACACAGACAGCATTGTGGTGATGGCCTGAGAGAAGGGGAAGGGGTGCTGGATGGAAGTGGGCAGGCCAGGAAGGGGGAACATCTGTAATTGCGTCAACTATAAAAATAAAGTTAAAAATAAAAAGGAAGCAAGTTGCAAGATACACACACACTTGTGCACACACACACTGTTCTGTCCTGGTAAGACAAACAAATGAATAAATTACCTACATATGTGTATATGTTTATATATATGAGCAAGGGGAAATGGTGAATAATATGCACCAGATGTTAATGTTAGTTATCTCAGTGGGAGAGGGATTAGAGGTTTGGAGCCCATGTAGGAGGGAGATGATTAGCATTGCTTTTTTACAACTTTTATGGTATTATTTGATTTGTTACAGTAAGCATGTTTTTATTTTATCATTTCAAAAACATAGAGAAATGGATATATTTTGTAAGGAAAAATATGAGTTGAGATCTGACCTGATTAAAATACATAAAAGAATTTGTAGATTCCCCTTGAGTCAAATATTCCCACCTGCCAAAAATAAATGAAAATCTCAAGAGCTATGAAGAAGAAATAAGAGTCAGAGAGGAAGCACAGAAATATAATCCCAGGGGATGCAGACGTAAGACAACTGGTCAAGTGTAGCTCAGTGTTATTGTTGATAATACCATGAACCCACATATCACCAGTTCACATCAGTCTTGTGAAAACTCAAATCACATGGACATGAGTAACTCTCATTCTTGTCACTTACTGTTATTTCAATCTTCATGTCCCTTGAAAATACCCTCACCTGTTTCTGGGGATCCCATGATTGCCTCTAAGGAACTTACAAACCCATTGGCTAGCCCATCACCACACAGTCCTAACCAACAGGCTTATGGGAAAACTTCCTTCAGCCCTGCCCCTGTCTTCTCTCTCTTCCCCCTTCAACATACCCTCCTATTCTCTGCCTGTCTTCCCCATGGTCTTCACAGTAGGCTTCGAGCTTCAGGAAGGGGACAAAAAAAATATAAGCAAATTATTAGAAGTCTCCCTATATCGCCACACATGTAAGTAAATACCCCTGAGGAATCACCAGCTACAGCTTATATATCAGCTGAATTCTGCCCATGGATCTGGGCTCAGGCAGAGCGAACCTTGGCAGAGATGGAAATGGGGTACTGTCTGTGGGAACCCAAAAGCCACTGGATGAAGTTTCTTGCTCCTCAGCTTTACAACCTAGCCTGTGCCTAATTAGAGCTATTTGTAGATTTTTTTTTTACCTTTATATTTTTCCTAGTAATCTTGCCTGTAAGTCAAAGTGGGAGGCAGCTTCACAGTTTCCCTACCTATAAAATCACTACAGCTTTCTGACCTTTGTTCGTAGGTTCTTTAGAAACGGTGTCTTCAGCCTAATCTCTAGGCAGTGCTGCTTCCTAATTTTTCTCGTTCTCATGCTCTTACCCTTTTATTTGTGGCTTATTAATTAATTGAATTGCATCTGAGGGAAAGATGTTCAAATGTTCCACTAGTTCTTATATTCCTGCTTTCCCTCTTTGAACTAGCATCATCAAAACACAGAGCCAAATCACAGGTCCCTTTTTTTACCCACCTCAATCATTGCCTCCACTTGAACGTATCCCATTGAGAGTTGAGGAATGAAAGACACCCGAATGCCTTGTGTTACCTGTATACCCACGATACTATGGGCAAACATCAGAAGTGGACTAGCACAGTGTTTTGCAGTTGCCCATTAACCCAAGCATGCCTCCTCTAGATTGTCTGCTCTCTGAAGGCAGGGTTCAGGTTCCTTCAGTTCTAAATCTCCACTACCCAGAGCCATGCTTGAAATAGGGGCACACTACATATAGGATTCACTCATTAAGTACCTACCGTGGTGTCATGAACATTCTGCTGCATTTTGAGGCAATAAAGATGAATAAAACAGTATATAATGTCAAGATGCTCACAGTCTATAAGGAAAAAGACTTATAATTAGGTGGGAAAAGTGCTCTAATAGAGATAAAATAAAATTGCCAGGGCACAGATATAAAGGGCTGATTAGCCAGACACCTTTAAATGTTTACAACCTGGAATACCCAATATTTAACATTGAATCGTGGCCTCTTGCTGACAGGCTAACTCCCTTCCAAAGCTCTCAGTCCCTCTTGGAAAGAGGGTCGTATTTTGTCACAAATCTGCAGAGTGCATTGACTGGCACACACCTTACTGTTAAATAAATCAATGTCTGTGTGTGCCCCTATGCAGTCTCTATTTTGGCATAAAGACCTTGAATTATTTACTTGGTTCATGCTACAACTTGATTCATTTCACTCTGTATGTGTTTTCCAGAGAAAGATAAATGAAATTGGGATTAGTATGTTCACTGCTTCCACATCTGATCTCTGTTAAGCCCCATTCTGCTTGCCCTTTGTTTTCACCAAGATTATCTGTAAGAACATTTCTTTAAAATCTTGCCATCCCTCCTATTTAGGTGAAAACAAAGGGCAGAAAATGAAGTTTGAACTTTGCAGAATGTCCTATTAATGGGTTACAAGGCTTTATTACCTCTCTCTTAGAACAAGTGAGCATTGTAATCACTAAGTATAACATATAAGAAATTGGTATCACCATTTGGAGGGATGGTAAGTTTTCATAATCTTTTTATCCCCTAAGATAGAAAAGAAATCTCTTCCACTTCTAACTATGCCAGGTTCTAAAATATAAGGTAAAAAAAAAAAAGAAAAGAAAAGAAAAGAAAAAGAAAAAAACAATAAATTGTGAGCTTTAAGAATCAGCTATTAAGATTAACGCTGCATCCCACAATGTTGTCAAAAACCCAGATGTGTCATATTTGAGTTGCATTTTCATTATGTGCACATACTTGGCTTTGAGCAGAATTATATGAGTTGGATTAATTTTTTATATGGCCCTCCAGCAGCTCTGTGTGGAACCATATGGGGGACATTTGGTTCTCATCAACTCCCTTTCACCCTTCCTTCCATTCCATTGCTTTAAACAGAACTTTCATTCTCTTTAACTATCTGCAGGTTTTGTTCTGTTCAGAGGGAAGAGCCACTAAAATGTTATGACCTCTAAGTGAAGGGCTCCAAAGCCAGCCCACAGCTGCGCATGATCACACATGTGTTGTTGGTGGCCTGCTTTTGGCTGTGCAGGGGGTGGGGGTGGGGCTGGTTAAGGTCTGTTGTCTTTCATCTCACTGGGAGGATACTTACTGCTTGGTTTGAGTCTCCCTAGTGGTCTCTAAGGAAGTGGAAGGATTCAGTTTTCAGCCCTGTTATTACAGTGATTTTTGTTAAGCCTGAAATTCACTTTTCAAGCAGGGTGGATGTTTTATAGGGGGAATGGCTGTGAGATTTTCTGAGATTTTACTTAGATGATAGTTCTTTTTAAATTTTTTAATAAAGATTTTGTTTATTATTTTTAGGGAGAGGGGAAGGGAGAGAGGCAGAGAAGGAGAGAAACATCAGTGTATGGTTGCCTTTCACCTGCCTCCAGCTTCAATAATAGTTCTTTATACATCACTTACCTGTAAAGATTTCAGATATATCTGCATTACTTGCTAACCACTCTGCAGGGGAGGGAAGTGGCCAATACAGAGAAAAACTGAAAATAACAATACAAAAGCTTCCCTTCTCTGTGCATTGTAAACAAAACGTTGTGGTGGGAACCCAAGATCAGAGCAACACTTAAAATCACAAGGTCAATTATCAGTTGACAAGAACATTTGAAATAGCTTGGCACTGGAGACATTTTACACTACAGAGGAGCAGTCTATGTGGGGTAAGTGGAATTTTAATTCCAATCAACATTTAGTTGTTTGAAAATGGTATATGAATAAATGAATACTTAAAAGATAGCTGCCACTTAAAGGGCCTTACATAATGCAACATAGGTGAATTCTATCAGAAGCCTTCATAATGAAGTAAAAGTACCACATGAAGTTAACTGTCACTTAGTATTTTAATTTCACATCCCCACTCGGCATATTAAGTGGCAAATGCTTTCATACAGTACATTTAATCCCTTGATGGAATTTGAGAGCCGGCTAGAAAGTTCTTTTCCTTTTTTTTTTTTTGATAAGTCCACATCTTGCTCAGGTTTAACATTTATTCATGATGGCACCTCATCTTTTGCCTTCGTATTAAAATGCCAGAGGTTAAAATTTCTTATGGAAATTCTACTTAACAGAAAGCTTTATTTTACATAATTACAATCTGGTTCAACCTCCATTCATCCAACATTTATTATAACATTTAAAGGTTTCAGAAATACCTTTGAAATGTTTTCCCCTCTTTTTTCCTTTTATTTTAAAGAACAGATATCATAAGTTTTGTGCCCAAAGCCTGTGTTTTTTTTCTCAGCGGCCCTCAGCCACACTCCTCTGATTTGCTAGGTTCTTGTTCATCATTTCTCCATCAGATCTGACCTGATACTGGCCTCTCTCAAACTTCCTGCCGTCAGGGCATCTCTTCATTCAGACATGGTGGGTGGAAGTCACCAAAGTAGTAATTTATTAGTAGTAATTCTACTTGTCCCTATCCATTAAACAACAGGATGCCTAGTTATACTATTTGGTTACATGAAAACTTGAACATTTATATAGTTACAGTTTATAGGAAAGATAATGTAACTGACATGTTTTAAAATCTGGTTCTAGAGAGAGAGATGTTTTTTGTTACCTAATTGCCAATGAACTGACCAGAGTAACTTTAGAGTCTGGAAATAGGACGATGTTTATCAAAATAAAATATGAAAGAGCCTGGCTATTTTTCATATCTAGGTGTTCAGTATAAATAATTTGATCAGTATAAATAATTTGATTAGATTAAAAATAACGTTAAATGGCCTGGATTTAAGAATTAACTTGCAAATTGGTGTTTTACTAAGATATGTCTGACAAATAATCAAGTGCTGTTAGGGATTGTGTCCGACTTCTTTTGTTAAAATCTCTTCTTTTCATTTCAACTTTTCTAAGAAAAAAAGTGCTGCTCTCAAAAATTAAAAAGAAAATAATCACTGCTATCCCATCAGTAACACAATTGGTGACTAAGAACATCAAATGGTAAATCCAGGCATATTAATTACATCATTAAAGTAGCATTTGGTGCACTGCTGAGATACATTACAATAACAATAACCTTTCTGTTAATAGGATTCACTAGCAGCATGTAATGCAGAAGTTGCATACAATGAAGATATCCCATTCCTCCACCTCATGGCATCAATCAATATAGTCTGAGCAACAGTGAGTAGTTCCATAAAAATGACATAAAACTGTTTGTGTATGTGTGCATGGGTGTGTGTGTGTGTCTTTGGATTGCCATGATTTGAAAGCCAGATAAACTGCTGGAGAGAAAGCAGAGTTGCTTGGTTACATCTGCTGAAAACAATCTGTGCTGTATATGAGGGCTTGTGTCAGCCCTGTAATTACCACAACTGAGCGAAAGCCTGTGCTAAATGTCACCTGCTGCTGACAAACACAGGAAGCCGAGCGCCACTAAATGAGTCAGTTACTCTGAGAGTGCTTAGCTCTGCTTGCAGGCTAAACACATGTCTCACATATAAAAGGAAAAATATGTGTGCCAAAAGAAAAAAAATCACAGACCCATTTGGAATGAAAATCTCCCCCCAAATCCTCACTGCCCACTCAGAAATCCATTAGCTAGGAAGGCTTAACAGATGCAATCAGGGGGAAGGAGAAAGATTAAAGCATTAATGAGCATTTCTGTGAGTCAGGCAGAACTTTCCACTTTCTACCACAAATTGGTCATTAGCCAGTGCAGAGCAATTTCCCACTATCTATGTAGAATGATCCTCCCAAGACATCTGAGGTTTATGTTGACAAGAACAAACCAGTAACACACTTGAACAGCTCTCCTGTGTCTGCATACAAAGTGCATGGACACAAACTGTATTTTTAAAATTCTTAAATAGCAGGGGGTTACTGGTGTTTAGATATATATTTCTGACAAAAGCAGAATTAAATATGTTGGTGTGCCCAGGCTCTCTCCTACTTATTTTGTTCTATTGCTCCTTTAAAATCATTCTCTCCAGCTATAATTTGTTTTAGCTGCTTTGTAATGCAATGTGATTACTAGAAGACGCCTCACTTGATCATGGAATGCTTTCCTAGTACTTAAATAGAAACCTCTAGTTCCCAGGCAGAGAATCTGGAGTGCAGTGAGCACCCAGGCCCAGAGGGAAATCATAGCCAGAACCGCTTATGCAGTACCTGGAGGTGGGGGAAGGGGGGCAATGATGTCTGGATGATGATGTGCACCTCTCATTACCTTGGTGAATTTATGAAGTTTCAGGGTCTGACTCTGAATCTTTGGCTTCAGAACCTTTATTTTTAAAATACCATACTACAAGCGGATTCAATTTTGGACATGTACTCTCATGAAGGAAGCTTGCAATTAGTGGCCAAAATGAATATTCACAATAACACATCAATACTACAGAGCCTGAGACTATCTGAAAGTAGACTGCCTGAGCATCTAAATTATTGTCAGATGTTCCCTGATGAATAGAGAAATCAGAATCAGTGCAGATAGATGAACTCAAGTGATGGAGATATTGGAAATCTTCTGGCTTTAGCTACAGCATCTGTTTTTACATTAAGGTTATGCTAACCCATGGGACCAGAAACTTGCAACTTATCAATAATCTATCATTCATTGAATTCTTATACACCAGACACTTCTCCTTAATGCTTTCCATGATTTGTCTTATTTATTCATCAAAAAGGTCTGTGGGGGTAAATGCTATAATTATCCCAGTTTTACAAATAAACTTCCCCAAGGTCATACAATCTAAAGGGACATTTGTTTTCATCTTCACTAACCACTTGTCAGTTGGTGCACACAAATTGAAAAAATTATTATGGCAATGTAATAAAAAAGTAAATCATAGTTTAAACATTAGTAATCATTTTCTGTAATTTAGAGTAAGGGCAGGCAAACTATGGCCCAAGGCCAAATGCAACTTTTCTTCTACTTTTGCATGACCCATGAGCTAAGAATGGCTTTGCATTTTTAAATGGTTGCAAACAAACAAACAAAAAAGAGGATATTACTTCATGATACATGAAAATCATAGAAAATAAAATTTCAATGACCCACATACAAAACTTTATTGAAACCTAGCCACACACATTTATTTTGGAATTACATATGGCTGTTTTTGTGCTATAGTAGCAAAATTATGATTCACAAAGGCCAAGTAAATTACCTGGCCCTTTATGGAAGATACTTTCCAGCCCCCAATTTAGAGGGATAATGTTTTCCAAACCTTTTATCAGAGTTTGTCTATTGGGCTCAATGATGGTGTATTTAAACTTTAGGTCACATTCAACATTTAGGATAGTTTATTTTTAATTTTTACTAAAGCAAGGAAAACTAATTTGCAGGAGGCCATTGACTTAGTATGTCTATTGGGCTCGATGATGGTGTGTTTACACTTTAGATCACATTCAACATTTAGGATAGTTTGTTTTTTATTTTTACTAAAGCAAGGAAGATTAATTTGCAAGAGGCCATTGACTTGGTATTAGGTGTCAGGTGATAATTGGCTATGCTTATTTTGATCAAACATAGACTCAGGAATGACAGAATGAATTCTTATTGAAAACCATCTCCAGAACTTTCAGGTGCTTCCACAAGGAGTGTAGACAGAATAGGAAGATTGACTATTCTTCTGTGCAGAGTCAGTGGTGAACTACTCTCAGCCTTGGTTGCATTTATTACTGTCACGAATTTCATGACATTTGTGTCATTATTTGGGTGTGGTTTAAAAATATGGCTCCAAGTTCTTCATAAATTTATTTCTCCAATGAATGAAAAAATAATCACATGGGAAAAGTCAGGCTTTTGGGAATAAAGCTTTTGTAGCCCTGTTTGGTCTTTTTTTTTTTTTTTTTTAATTTAATTTTATTGTTGTTGTATTATATCCATCCCCTTTTTGCTCCCCTCTGTACCCCTCCCCATCCACCTATTCCTCCCAAATCCAATCCAACCTGTTGCCCATGTCCATGGTTCCTTTATACTAGGTTCTTGTCTAAACTGCTCCTCTTCCTTGACTCTTCCTTTCCTCTCCCCTCAACCCCCCCGTTTGGCCTTAAAAAAAAAAAAATCTTAGGAGAGAGAAATGGGGGAAAATGGGACAATTGTAATAGAACAAAAATTATTTAAAAATCATAACATATAATCATAGATATTAAAAACTATGCAGTTTTTAGCCCTAAATTGTAGGTTCAGCCCAGGCAAAATACTTAGTACACTACTGTTGTGATCTAGTCCTTGAGTAGGCTGCTTGATACAACATAAATGGTCTTTATTGACATTATCGATTATATAAAGAAATGCTCTTGCATTCCTTATTTCAAAAATGTATGTGAGAATCTTTCCCTTAACTTTCAAAAAATATTCTTTCAGCTTCATTGAGAAAAACGATTATGTACATATGGGTCAAATCTTTACATGTTTAAAAGTACATGTTCTCAGTGATTATAGCATCATTGTAGTAATACATTTTGCTATTTCCTTCAACAATTAATTCACAAGCTCATTGTTTTAAAATTTAATATAATTTAAAATTAAATAGGAGATAAACATTATTTTAAAAACATTAAGGCAGAAATAAATTTAAAGTACTAAACTACCATTTAGGCCATCTTCTCTGCCATAGGAGGACACGCCAGAGAAATTTCTCACCTGGAGAATTTTTCAGAAACGTCAGAACCAAACTGAATGTGAATTGAAACTACTCTCCTTGTCCTTGGGTTCCTGGGTAAATTAAAAAGAAGAGTGATGAGATTTCAAAATGGTGGAGGAGTAAGTGGAGCTACACCAACCTCCTCCAGGAACAAATCTGGAATTACAACTTAACTGGGAAAAAATAATCTGGAATAACCAACAGAACATCAGCTGGAAAGAAGCCTTATAACCACTGACAGAACAGAAGAGGTTGCTTCATCATAACTTGACTGAGGCTGAGTCTAGCAGCTGATCACAGATTTATTGGATTACAACTGAAACAATCTGTTCCACTCAGAAGTGCCTGAGCCAGGTGGCTGACCACAGATTGATTGTATTACAATTAGATTAATTGGACCTGCCCAACAGTGCCTAGGGTGACCACTGATCACAGATTGATTGGTTTAAACCTGAACTAAATGGTCCTTCCCAGCAGTACGTATACCTGATAGCTGAGCACAGATTAATTGGATTAAAAACTGAAGAGCACAAAGACAGTGGATCTCTGGTTGGCTTAAAAAGGCTGACTAGGCCCAGACTATGGAATGATCTGACGTCACCAGAGGTGAATCCAGAAAGTAAAGAAAGTGCACCTCTATATAACAGAAGGTTACACCATAAAGGTAGAAAATCAAAAAAGCCCAATTGAAAAAGCAAAAGCAAATGAGAAGAGACATGTAAAAATAGGGAGAAAAAGAAACAGTCCATCATCAGAAGGAAAGGAGGAATCCTCAGAAAGATTGCTCAGTGCAATACAGGCAAGCAAACTATTGGATATGGATTTCAAAATAATGATGATAGAGAAGCTCAGTGAGCTCATTGAGCTCAAAGAAAACTACAAACAACTCCAGGGGAACTACAAATTCCAGAGGACCTACAGAAACTCCAGGGGAGCTATAAGGAACTTACTGAGAACTACAACAGCATTAAAAAGGACATAGAAACTATCAATAAGAGCCAGGAGGAAATGAAGAATACAGTTTCTAAATTGAAGAATACAGTAGAAGGAATCAACAACAGGCTAGAGGAAGCAGAGGACTGGATCAGGATGCTGGATGACATCATAGAAAAATATTCCAAGACAGTGCAACAAAAAGAAAAAAGAGGAAAAAAATGAAGAGATTTTAAGAGAGCTGCAGGAAAACATGAAATGCAATAATATCCATATCACAGGGATACCAGAAGGAGAAGAGAAGCAAGGGGTAGAAAACCTGTTTGAAAAAGTAATGACAGAAACCTTCCTTAACTTGATTAGTGAAAACATCACTCAAGTTCAGGAAGCACAGAGGGTCCAAATGAAGATGAACCCAAACAGACCCACTCCAAGACACATCATAATTAAAATGGCAAATTTCAAAGACAAGGAGAGAATCGTAAAAGCATCAAGAGAGAATTAGCTAATAACCTATAAGGGGACTCCAATAAGGTTATCAAATGATTACTCAACAGAAACACTACAAGCCAGAAGGAAATGGCAAAAAACATTTCAAGTAATGAAAAACAAAGGCCTGTAACCAAGAACACTCTACCCAGCAAGGCTTTCATTTAAAATGGAAGGTGAAATAAGAAGTTTCCCAGACAAAAGAAGGCTAGAAGAGAACATCTCCACCAAACCATCATTGCAAGAGATGCTAAAGGGTCTGCTTTAAAAAGATGAAGAAACAGAGAGAGACAGAGAGGAGCACAGGTACAAAGGGGAAAAATGTCCATGCATAAGTATCTGTCAGAAATAAAGTTAAATGTAAATGGATTAAGTGCAACAATAAAAAAAACATAGGGTAGCTGAATGGATAAGAAAGTATGACCCACATATATGTTGTCTACAAGAAACCCACCTCAGAATACAAGATGACACAGGTTGAAAGTGAAGGGATGGAAAAATATATTTCAAGCAAATGGACATGAAAAAAAGGCTGGGGTAGCAATACTATTTCAGAAAAAATAGATTTTACAATGAAGGCCATAAAAAGAAATAAAGAAGGACATTTCATAATACTAAAGGAACAATCCAGGAAGAAGATATAACCCTTGTAAACATATATGCACCCAACATAGGAGCACTTAAATATATGAGGAAAATCTTGGAGAACTTCAAGAAGGATATAGATAGTAATACACTAA
Source organism: Noctilio leporinus (assembly GCA_004026585.1). Taxonomy (NCBI): domain Eukaryota; kingdom Metazoa; phylum Chordata; class Mammalia; order Chiroptera; family Noctilionidae; genus Noctilio; species Noctilio leporinus. The sequence continues at coordinate 96,782 of PVIW01002114.1, forward strand.
TAGAGGGGATTTTAATACCCCATTTTCAACAATGGACAGATTTTGCAACCAAAAAACCACCAAAAATATTGTGGCATTGAATAACACTCTAGATGAAATGGACTTAACTGACATATACAGGACTTTTCACCTCAAAGAAGCAAAATACATTCTTTTCAAATGCACATGGGACTTTCTCAAAGATAGACCACATGGTAGGACACAAGACAAACCTCCACATATACAAGAAATTTGAAATCATACCAAGCATCTTCTCAGATCACAATGGATTGAAACTAGAAACCAACCTCAAGGGAAACAAACCAAAAACGTTCTAATTCATGGAGCCTGAATAACATGTTTTAAGTAATGAATGGGTTAGCAATGAGATCAAAGAAGAAATCAAAACATTTCTGGAAACAAGTGAAGGTGAATACACAACACCCTAAAACCTATTGGACACAGCAAAGGCAGTCCTCAGGGGGAGGTTCATAACAATACAGACCTACCAAAAGAGGTCAGAAGAAGCTTATACAAACAACCTAACCATAAAGCTGCAAGAGCTAGAGAAGCAAAAACAAACAAAACCCAGAGCAAGCAGAAGGAAAAAAAATAATCAAGATTAGAACAGAATTAAATGACTTAGAGACTAAAACTATAATCCAAAGAATCAATAAATCCAGGAGTTGGTTCTTTGAAAACATAAACAAAATTGACATGCCTTTAACCAGATTCATCAAGACAAAAAAGAGGACCCAAATAAAGAAAATCAGAAATAACAGAGGAGAAATCACAACTAATACCACAGAAATACAAAGGATTGTAAAAAAATTACTACAACTATATGACAAGAAATTTGACAAGCTGGGTGAAATGGGCAAATTTCTGGAAATGAATAATCTACAAAAACTGAATCCAGAAGAAGAAGAAAGCCTGAGTAGATGGATCACAACTAGTGAAGTTGAAGCAGTAATCAAAAAACTCCCAACATACAAGAGCCCCAGACAAAATGTCTATGCAGGTGAATTTTTCCAAAATTTTAGGGAAGAATTAACTCATATCCTTCTCAGCCTATTTCAAAAAAGCCAAGAAGAGGGAAGACTCCCAAATTATTTCTATGAGGCCAATATTATTCTAATCCCAAAACCAGATCAAGACATAACTAAGGAAGAAAACTACAGGCCAATATCTCTGATGAACATAGATGCTAAAATTCTCAACAAAACATTGGCAACCAGCAATATATTAAAAAGATCATACACCACGATCAAGTGGTATTCATTCCAGAGATTCAAGGATGGTACAACATTTGCAAATCAATAAACGTAATACACCACCTAAACAAATTGAAAGACAAAAACCGTATGATCGTATCAAATAGATGCTGAAAAATCATTTGATAAAGTACAGCAACCATTTATGATAAAAACACTTAGTGAAATGGGAATAGAGGGAGCATACCTCAACATAATAAAGGCCATATATGAGAAACCTGAAGCCAACAGCATCCTCAATGGGCAAAAACTGAAAGTTTTCCCCCTAAAATCAGGAACAAGACAAGCATATCCACTCTTTCCACTTCTGGTTAACATTGTTTTGGAAGTTCTAGCCATAGCACGCAGACAAGATAAAGGAATCAAAGGCATCCAAATTGGACAGAGGAAGTAAACTTGTCATTATTTGCAGATGAAATGATAATGTACATACAAAACTCAATAGACAACACCAAAAACCTACTTGACCTAATAAGGGAATTTAGCAAAATACGTGGATATAAAGTCAATATTCAAAAATCAAAGGCATTTTTGTATACCAACAATGAAACATCAGAGATAGAAACTAGAAAACAAACCCATTTACCAGAGCAACAAGAAAAATAAAGAATTTAGGAATAAACATAAACAAGGGGGAAAAAGAACTACACTTAGAAAACTAAAGAAAACTGAAGAAAGAAATTGAGGAAGATACAAATAAATAGAAGCACATATCATGTTCATGGATGGGAAGAATTAACATCATTAAAATGTCCATACTACCCAAAGCAATCTATAGATTTAATGCAATCCCAATTAAAATATCAATGGTGTATCTTACAGATCTAGAGAAAATATTTAAAAAATTTATATGGAGCCAAAAACAACCATGAATAGCCACAGCAATCTTGAGAAAGAAGAACAAAGTAGGAGAAATCACAATACCAGATATCAGATTATACTACAAAGCCACTATAATCAAAACAGTCTGGTACTGGCATAAAAATAGACATATAGATCAATGGAACAGAACATAGAGCCCAGAAATAAGCCCAGGACTCTATGATCAATTAATATTTAACAAAGGGGGAAGGAACATAAAATGGAGTGAAAATAGCCTCTTCAACAAGTAGTGTTGGGAGAATTGGACAGGGACATGCAAAAACATTAAGTTAGACCACCAACTTACACCATACAACAGAATAAACTCAAGATGGATAAAGGACTTAAACATAAGTTGTGACACCATAAAAGTCCTAGAGGAAAACATAGGAAGAAAAATTTCAGATATTCTACACAGCAGTATTTTCACCTATACTTCTCCAAGGGCAAAGGAAATAAAGCAACAAATAAACAAGTGGGACTGCATCAAACTGAAAAGTTTCTGCTCAGCTAAGGAAAACATCAGCAAAATTAAAAGGGAACCAACTCTACGGGACAACATATTTGCCAGTGATACCTCAGATAAGGGTTTGATCTCCAAAATATATGAAGAACTTACATAACTCAAGACCAGGTAGATAGGCAACCCAATTAAAAAATGGGCAAAAGACCTAAACAGACATTTCTCTGAGGAGGACACACAAAGGGCCCATAGGGATATGAAAGAATGCTCAACATCACTAGCCATCAGAGAGATGTAAATTAAAACTACAATGAGATACCACCTCACACCTGACAGAATGGCGATCATCAACAAATCAACAAACAACAAGTGCTGGTGAGAATGTGGAGAAATAGGAACCCTGGTGCATTGTTGGTGAGAATGCAGACTGGTGCAGTCATTATGGAAATCAGTAAGGAATTCCCTCAGAAAACTAAAAATGGAACTGCCTTTTGACCTAGGGATTCCACTGCTAGGAACCCTGAAGAACCTAAAGAACCCTGAAACACCAATTCTGAAGAACCTATGCACCCCTATGTTCATAGCAGCACTATTTACAATAGCCAAGTGCTGGAAACAGCCTAAGTGCCCATCAGTGAATGAATGGATCAAAAAACTTTGGTACATTTATACAATTAAATACTACACAGCAGAAAGAAAGAAGAAACTCCTATCTTTTGCGACAACATGGATGGAACTGAAGAGTATTATGCTTAATGAAATAAGCCGGTCAGTGAAAGACCAATACCGTATAACCTCACCCAATATAGGACACTAATGAACAAAACAAACAAGCAAAATAGAACCAGAGGCATGGAAAAAAGGAACAGTGTGCAGAAAGGAGGGGACAGGGAGAGAAAGAGACAAAGAAGGGGAACAGATTAGTCAAGGAAATAGCATGGATGACCCATGGACATGGACAACATGTGGTATTAACTGTGGGAGGGTAGGGTAGGGGAGAACTGTGGGAGAAAAATGGGATGAATGTAATACAACAATAAAAAAAGAAAACCTACCATACACATTTCTATTCTCCTGTCTGAAGCAACCATTTTATCAGTTCAATGTATAATTTTCTCAACTTTTTATATAAAAAATATAGAAATATTATTTTGTATTGTATATGAGTTTAACATCAATATTGTAATATGTGTTCCTTTGAAGCTTTCTTTTTCACTCAACAGCACATCTACTTTTTAATGTTACCAAATATTCCTGTAATACATTTAATAATTCTCCTATTGAAAAACACATTGTGGTTACTTTCAACTTCTGATATTACAAACATTGCTGTAATAAATATCCTTGTTTATATCCTTTATGCATATAAATCATTATTTCACTAGAGCTGATATTAAGAATCAGATTTTCAGCCTGGTCTGATATGGCTCAGTTGTTTGGAGCTTTGTCCCTTAAGCCAAAAGGTCAAGAGTTCAATTCCTGGTCAGGGTATATGGCTTGGTTGTGGTTTGGGTCACCTAATGGGACATGTACAAGAGGCAACTGATCAATGTTTTTCTCTCACATCAATGTTTCTTTTCCTCTCTTCCTCTCCTTCCCTTTCCCTCTCTTTAAAAATCAATAAAGCATGTCCTCAGGTGGAGATAAAAAAAGCAGATTTTCAGGAAGTTCACACTAAATTTAATATACACTATTTAGTTGGCCTTCAATATGTTGCATGTACTTACTTATTGTGAGAATGCTGTGAGAGCCTCATTGTCCAGACCCTTGATAACATTTTAATTTTCACAATGTAGTAGGTGAAAAATGGTATCATGTTGCAATCTTATCTTCTTCTTTTTAAGACAATTAAGAATCTTTTAGCCCTGGCTGGTAGCGCAGTGGATAAGGCACCGGCCTGCAAACCCAAAGGTCGCAGGTTCGATTCCCCAGCCAGGGCACATAACAAGGTTGCAAGCCAGGTCTCCAGTCAGGTCTGTGGCTGGAGGCAGGTGAAAAGCAACCATACATTGATGTTTCTCTCCCTCTCTGTCTCTCTCCCTTCCCCTCTTTCTAAAAAATTAATGAAATGAAATCTTAAAAAAAAAAAAAAAAAAGAATCTTTTATATGTTTATTAATCATTTGCATTTTTTCTTCTCTAAATTGCTTGCTAATATATTTTCCTCATTTTTATCTTTGGTTCATTGTTCTTTACTTACACACTTTATCTGTAATATTTTGAATAAAAGTATTTTCTCAGGCTAGCACTTCCCTTAATGTGAACAATGGTGTCTCATGTCAAGCAGAAATTTAAATTTTGTTATCAAATGCATCAGTGTTTTCACGTTTGCTATGCTTGTTAAGAACTTTTTTAGACATGTAAATGAATATTTTATTTTTTATATGATTTAAAAATGTTTAATCTAAGTAGAATTTATTTTTGTAAATGGTATGAGGTAAAGAACTAATAATATGTTCCAAATTGTTAGCAGATTGCCCCAGTAGAATTTATCTAGCACTTATTCTTTCCCACTAAATTGAAGCTATACTACTCTTAGACCTTAAATTTCCATATGTACATAAATGTTTCAGGACCTGTATCCTATTGCATTTATTTGCCAGCTATTTTAATTTTTATGTCTTTATAATTAATTTTGGTACATAGCAGTATGAATCCCATGCCATTATTTTATTTTTCAAAATTGTCCTGGCTGTTCTTATATATTTCCTTGTATGATTATAAAATCAGTTTACTAAGGTTAGTGGAGTGAAATAAAAATTTTATTGTGATTTATTTGGATTGAAAGATAAACTTTAACAAGAGTTTAAGTAATTTTATACCAGAGATTTTCTCTTCTAAACACCTGGCATATATCACTGTTTATTCAGACCTTGTTTTATGTCATTCAGTATCATTTTGTGGTTTTCCTCAGAAAAATTTGTATATCTTCTGTTATATTTATTCAAACATATTTTATTTTTTATTCTATTCAGGATAAAATGTTTTTTACTATATTTTATTTCTGCATATTGCTAGTATAGGTACAGATTTGACTATTCATGGCACAGTAATATCTATATATTTTTGCATTTAAAGGACAATTAGTATGAGCCCTAGAAGGAGATATGGGCATAGGGTTGTCTTGTTAGATGCTCTTACCCAGGACTTTGATTCTTAAGGAAATGAGTTAAATATCAGGAAAGAAAGCCTCAAGTCAACCACCACAGTGGCTTGTGCTAGGTGGTAGCTCTGCCAGGGACATTATTGCGACTATTCTGAATGTAATCTCGGCCGTGTTCCACCATCCTTCCCTCCCTCCACTCAGCACTGCCTGATGTCTGAGCCTGTGTTCTCCATGCATCCCACTGATTTCTTATAACAAACACCTTTTCTATGTACATTAACCAGGCTTTGTTTTCCTTACAATCAAGAACACTTGATGAATTGATTTTGGGCATGAAAGAATGGGTTTCCAGGGAAAGTACTTTAGGAAATAAACAATCTGAGATTGGTTACCTGTACTGGGTTTGGCAAAGCTCATGAAAATCCCATTGACATCCAGTGATGAAAACATTCTTCTAGTAGTGATATGGAAGTCAGTTAAATTATCATCAGTAGTCATCTAGACTGAAGTGCTTATTGAGGTCAAGGTTTGGAGGGACCATGTTGCTGTTCTCACGTAACACTATAAAAGCAGGTGATGTTTAAAGACTATAGAACAAATAGCTAGTTCTAATTATGTGGCTTAAAGAATAGATAACCAAACTCAAATCTGTAAATTCTTGTCACAAAGCATGCACTGGCGACAAGAGATTTCTCATGACTATTTTAGTAGGAATTTCATTATTTTGTGTGTTAGAGAGCTAAGGTGGCTTAACTAAGTCAAAGTAAATATTTGATGCTGCATATTGCTGAAATACACTCGTATATGAACTCATGGTATTATCAGGTCACTTGTAAGAATTTTAGGATATTTATTAGGTAAGATAGTTCTTAAAAATTTAAGTAGGGATGAATTAGAGTAATTGAAAGACTCTTTATCTCTCACTGAGCCTATATTGATAACTTAAGCTAATCCTTTCCCTTATTTGGTAAGGGATATCCTTCCTCTCTTGAAAATATTATAACTCCTTCATTTATGGAAGTTACCTTGCAAAATGAGCACAATTCTCCTGTTGCCTATTTCTCTCCAAACAACCATACGTATAGGCACAGTGAGATCCCAACAGGATGTAAAGGGCCAACTCTAAACTCTTATCTGGGGGGAAGTGAAAGACAAACAGAACAAAAGAATTATGCAACTTTGGTAAGTTATAGGTACAAAAATATAAGTAATATATGAGGTCTATCTGTAAAAAGTTCAGTCATTGTTAATATAACGAGAACAGTTTATATGACATTGATTTAACCTGACTGCCAAGGGGAGTGGACTGAAATGTTACATGTGTGAACAATGACAACTTTACTGTATTATTCAGTGGGGGTGGGAGATGCTGGTGAGTGAGCATGTGTACTGTATGGCCATTGCATTCAAGCTAAGTACAGCAACAAATCTGCATCAAATATTGCATTAAGCTTGAACATTCCTCCACAAAAACTATTAGATGATTCAGAAGGTTGCAGCTATGGGCAACTGGTGATTGGCTGGTTCATGATGACAGCATGTCCATCATGTATGACATCATGTCTCAGGCAGAGACTTTTGGTGAAACATCAAACCACCCAGGCGGCTCAGCACCCCTTACAGCTCAGATTTGGTGCCCTGTGATTTCTGACTTTTCCTTTGAAAGGAAAGAGATTTCAGACCATCCATGAGAATCAGAAAAATACAATGGGCAGCTGATGGAAACTGGGAAAATTGAGTGAGGTCCCAAGGTACCTACTTTGAAGGGGACTGAGGGGTCATTGTCCTAAGTACAGTGTTTCTTGTGTCTTGTATCTTCTTCAACAGATGTCTCTAATTTTCATATACATGACTGGATACCTTCTAGGCAGACCTCATATATGGGAATGAATTCTGAAGTTTCACCTCTAAGAAGAGAAAAACAGCATTTTATATCAAGTAGAATATAGCAATGTACACATGAAGCAAAGTTCTGTATAAACATAACTGAGTTCTGATTCGATAGGTAGTTCAAGGAGCCATTTGCTCTGCTGTTGATAGAACACTGGGCTCCTTTCCCATACCAAATTAATTGTCAGAAATTAATTTTTGTAAGACAAAATAGTAAAATATACAGATCACATTATTTGTCCATAATTTAAATAATAACTGAAACCTGTGACCACACATTTCAAGAATACTTAATAAAAGACATTTAGCAAAGTTATCGACATGAGTACTTTTGGGAATGGAAAAGCCACAACTTTTGGTAAGGCAGAAATTTAGAGATTATTGACAAACCATTCATTATAAAATGTAAGTTAAGTCCACACTTATTCTTTTTCAAGTCATCATTAAGTTGAATTTTTATACTTTTTAAATACATTTTTACTAAAAATGAAAGCCATTTTTTCTATAATATTTGGAAGTTTGTTTAATGGTTGCTTTCCAAGGAGTGCTCACTTACTTGTTAATTTATAAGTAATTTATATTTGTTATGAAAAACTGCATTAGTTGACATGTGTGTCATTGAGATTTATGTTTCTTCACTCCTCTATCAAAGCAGATAAAATGTGCTATTGCCTTTGTGAAAATTAATTCTCTAAATATAACCTCCCTGACCTGTGATAATAATTGAATATGTATGTGCTAATAATGCATTTTTTCATTTTTGAAAATAAAATTTATACATGAGCTTTCTTATAAAATTTTGTTGTACTTAGACATATTGTGGAAGAAAAAATTGCTGGTATAGATTTATCACATATCACCTGCTCCCCACTGGGTAGGCCTTGCCATGTTTACTTACCAAAACTGTAAGAAGTATATACATGACACCAGCATCAACATCTTTGCAACGAGCTGCATTGGCCCTTCTCTCTACTGTGGGGATTCTGGTGGAAACGCAGCAATTTAAATGGCCTCCATGATTTTGATGGCAGGGGAATACGCATGGGATGGCAAAAGCCAAGGAGCAGCTTAGTCAATAGCTTAGTTAATAGCTCAACTATTAAAGGCAAAGAGGACCAGTTACAATAATAGAGTAATAGAAAGCAAAACCAATCTGGCAAATGGAGTAATCTAAACCACATGAATCTTTAGTAGTACTTAAGTGATTGTGAGAAGAAACCTAGATGAAAACAAACTAACAAACAATGAAATAGCCACTATGCTCTATCCAGACTTTCAGATTATGTGAGGTTTGACCTGAGTACAATATTGAGTAGATCCACTTGGACAACCAACCCATATGGTGGGTACTTCTCTAGTTTCTGATTATAAAGTTGAAATCACTTAAGCAGATGCTTTTGGTCACTTGGGTCACATTCTTTCTGTTCATTCTTTATTAATTAAAATACTATTTTTTCTCTGTCTTTTCTTATTCTAGGAGAATGGGTGGGATGTAGTGTTACTAGTCAATGGAAGAGACCTGGTGGATAATTGGACTTGGCCTTTTCTAAAGCTTGTACAGTTAAAAGGAGAGAAGGCAGTATATCTGGCTGCAAATGTAGAGGACAGATAGATGTGATAGAGGAAATTCCCTTCTGATTGATGCTTTCTGCTAGTGGAATAGAAAGCAAGTTCATCAACCAAGAAGGAGAAGGAGAGAGATGAATTTCAAAATGTGAATATGGCGGACACTGCTTTGAATAATCTGAATGGGCCAGTGAACGGTCTGGGGAAGTAGAATAAAACTGCCAGACAGCATTATGGACTATTTAAAGTGATCATGCAATGCAGTATACAGATAATGTTTTACAGAATTATACACTCAAAACCCATATAATTTTATTAAACAAATTATCACCCTAGTATAATGAAAAAATTAGAAAAATATATATTTGATCACAAATTAAAGTACAATCAGCATGGTTACAATAAGATGTCTGTGCATGCATGCACATGATGCATGTATATCTGTTTTCAATCTCATTCAGCTACTTAGGAACAAGTGTGAAGTAGACCAAGAGTAAAACTTAACTAACGTTTTGGTTTAGTCAAGGGAATACGATAAAGGGTGAATGGAACTAGAGAATTGAGGATATATTGCAATGGAGGGACATTAATGGCTGATCTGGATAAGATGCATACGTAGAGAAATAAGGGTATGCAAACATGGGAAAGGAAGAAAGGCCATGGGAGCCCTAAATTGTAAGTAATTAAGGGAAGAAAGAATTGTTATGTTTGAAGTAATAATGTGTGTGATTTGAAAAGGTAGGAAAGGTCAGAGAGTAGGAAGACCAAAATTAAGATTTTGGGGAAGAGGTTTTTAGGGTTTGGTAATAAGATTTAGGGTAGGATTTGGGGAATGAATAGTCAAGGTAGGCCATAGAGCAATACCATCGAAGGAGAAGAAATAAATGATTATGATGTTAGAGACTGATAGGGTCATGTTTACCTGTCAAAAACACCAATAATTGTAACCAAGGTGACTATATAATTTATTGTCCAAAATGGAACATTTTTTAGAGAAAAATGTTGATCTATTCAGAATTACCACAGGACAAGTAAAATTGGGACCATAGTTTTATAACAGAGTGGTAATGGAGAGAATGCCAATGAGCAGTAAATAAAATCTTCAGGCAATTAAAAGTGTGACTTTGGGGTGATTAGGAAAATGAAAAGCAATGAATAGTTTGATGACATGGGTTATAAGCTGGTGCTTTATTGGTTACTGAAATGAACAATGATAAAGCATTTGATGAATATAATGGCGGAAAGAATTTGGTGTTGAGGTGTGGAAGAAGTTTGGTAGAAACCTGTTTAAATCTGAGGATCCTACTTGACTTTGATCCCAAAAGTGTGAATCTGAGAGGATGCAGTACACATATTCTACCCTCTTGCCCTGTGTAGACTAGTCTATGTCCATTAACCGTTATCATCTTTCCCTAGGCTAAGATGCTTCAAAGACTGTCTGGAAATATATATCAAATGGAAGGGGAAAGAGCCAGAAAGAGATATGATCTAATGTGTAGACCTTATAGAAAAGAAATGAGAATAATCTTTCTTGGGGCAAGGACTTGCCCTGAAGTTTTAACCTGCAATGGTTTAAGGTTTTTTTAATCTCTACTTAGTTCAGATGTATTTCAAAAAAGGTTAGAAGGCATTCATTTAATTGCCTGTGTAGATGTGCAGGCAGGAATTAGAGAAAATATTGGAAAATGGATTATAGTTCATCTTCAAGGAAGTGAAAATGGAACATGTATAAAGGACCCATGGATATAGACAACAGGGTGGGGACTGACTGTCTGAGTGGAGGGGTGGGGCAGTGGAGAGCAATGGGGAAAATTTGGGATAACTATAATAGAACAACAATAAAAATTAAAATATAAAAATATAAAATAAAAAAGAAATAAAATGAAAATGGACAAAATAAGACAAAAGACATATCTCACCAGTTGGTTTTAGATAACTTGTTATAGTCATCAGCTTCCAGGAACAGAAGATAGCCCATTATTGGCTTCCTTTGTCTCTTCTGTCATTAACTATTTTGAAATAGTAGGACAAGAGAAATTTTCACTTGCACTGTGGGAAGTATCTTGCTGTCTTAACAATGGCTTGGCTGATGCTGTTATTTGACTCAGAAGGAGACCTCATTTTTTAAGGAAAAAAAACCAAGACACTTTAGTGTTGATACCATACCAAGAATCCTGAAGCAAAACTCCTTTTAATATGTAAATAAGTGAAGGTCATTCACTCTGTCACTCTGTCTCTCTTCATCCTTTATGTTGCCCCACGAGGTTCCAGAGTATATCTACCTACTGAAATAATGAGCTACAAATAAGTGTACTTAAAAAAAAATCCTCAGCCCTGGCTGGTGGCACAGTGGATAAGGTTCCGGCCTGAGAACCCAAAGGTTGCTGGTTCAATTCCCCTCCCAGGGCACATAACCAGGTAGCAAGCCAGGTCTCCACCCAGGTCTGTAGCTGGAGGCAGGTGAAAGGCAACCAGACATTGATGTGTCTCCCTCTCTGCCTCTATCCCTTCCTCTTTCTCTGGAAATAATAAATTAAATCTTTTTAAAAATCCTCTACATCTGTTGAAAACAGCTTGGAATATAATATTAATACATTTATTTAAAATTAAAATCTACTTTAGGTTTTGAAAAACCTCAAGTTTAGTTACTTTTTGCTCTGTGACAATGTCCTTATGTTCCATGAAGGAATTGTATTCTTTGGTCTCTTTATTCTGAAGAAGGAAATAGGTAAAGAAATGAGCTTTGAAAGATGATGTTTAAGACATTTCTTTTTCTTGGGGCATATTTAATCACTTAGTAAGTGGCATGATAAATATACATTAAAGGTCATTTGGGAACATTGCTGCCCTTCCTTTGCTTGGATAGCCCCTCATCATTCTGATTCAAACCTCAAGTAGTTGTTTTTTCTTCTAGCAATCCTCCCAAAGTCCCATGAGTAGGTGCCTTTCTATCATGTTTCCTTTCTCACAGCACTCATCACATTACGTTGAAATTAAGGTCCTAATTCATTTGTATGTACTCAGTGATGTCTATTAGATGAGGCCTATCAGGAGTGCTGACTGTTTGTTTAATTAAAATGTAGAGAAAGATCCTTTCACTATTTCTCCTATTTTGTGTACCTGAGTCCTCTTTGTCTCATAGAAGCAGTCATATGTTGTGGTGGCTTGTTTGTATTGGAAAATCCTACTGAACTTTCTAGATGTGTTTCCTGAATACAATCAGAAGGTATTTCAAGTGTTAAGAAAACAATAAAAACTCATAAGATTCTGAAGCTAATATCCAAGTTTATTCTAGGCAGGATAATGAGGAGGCAGAAAGTTATGAAAACCTTTCCTTTCAGTATCAGAATCCTCTTCAATGAGAGCAACAGTGCTGATCCCTAGATTCTTAGGAAAACCATCCTTCCAGAATGCAGCTTCCTTCTCCTCCATCAAAGCTTGTTTTTTACTGGAAAGGATATAATTTAAAAAATGCTGTCTCAAATCCCACTCACTGATAGCAGGTATGAGATGAGACTCTCTTGTCTTTTCTCATTAAGGCTTTTCATAAGACCCTAACCCTGATAAACCAAACAATCCTATTTTTCTGTTTTTTTTTTTTTTTCTTGAATAACAAGGTGGATCTTAATCATCAAAATAAAGTAGATAGCTTTCATCTTTATATACATCATTCCCTGCCTCAGATGAATCTTCAGATTGCCTGGTGGTGGTGTATTTTTGTTGTTGTTGTTTTTGTTTAGGTTTTTAGAGCACAAAGTTTGAGTCAAGGATTAATATGCTGTTCTTAATGAGCATGATAATAAGGGTATGGAAAATAGGAAGCAAGGCATCATAAATGTGAAACAACACAGTGATGAATGAGTTATCATGCTACCCACCTGCTTCATGCGAACTGTTAAGTGACTTGGCAGTTGTCAAGTGACTCAGCAACCATGGTCTGTGAACAAGGCGGAGAGAATTTCCATGGCTGGGCTCTAAGGAAGATCTGTATCTTAGTAGACTGTGGAAGAGAAACCAGAGGGGGAATGTAATGTCCAGTTCCTGCTTGTCTCCCATTTCCGGTACATTTTGGGGATGCATTTCTTGTCCTTTGGTGGATGTTCAGAAAGCCCTACTGTGTGGCATTTTACTCAAGGCCAGAAGTAGAAAGATGTCTTACCATGGATAGACTTGGTATGTGGGATGAGGAGCCACATGGGCAGAGTACTGAGATCTGCCCTGAGAAGGTTCCCAAAGGCAGCAGTAGTGTCAATATCATGGTATAAGAGGAAGGGAGTCCTTTCTGAAAAAGCAATGATCAAGAGAATTAAGGAGGGTGTGATGGCATTGTTGATACATTTCCCAGAATTCCTTTCCCTGTAGATTTCCTTTTAGGCGGGCCATGAAGGACTTTTCCGCATGAGACAGAAAAGAAGTGAGGCACTCATCATTTTATCTTTTACATGCAGAAGATTGAGGCAGGAGCTTTTATAATTCACTGCTGTTGCTTATGTGCTGATTCAACTTATTGCATGAAACTGTTCCACCTTCCTATGGATTTTCCTTCACTTTCACTCCTGACCCATGTGTGTACAGTCATACTTCAGTACTCATCAATATGCTTCAGAATTCGTCAAACCTGTATACTTTGCATTTTGATGAGAAACAAATGTTTTGGCACTCATTGCTTGCTGGGGACTCATTGCATTTGCTAGGACTTGAGTGAGTCATGAAACTGTCCTGCAAGGGAGACTGCTTCATCACTTGTTACTTGTTCAGTACTCATCAGTTTGGGTACTCATCACAAATTAACAATGCAGAATGAGGTTCCACTGTATTTACCTTTACGATGAAAGGTGCTAGCTTCTCATCAAGGATACTTATTCCATCAAGGCAGGGTTTTAGTTTGTCCTCAAGAGTTTCAGTTAGTTATTGCTCTCCCCTTTTGCATTCATCTTCCTTCTCTACTGTCTGCTCTCAGTTTTACAGGGACTTGTAAAACTCTGTAAAATTTGATCAATTGCATATGATCAAATATTACCAAATATTTTTTTCAATGAAACCCCAAGTGATGCAAAAGGGAAAATTTCTTTTGTATGCTATATACAGTTTACCACTTTTACTTCCAAGAGCCTCTTCTACCCTCTATTTATCCAGGCCCCTTATTTTTTGTGTATGAGTTATAAATGTCATTGTTTCTTCTCTAAAGAGTCCAATCAGCCTCACAGACTCAAAGTGTTTAAATTTGATGTTTTAGCTAAGAAAGGATAGTTAGTGAAACAAAGTTGTAGTCCCCACAGTTGACAGAAAAGTAATGGTGGTTACATGCTTTGAAAGAATATGCTTCAGCATGTAAGGCACTTGCTTCAGGTAAGTTTACTATTCAGTTTCCAGGGAAGGAGTTGCTTTTTCTAGCAGAGATGGCTCAGTATATTTGGGCTTTCAAGATTATAGGGTTTATTTACCAAGATATTTCCATGTAAGGTCTCAGCCTCTCACTATTTCTTTCCCACTGCCTCTGTTGTAACACAGATATCTGAAAGTTGCACATTTAATCTCTAGTCCATTCTGTCTCCCAAATAACCAGATCTTGGGCTTTATTTTTAATACAGTCTGTTGCAGATATGGAAGATAAGAGTCTTTTGTAAAGCTATCATTGAGATGAGTTAACTTTAAAATGCCCTCCCCCCCACCTTTTTTTTTTGGAAGGGAGAGGGCTTGATTACCCTGTACCTATTTTTTTCCCCTTCTTGCAGCCTCCAGGTTTGTCTGAAGAAGCCTTTGTATTAATATATTTTCCATACTGATTAAATGCCACAGTCACTGATTTCCCAATGCCTTTCTTTCTACATGCACTTCACAGCTATTAATCACAGGTGAAAGATTAAGTACCACTCCAATTGCCATCAATAGGGTCTCTATTGGTTTTACACAACTCAACATCAAGTTCCCATCCTGGACATCTATTTTCTTGAACCACTTCCTGTACTAATTGTTTTAGTTCAGATCCTCTGACAAGCCGAGGCTAAGTAAGGGTAAACGTATGGAATTTTTGTGCTATTCAAGCCTAGGTGAAAGAGTGAATAAAAAGAAATGCAAGCAAAGGAAATACATACAGAGAAATCAAATGTGAGGGACCATCACACTGGCTATCACTCATGGTGAGTTTTGAAGAGGCACAACAGGACACTCAACTGGCATGTTTGCTTGACATATGCTATAAATAGGAACTGCACATTGAGTAGTAAATGGGAGAAAGAAGAGAGACTCACCTGTCTGGCCCCACCCTATCTCTTATTTTCCATTGGTTAGGTTTCACTCCACAGGAGGTAATTATCTTGAACTTTTTGGCTTATCTACCTGGCTCCTTGGTGGACGCTCTGGAAGCCATATCCTACCCCTGCAATATATTATTTTACCCAAATCTAGGATAGGAGGGGGCAACAACGTGTGATGTATACTAGCTATGGAGTTGACCTTGGGTTTCAATGTGAATGACATGCAGTTTGGAGATGTCAGCAAAGGTGATAGTGACAGTGGAATAGTGGTCCACTGAAAGAAGAAAGCAGTTAATGAAACCTGAGTAGGTACAGTTGTGTCTAATACACCGGTTACACCAATATGTATCCCTGGCTAAGTTATTTTTCCATTTCTACAACCATTATTTCTAACTTTAGTCTAGTCAAACTATCAACTATTTGTTCCCTCACCCCTAACAGAAAACTTGGGCTTTTTTTTATAGAAACCTTAGGAATAATGGGAAAGGTACTTTCTCATGATGTAGACATCAAAGATGTAAGCTCACTTCTATCTGTACCTCTATTCAACTAGTGTTCTCTTCTTCATACTAGAAAAGCTATCTTTTATTAAGATCTTCAGTTTGTATATTGTGTTCTACCCTTTCTTACTATTTTAGGAACCTGAAACCACTGGGTGACTCTTCCTTTTCTTTCTTTCACATTCAAACTTTCTCTCTCAGCTGATCATGTAGCAGACTTTCTCTATTGATTAAGGTATATATTTCTACATCTCTATTCTCCTCAAGAGCAAAAATATTAACAATTTGATATGTTTATATTAAGCTAAAACATATATACCCATCAGTGCTTGCTGAATATCCTGTGTATTTCCCAGCCCCACTCCCTTGCTGATAGATTGAGTTCCTATTACAAGGGCTGGCTAATGAAGCCTGAGGCGGGTGTGTCACTTGGGGATAGAGGTCCTGCTGTGGCAAACCTAAGGGTTCAGGATTCCAGGTGGCATAACTTCCAGATGGAGGAGGCCTTCTGACTAGCTGGCATGGGTAAATTACTTTTTTCACTTAACGGTATTACTAGGACTTACCCATCTTTTCTGAAAGTTGACTTATGTTCCACATGTAGTATGACTATATATTCTAACTTATTTCACCATTCTCCCACTGTTAGGTTTTCAGATTGCTTACTGTTTTTGTTTTGGTATGATTTTGCATCTCTAAATCATGTGCCCATCAGTATCTTTACACAGAGAGCTTTACATGCTGATGCCTTTATTTGTGTAGTGCAATTTTTTCCCAAAATGAGATGCATGGGTCAGGGTTTATGTGTACTTATTTATGTAGAGATTTTTAGACTACATTACAAAAATATTTTAAACCTTTCACATACATCAGAAATATATAAGTGCATGCTTTTCTTTAATCTTACCATTGGATGATATTTATTTTCATAATGTTTACCAGTATAATTAATGCAATATAATCTATTATGTTTTTGTTAACTAGTATAAAGATGAACATGTTTGTATATACTTATTGGTGAGTTCACTTTCAATTTCTATAATTTCTATCATATTTTACTGAAATTTTGTTTCTTTTTTGTATCTTTATTTTTATTAAATTTATTGGGATGACATTGATTAATACATTGTATAAGTTTCAAATATAAAATTCTGTTATCTATCATCTGTATGTTGCACTGGATGCTCACCACTAATTAAAAAATGTTATTGACTTTATAGGGTGACATTGGTTAATAAAATCTTTCTCTTTTTAATTTTTTTCAGTTACAGTTTATATCCAATATTATTTTGTATTAGTTTCAGGTGGACAGAACAGTGGTTAGGCAATCATATACTTTACAAAGTGTTCTCTCATATTTTCATATATTTTTTTTCTTGTATGATACATAGGAGCGCTGTTTATATTGAGCACTGAAATTGTGTCAGATATGTTGATAAAATTTTTTAGCTTATTATTTGCCATTTAAAAATTAGGTTTATATTTTAGAAGGTTATGTATTTAATAATTCAAAATTTTAGAAGTACAAATTTTATTCATTTGTACTTCTCTCATTGTTATGGGATATTGAAATTATCTTTCTGAAGTTATTTCATATTATTAATTAGTCATGTGTATATAAGATTTTCCACAATTATGTAAATATATTTGTATGTGTTTTATGCATATACTAGCTATGGAGTTGACCTTGGGTTTAATATATATACAATCATATAATTATACATGTATATATATTCTTTATTCTCCCACTACTTTATATACTTGTGTGTTTTTTACTTAATGAAGTATCTTGGAGATTATTCTATATCATAAGATAAAATTCCTTCTCATCTTTCTTATAATTGTAGTGTTCCATTGTATGGCTATATTATAATTTGTAATATTTAATCAGTATTCCTATAAGTGGACATTTAGATAATTTTCAGTCTTTTGCTTACTAAGAATACCAGTAATTAATAGCCTTATTTATGTCATTCTACATATGTTCAAGAGCTTCTGTGGACTAAATTTCTAGAAGTATACTCAATAGCTCTAAGGCTCTGTGCATTTGTAATTTTGATGGATAATATTAGATTGCCTTCTATAGAGATCATTCCACTTGCCATCATTCATGCATAAGAGCACCTGTTTCATCAGACCCTTTCTCAAAGGTTTATTGCCAAACTTTTTGATCATTTCAAAGTTTGTGATTCAAACTGGACTGAAGAAAATAACAATATGTACATTTTATTATGAATGAGATTATTAGTTTTGAAAAGCCATTTAAATTTCCTTTTCTGTGGACTCTGTTCAACTTTTTCATTTGATATTGCCTTTCAAAATTGAATTGTTAGTCTTTTTCTCATTGATATTGAGAGACAATATACAAATAAATAACAGGAGCCCATATACATATATATAAGTATATATTATTTATTAGTAAGACCCTCATAACCTGCAGCAACTTGGCCCAGGAAACCAAATTATAATCCCTGTAACAATCAGTCCCAAATGGCCAAGACTTGATTAACAATTGACAGCTTCCCTAATTTTTGCCTCTGCTTCCAACCTTGGACCAACCAGTGAAAACAAATATATAACCATAACCAACCACGTAGGATTTTCCACCTACAGTTTCCCCTTGTAAGAGTCTCCATTTAGGGCATCCTGGAAGTCTTCCCTTTCTTCACTATGAAGCTTTCCCACTTGTCTGCTTGCCTTTGAGTCTCTGCCAGAACACAAATGATGGTGGCTGACTGTCTCACTAGAGCAGACTCTGAATAAACAGGCTTAGCTTGTTCTAATCCGGGTGGTCTTTATTTCTACAATATTTTTTCAATTTTTCTATGTTATGGAGATTATACCTTATCTATGTTTTGAACCACAAACATAGTCTTTTACTTTGTTAGAGTATATTTAAATATAAACTTTTAAATGATGTATAAACTACACACAGAGAAATGCACAGATCATGAATATATCCTTAATAGATATGTTTTTCCACAAAGTAAACACTTGCATGTAATATGATCAAGAAGTTCATTTGATCCTCCTTACAATAAATACTTCTTCAATCTTCAACTCTCCTCCCTTAGGTGTAACCACTATCTTAATTTATAAATGATAGAATAATTTGCAGCTCTTGGGTTTTATATAAATAGAATCATAACAGTATATATTCTTGTTTATGGTTTCTTTTCAACTTTGTGTGGATGAGATTAATTCACATTTTATGTAACTGAAAAGAATTTATAGCCATTGCATTAGTATTTCATTAGTAGACTGCAAAGTACAGTATTTATTCAGTTTACTCTTTTTTTTTTTCAAAGATTTTATTTCATTATTTTTAGAAAGAGGGGAAGGGAGAGAAGCAGAGAGGGAGAGAGACATCAATGTATGGTTGTGTTTCACCAGCCTCCAGCCACAGACCTGACTGGAGACATGGTTTGCAACCTGGTTATGTGCCCTGGCTGGGGAGTCGAATCTGCAACCTTTGGATTCGCAGGCCGGTGCCTTATCCATTGTGCTACCAGCCAGGGCTATTCAGTTTACTCTTAAAGTAGAACTTAAGCTCCTTGACACTGACTTTTTATTCATGTTGGTATTTCCCTCTTTCTTCTCTTCCCTAGTTCCACAAAATGTTTAACATAGGTTTGAGCAAATTAGTTGTTTCAGAAATGTTGAATTATTTACCTAATTAGGAGTGCTGGATGGTCACATGGATGATTAAAAAATTGTGGCCCTGGCTGGTAGCACAGTGGATAAGGCGTTAATCTGCGAACCCAAAGGTCGCTGGTTTGATTCCCAGTCAGGGCACATAACCAGGTTGCAAGCCAGGTCTCCAGCCAGGTTCAAGGCTAGAGGCAGGTGAAAGGCAACCATACATTGATATTTTTCTCCCTCTCTGCCTCTCTACCTTCCTTTCTCTCTGGAAATAATAAATAAAATCTTAAAAAAAAATTGATCAGTGAATGGCTTTCTCATAATTAAACATACCCCAAAAATCAGTGAAAGAATACTGGAAAAGGTGTTTTCTCAAAGACTAGTTAAGAATTAGCATGCAGCTAGAAACTTACCCTGGGAACATTGGCTATACATATTACATTTTATATGCAAAGCACAACAGATGTTGTCAAATTTATGCATGATCTTTTAGTATGATACTGTTATTGTGGGGGGCACATGGGTGGGATGATAATTTTTTACAGTGCAGACGGAAGTTAGGATGTGAAATTATTTTGGGCTCTCTTTGTTCAACACTTTAAATAGTATGATTTAATATGTGATCTTCATCAGTGGTTTCAAACTAGCATGTATCCAAATCAGTTGGAGAGCTTATTAAAACACAGATTATGGGCACCACAAGAATTTGCATTTCTAAATAGTTATGATGTAATGCTGATGGTTGTTCCCAAGACTTACATTGGATAACTGGACTTGACAATAAAAAGGATAATATAAATAAAGCAAAGTAATGATAATGAGATTAGGAAGCTTATCCTTGAATTTATTTCATTCTGTAGGGCGTTCATGAGTTTCTTTTTCCCTAGGTACCATTTTCTTGTAGATAATGATTTTCGGTGTTATTTAAGGGGACTTAGAAAACACCTGAGAATTGTGAGCAGGTAAAAATAGCTTCAGTAATAGGATGAGAGATATATATATATAACATATGGTTTTAAAAAATACCTTGAAATAGAAACTTAAAAATATAGTAATAAAATATATTAGTGAACATGGAATGCAGAGATAATGGAGAAATTTAGAATGTGTCTATTTTACCCCTATGAGTCTAATATAGCAAACAAGCATTTTTTCTTAACTTACAATCATATTGTATAGACTATTTCAATGTTTTATCAGGTCCGTCTGATTCATTTGCCCTTTAAAATAGTTAAAATCATGTTATAAGTTTCTTTTTGGAAACTAGTTCTTATCTGTTTCTTTCCTATGAAATATTTAATACATATATTAACATGGGTGAAATATTCGTGGTTTTTCTAAGATTCTCATGAGAAAGATTTTGATTACATAATTTAAATCAAGTGACATTATTATAGAAGTAAGTAACCTCAATTCTGCTCTAATATATTTTTAGTTTCAAGTTTTAAATCTAGAAATTTAAAATTATTACTAAAGTAATTTATAATAATATTGCATAACAATATGGTTGCTTTATTTTATAATATAATTATTAACAATTATTTAACTATAGTTTTATTTAACTACTGGTGCCCCCAAAGTGTTATATTCTTCATATCTTTATTATACACCAATATTTATATACCATAAAGCTAAGAACTATTACTTTGGGATCTGTTTTGAGTTTGAATAATGAAAAGAAAACCTACAGGAATTCCCTGGGACTGGGTCTATTATCACTGCACAAAGTGTCAAGAAGTCCATCCTGTTCTGCAGTGGGCCTAGGAATTGGGTCTGGCACTCAGCCATCAAGAACTTTAAGATCTTTCTCAATTTAGTGCACAGGAGTCAGAGATAACGAAGACTGGGCAGGTCCGTAGTCTAATCCCCTCATTACCAGAAAAACAGGCCAAAGAAGTTAAGGGAATTGCCCCAAATTAGAGCTGCTTAGGGACCCAGGTCATACAACATATTTAGGGCTTTCTTTGCGTCAGAGTTTGTTTACTGTTTCATTTCATATAATCCTTCCATCTCAATCATTTAATAATATCCCCTGTTCTGAAGACCTGGAGACTTAGAAGAAGAGAAGTTAGGAATCTTCCCCAGTATCCTATGAGTATTGAGGGCTGGCAGCCAGTGGTTGCCCATGACTGAGCTGGCTATTCCATGCTCTCTCTCCTTATTCCCAGTCCAGCACCATATTGTCCTCAAACTGTTTCCCACAGGCTGATCAAAAGCTACATTACAATATCAGAAAGTATACTTTGTGGTAAATGAATGCTAAATACCTTGTGAGAATATGAAAAATCAGGCTTATGAATGCTTGTGCTATCCAAAAGCGATCCTTATGAAAGAATAAGGGTCTAAATGAACAGTCTGGTGATGAGAATCTCACATGCCTCCTCCATATGATATATGTAGACACCATTTCAACTGTAGGGCAGGTTGTTGGCGTTGTTTTTCTTACATTGCCTCCCCTCTTTCTATCATATTAGATTCAAGTTTATTTTTTTACTTACTAATCCATCTGAAATTTAATGTTCATTGACTGGAAAGCAATAGTTTTTGTTACTAGGCCTTTATACAGTGATCAGATTGTAGTTTAAGGGCTATATTTTACCTTCCCTCACTGTTTTTATGAGCAGATTATTTTTACGGCCCAATGGTTCTTTACTAGGCCATAAACACCTTATACATTTTCAGGTTCCCTGATAACAAAGCAGAAAGAGCATGCCAGTTCTGACAGTCTCAAAACCAGGCCTTCGATTAAAGTTTTCAATAATAAAATCTGTAAGTCATTAAAAAAAAAAAAAGGTTAAGTTTTGTTGCTGTCATACCGAAATGTTATTTTTGGCTAATGTTACAGGCAAATGTAATGGGTTTCTTTGATAAAACCTTTGTGAAAATAAGGTTTATTGGAAATTTTGCCCGAATAGACCAGTGGGACTTTGCACAGATTTTTGGGATGAACGCTTGCATAGAATCCCTTTTGCACTGGCTGACTGCTGACTTTAGTTTCAAGAAAGATCATCCTTCTGGGTCATCATTCATTAAAAATTTGCTGGTTTAAAATGTGTGCATGTGTATATGTTTTGCATGGTTGTGTATATATGTGTGCTTATAAAACACCACATCTATAAACTCTTGAGGGTGCAGGTAGATAGATGAGACACATGTTTTTCTTTCTCTCAAGGTGAAAACTGTAGAAATGCCCTGTGTTGAATTTAAGCAGAAGTTTTGAATGTATTGGTTACCCATTAATCCTTCTTTGCTATACTATGTAAAGCATCGGTAGTGGACTAGTAGAAACTATACCTGTTCTGAAGTCCCACAGAGCTGAATTTCTCCTGGAAAGATTGGAGCACAAGCTTAGGCTATAGGCAGATACCATGTTGTGGTGAGGGCAACCTTTTAGAGAGGCAGCAGCTTCCTCCATTGTTGTCTGCTGGGGCTTCTGACAGAACATGGAAACATGGATCTACTTATTCTGGAAATAGGCCCAAAGTACCCCCTTATACCTTCTAAGAATATCATTATATAGGGCAAAATATACTTGCTCATTTCTTCTTTCTTCCTCTTCTTTCATTCTGTAAATGGCAAGAATATTTCAAAATGCTGTTGCTTCATTGAATGTGCTGAAAGCATTCTTTTATGAACTAGAGCTAAACAGACATTTAAATCCTACTCTTCTCTGTTGTTTAGAATTCAGTCAGCTGCAAGGACCTTGTAGAACACCCATATGGAACATTCATATGTGCTGCTTGATTTTGTATGCCACCCTCATATTTTGAGATTTGTCCATACAAGCCAACTTGAATTTGATAATATCCTGTCAATTAAACTAAACCTTGTTTTCAAAGCCAAATAGTACAAGTGCCCCGGGCACCTGAAAAAAAACAAAACAAAACAAAACAAACAGGCACACAGGCTCAAGTGAATAGTTAGGTGTGCAATTACTTGATTTATACACATGTGTGTTTCTGAAATTACAGCTGCAGGGTTTTGTGGTCTCTGTGGGGGTGTGAACATTTTCACTGGCAGGCCTGGTATGGTATGCCTTACTTTGGAAATTTGGCTCTCAACATGAATTCCCCTCCCATCACTGATGGAGAACAAAGTCTGTTTTGTCACTTTTCCATTTGCCTTTCACAGTGATGCAGAAGGAAAACAGTCTTCTTTTGAGGCCCTAATTGGGAATTGCTGATTCAGCTTAGAAGTGCAATCATCTTTGTTATTCACGATAGAAACACAAGCTACGGATACTGTGGATGTGGCAGAAGCTGGTATGGGGAGGACAGGCTTTCCACCCCCATTACTAACCCAAATACTTGCCAATTTGCATGAGGGAACAGTTTTTTCCACAAAACTCTCCTAGTTCAACTTAAGGCTTTGAAACAGAGGCATTCATTCAAATAAGGTTCTGTTATTCTGTTGGTTTTGCAGCTATTTAAAAACAATCCTTGCTTTGAAGTTCAATGTATACTTTTAACCTTTTGGCTTAGCTGTAGAAAGCTCATTTTGGCAAGCAAGTTCAATCATTCATGATAGTACAGCACTCTGGAGACCTTATCCTTGCACTGTCTAGTTGAGTAATTAAATTCAGGGTAGATTTATAGTTTAGTGGACTCACTAGCATAGGGTGGCAGCCATATTCTCTCTCCCTTTTGAGTCTTTCAACTTCGCATTGCAGCTTTGTATCAGGATGATTGGAATCAAATGTGAAATCAAATATTAAAGAGCAAATAGAGACTATAAAACAGGTAGCACATGGGAAAAGAGAGACAAGGACACTGAAGGATTTTGCTATCCAGGCAAAGGAAAATTATTTTAGTAACTCTGCAGCTTTGTTAATATTAGAAAATGTAGCCATTATTAGATTCTATTTTTATAAGGAAGTTAAGGTCATTTCAGTAACACTTAGAGAACTCACACTTTCTGTAAAACCCTTATTTCCTCAAGGGGCTAATAGGAGCTGAACACGGATAGAAAAACCAGTCCTTTCATCTATTCTCAGAATAGTTACCTAGAATCATAATGGCTGGAGATTGAAAAGGCCTATTCAGCCCTTGGCTGCAGTCTTCAGGGACCTGGGCAGCATTTTCCCTCATACATTTCCCACTGTTTTGTATAGTTTTGTTGGAATAGTTTCACAGCCTTCTCCACTTCTGAGGAAAACTTGTTCTAGACTCTAGTCAATCTCATCATGAAAATTACTTTCTTACCAGAAATGAAAAGGTAGCCGTACCTTTTTATGGGGGTGGTGGTAAAAACTTGTATTAGATAAATAAAATGTAATTAGAGAGATTTAACATGTTTTGATTAATGTACACATTTAGGATTAGGGAAAACTTCTGTTTTTATGCCAGAATAGTAACAAGAAATATTT
This sequence comes from Noctilio leporinus, assembly GCA_004026585.1. Classification (NCBI taxonomy): domain Eukaryota; kingdom Metazoa; phylum Chordata; class Mammalia; order Chiroptera; family Noctilionidae; genus Noctilio; species Noctilio leporinus. The sequence goes on from PVIW01002114.1 coordinate 121,684, forward strand.
TAAATAACTTTTTTGCAATATGCAGATTTCAGTGATGTATTTGGTGTATATAAAGTTAGCTTTTGAGCTAATAGAACTGCAAAGGAGCATAGGTATATCTAAGAAGAGAGTAGAGGTTCTTTTGACATCTTTACTCTTGAAATAAAAAGTCCTCTTGGTTGCCTGGGCTGGCATGGCTCAGTTGCTTGGAGCATCAACCCATGAAGTGGAAGTTTGCAGGTTTGATTCTTGGTCAGGGCACATGCCTGGGTTGTAGGTTTGGTCCTTGATTGGGGTAAGTACAAGAGGCAACCTCACATGGATATTTCTTTCCCTCTTTTTCTCCTTCCCTTCCCCACTACATAAGTTCTCTGGTGAGGATTAAAAAGCTTTTTAGTTTCTATTAACCCAGGTGTCCCCCAGACTTAGCATTGCCCACTTGTATACCTTTTTAAACTATACAAAAAATGAGCAGTTATTCATCCATTATTGTTTGAAAAAGCCTTATTAGTCTGTTCCCTCTCCCCTTTTTTCGAAGTTTTACTTATGAAGGAAATTAGACAGCATTTCTTTCCTCATAAGAAACAGAATATTCTGTACTCAGTTTATAAATAGCAATGCTATATACATATCAGCTGCCTCAAATCATTTTGGGGAATAGGCAAGTTACAAATACTACAAATGGATAAATACATGTATGGAATATTTACATCTTACCTTGTGAACATGTTTGACTTGTCATTACTAATTCAACCACTTTTTTTATCTTCTGCAAAATTTCTTAACTTTAAGCATTTATTTCACTCATTTTTATGCATTTATTCAAATAAAACTTGTTAGTGCCTAATATACATCAACTCTTTTGTAGACTATGGGGATTTAATGGTGAATAAATCAAAGCCCCTTTCCTTGAGGAACTTATAGTCAAATGGTGGGAGATGAAATGTAAAAAATAAGTAAATATGGATTCTGCCCAATGGTTATGTGCACTATGGAAAAAATACCAAGTAGGATGAAGAAGAGAGTGTGTACCTTATGAGTCTGAGTGTGTGCACTTGTGTTGATTCATGTGGCTGTGTGTGCTTATATTGGAGGGACACTATTGTCTTACTGCAATGGTTACTATGACAAGGTGACCATCAGAGAAGAGGACTGACACAAGGACTGAACCCCAACTTTATAGATTGAAGAAATTGCTAAATATAAATGTTTAAAATGCTGTGAATATGATTATGTAGTATGAGAATTGACTATTAGATTTAGCAAAATGAAGATCATGGCAAAATGGATAACAACATTTTAAAGTAGTAGGTGCAGAAGTCTAAGGGTTCTGAGGAAAAGAAGGAAGAGAGAAATTGGAGACGTTATATCAAATGCTGTTCCTGGGAGTTTTCTTCCAGGAGGAAGAATGAAATAGAACATTAGCTGGAAGGATTATGGAGTTTTAGGGTTTCCCCTTTTTCTTTTAGCCGTAGGTAAAAATAATAGGATGTTTGTATACTGATGGGAATAGTTGTGTGTGTGTGTGTGTGTGTGTGTGTGTGTGTGTGTGTGTGTGTGTGTGAGGGGGGGGAGAGAGAGAGAGAGAGAGAGAGAGAGAGAGAGAGAGAGAGAGAGAGAGAGAGAAAGAAGGAGAATGTGAACATGAGAGAAAGAGAGTGAAAGAGGCAAATTCCCAATAGAGTAGAGAAATGAGATGTAATCTACAGAACCTGTGGAATCTGGAAGGGAATGTGCTATTGAAAGATTTTAGAATGGCTGTATTCTGGTGGCAGTGGCCTAGCTTTATTTAGTGTGTGGGGGAAGTCATGATGGAAAAGGAAAAAGGAAAATAGAGGAGCAATGCACAATGTCCAGGAGTAGTCAAAATATTGAGATTTGGTGCAGAAACAAAGAGACTGGTTTTAATTTGGACAGTGTTCATGCTAGTGACAAGGGAAAAACCTGAAGACTTGTGCACAGATAGCATTCATGGGAGCTGTGGTGGTAAAATCTATGAAAGCCAACTTCTGTTTTTTTCCTATTTTCTCAGTGAAATGGGAAGGAAGGTGAGGAGAATGATGAAGAAGTGTTAGAATTTTGAGAATAGAAGGTCAACCTGCAGTCATGGTCTAGGAGAGTGAGAGGGGAAGTGGGTTAGGGAAATGCAGTAGTGTAACAGAAAATTCAGCAGGGTGTAGGAGGTTAGCCATAGATAAGGGAGTTAACTTAGAGCAGGCTCTATTTTTCCATGCCAGGTCCCTCTTCTTCGATCCCCATTTGTGCTGTCCTGTCCCCCTTGCTTCTGTATTTCCCGGCCAATGCACCTGCTCAAGGCCTTTTCTTTACTCCCCATTTGTCCCTGCCTCTGCCCACTCCCCAAAAGTATATAAGGGGGAGGAGACCCGTGCTCGGGGCCCAGAATTTGGAGACTGACTCCTCTGGTTCCGCGCGTAATATAGTGCCTACTTTTTCACTAATTTCGTTGTTCCGCCTGAGTCTGTTCCCATAATAGTAGGACTGTGGTTAGAGGTCATGGTTTAAAAATGAATTCAGTCAATGTGGTTTGAGTTTTCTTTATATATTCAGCTTACAGGGACATGAGCAGTGTATGTGGATAATTGAATTGAACTAGATTTGGAATTTTCCAGGAAGTATGTTGAAGGGGTGTGTGTGTGTGTGTGTGTGTGTATGTGAGAGGTGGATATGCAGGAATGATTATATTGATTGAAAATAAAATTTAATCTGAGTTAAAGAAGGATGTGAAGACATGAGAATAGTGACATAAAGTTAAAGAAATGTTAAGCTCAATGTTCCAGTGGAATAGAAAAATTGTAGGAATCAGAGTCCTGAGGGAGTGCGCTGGATACAGAGGAGTAGTTGGTCAGAGACAGGGAACCGTGAAACATCATTCTTGATGAAGGACATTCTTTGATGAAAAACTTGATTTGCAACCATAGATAAGAATCATACAACTTTTTCGTGCCTTGTGATACCATGTTTCATGCTTTCTGCCTCCACTCTGGTAAAAGAAACATTCTAGAATAGACCTTAAGATTTAGTTTCCCCTTCCGATTCTACCATGTAATTATGACAACTAGAATGCTTCTACTGGGCTTTGGGCCTCAGAAGTCCTTTCACATAGTTTCTAATTTAGTTCTCCCAAAAATGCTGTGCATACACATTTTATAGAATGAAAATTAAGTCTTAGAGAGGCTTAGAAACTTTGCAAAGATTAGAGGTTTACTTACTTCAACTCCAAATGCAGAGTTGAGTCTACCAAAAATTTAGTCCCAATATACACACATACATAAGCACAACCTGAACTCCCTGTCTCTGTCTCTCTCTGTCTCTCTCTGTCTCTCACACACACACACTCTTTGCACATTTTCAGAATAGATAGTTGGAAAAGTTAAACTTTCCTTTGTAAGCTCTTTTGGCATTTAAAAAGCTTACACTTGTCCCTGTGTCAATTCATCCAAAACCTGTCCCTCTTTCCTGGTCACATCATTCTCCTCATTGCTGCCAGCATGATCTTCAATATAAGCAAAGACACCATGTATCTTGTCCATTTCAAATCTTTTAACAGCTGCTTGGTATTTTATGAATTAAGTAGATTTCTGTAATTTGGTCTATCATACTCCATGTGATTTGGTGTTAAACTATTTTTTGCTTACACAATATTGTATCTTCAGCACCTAGCCCAGTACCTGAAACATTAGTAATAACTAACACTTAGCACATAGGCCAGTCTTTGATCTACTATATACTATACTATATACTATATATCTGTAAGTGTATTATTATTGATCTATCTCTATCTCTATCACTGTCACCATCATTTAATCCTCACCACAACATAGAAAGTAGGTATCATTATCATCCTTTACAAATTAAGTAACTGAGGTGCAAAAATATCAAGTAACTTACTTAAGGTTTAACACCTCTCATGTGGCAGAGAGAGGAGCTGAACCCAAAGAGGCTGTCTCCAGTGCCCATGTTCTTCACTATTACCCCCAGTGTCCCTCACCCAGTACATACAGGAATGGAGTAGTTAGTAGAGGAATGAAAATATTGTCTTCTGTATGGATGATCCAGTGTTAGAATATAGTACTACTACTATCTTTCTGCTCTAAGACTGTCATAATTTCCCTTCTCGAATCCATGAGCTAATAAGCAGTATTTTCTTCTCTATATTACTTTTTTAGTTTTCTATCATTGATTTATACTTGCTTTGCTTTATAAACAAGTTTGTGTGGTATTGATTTATAGGAATTTATTGAGACTGTGGCCTTCTACGGGGTCATTTTTTGTAATATTAAAAAAATTTTGCCTGAAGCAAATGTATAGTCTTCATTAATGTAAAGTTTATTAGAATTTACTTTTTAAAAAAGCCATAAGGAATATATTTGTTTTTTCTGGGTCTATTTGATGTATTGGTAATTATTAGTTAATGATCTTTAACTACAATTGCTGAGCTATCTATTTTCTCCTGTAGTCCTGTGAGTAATTGTTATATATTTTCAGTTATACAGTTACATGGACATGGACTCATGGTAATTGTACATAACCAATATTATTATCTCTATTTTCTTCCTCATGGTTATTTTTATTTTAAAATATCTTATCTGATTCTAGCTTTCTTTTGGTCCATGTTTATGTGGAGTTATTTTTATCTATCCCTTAACTTTCATACTTTATATGTTTTTCTGTTTAATATTTCTGAACCCTTAAAAATGTCTATCAGAAAGTTTGTTGATTAGTAATAACAGCCATTTTCATTTCCTCTAATTACTATTTATTGGGATTTACTCCTGACAATGTATTCTGCTTTTAAAATTTATTGAGAGTTTTTGTTTGTTTTCTTATTTTACCCTGTTTTTCTAAAACCCAGTGAATATAGTGAATTTTATTCTGCTGGCTTATAAAGTAGTTACCTTTTATTAAGACTTATGCCAAAGTTTATTTTTTAATTCAATTTTTAAGCTTATAAATATTTATAAATTTAATTTCAATAAGCTTAATAATAAGCCATCCATGTCTACAAGCACCTGGAGTTTTAATTCTTGATTGTTATGGACATTTTCTTGCTTTTTAGATTTATTTTTTCTTACAGTCATTGACTTTTTAGTTATTTATTCCTCCTTAATTTACATATATTTGCAGCATCCCCTGATGTTCTTTACTTGATGATGAATATTTCAAAGAGGTTTTTGTGTGATAAACTTCTTAAAGCTTTTTGTGCTTGATAATGTTATTTCACGCTATATTTAAATAAAATATTTAACTGAATATAGAATTCTGGTATACTGTGCCTTTCTTTAAGCAATTTGAAAATGGGGCTCCATTGTCTTCTTGATTATAAAGTTTTCCTTGAGAATTTCAGTATCAGTCTAATTCTTATTTCTTTTTGAGTGGATGAATTTTCCTCTCTGGAAACTTAAAGAAAGTTTTATTTTTACTTAATGTTCTTTTCACTGTAATACATCTTGATGTGAATTTGTCCTATTTTATCCAGTTTGCCATTATTCATTCTTTTAATCCTAGGTCTTATATTTTTTCTTTAATTCTGAATATTTAAAGTTATTATTCTAAAGTGTTTTGCCCTTGATTTAATTATTCTTTTCCTATAAAATTGATATACTGACTTACATTGACATTTCTATTTGTATTCTTAATGTTTTTATAATGTCTCTTTCATTCTTCCCATCTCTATATTTCTTGATTTTGGGGGGGGACCTCTTTTCAGCCTGTTTGTGGTACATACTGTTGATGGCCAACTCAACAACCATTTCCACATTTTTCTTGTTATCTTTATATGATAATGTGTCCAGATGCAGGGAATATTTCATTGTTGATTTAAGGTAATCAAGAAGACACAATTGACAATAAGCAAAGAGTGACCAGATAGCTTTAGGAATGAGCACAAAGCTTAAAACTTAGGATACTCTTTCATTTCCTGGGACTAAAGAAAGCAAGGAAGAAAGAGCCAATGTGATAGAGTGCCCTTTTGCCAACACCGACAAATGGAATCTTGGAGTTCAAGTGAGATTTTTTTTAATTAAAAAATGTAGCCCCGGCTGGTGTGGCTCAGTGAATTGAGCACCAGCCTGTGAACCCAAGTGTTGCTGGTTTGATTCTCAGTCAGGGCACATACCCAGGTTGCAAGCCAGGTCTCCAGCCAGGTCATCAGCTGGCGGCAGGTGAAAGACAACCATACATTGATGTTTTTCTCCCTTTCTTCATCCTTCCCTTTCCCTCTCTCTAAAAATAATGAATAAAATCTTTTTTAAAAAGTAACTTTTTTATCATCTCTGTGTCACTGAGTTCACTGAGTATTTCATCCCCACTATTAATATATTTTGAGTGTACTGTTTTATTTAGCTAATTGTGGTTAATGACATATGAGGAAAAGCATGTTGGGGACTTCAAGATACATTTTTCTTTACTGCTATTACTCATAACACTAAAAATTGCTACTACTATTACTGATGATTGATTATGTAAAGGAATGCAAAGGAAAGACTCTTTTTGAGTCTAGGGCTGACCTCTTTCCTTGGCTCCTCTCCCACTCTGGTTCTAGTTTACCCAACAGGAACACTAACTTCCTTCAATCCTCATCAGTCCTTGCACTACATATAACCAGCTGGTATCTAGATTTAACCCAGGAAAACACTTTAGATCTAAATACTGCCATTAGCATGATGCCAAGTTTACCCTTGCTGAGTGATTCCTGTTGAGACCACCAATCCTACTGAATTGGATTACTTAAATTGTTAGTCAATATCTTTGGGTATTGGCCCAGCTGATGTCTTGCTCTTGGATATTTTTTTGCCTTAATATCCCCTCTTTGTCCTCCTGTTACTGTCATACAGCCCCAAAGTTGAGACAGCATTCTACTGGGAACACATTTATGAAGCAGAAATAGTGTTTATCCTCTAGGAGACAGTAATCTTGGGGAAAGAGACAAGTTGACAGATAATTACAATAAAATCTCAAATATACTATAGTAGTGACATTAAAATGCTACAGAAGAGTAAAAAGTTTCTTTACCTAGAAAGTCAAAAATTAATTAATAGAAATGCTGACATTTGAACTGAGCCTTGAAAACCCAGTATTTTCATTCCAGGAAAGAAAATGTCATGTACAAACATGGAAATGGGATCATGAGAGAGCATGGTGTAGTTGAAGGACTTAGCATTTCATCTGCACCATTTTTGAGCACTTGTGTTACAGATGTAACAGGGTGAAATACTGAGAATTTAAAAGTGCATCATGAACCAAATCAACCTTGTTATTTATTTTCTGATGCCTCTACAAGATTAGGCTTTATCATTTGGGGAAGAGGAGACTGGAACTGCATTTCTTTGGGTTGATATTTTTGCCTTGGAATAGGTAAGCAGGTATTTTTGTTTGTTTGTTTGTTTGAAGTCTGGAACCTGACTCCGTGAGTCACTCAGAACTTTTATACACCATTATATCCAACTGCTATAGGAAGCAACCAAGAAAGAAATATTGGATAATTTTTTACATAGAAGAAGAGAGAGTAGCTAGTGCCAACAACAGCATAATTCTCAGTAGAGAAGAGAGGGCAAGGGCAAGCAAACAATGTTGCAGGTGTTTGGGGAAGTGGAAAATGTAAACTCATTTGGATATAACGCCTTAGGAGAAGACATTTTGGAGCGGTAGAAAGTAGCCACAGAGTGCTGGGTTGTTCCCTGGAAGCCTCAACAAAGATCAGAGGATGGGAAGGAAGAGAGGGGATCCAGCTCTGGGGGGCAGTGGTAGGTCAGCACAGTGCAGCAGAATGAACCATGGCGTCAGGAATGACCACTGTGCCCTGAGGGCCAAGGTAATCTGCTATTTTCCGGGGACCAGATGGCAGAGGAGAGGGAGCCAACATGACTGGTAATCCCCTTCTTGCCAACAGTGGCAAATAAAGTCTTGGAGACCAGATTCGATTTAATTTTAGAAGATTAAGAAATATAAATATTTTTTGCATTGTGTCACTGAGCACTTTCCCTGTTATCAACATAGCTGAATGCATTATTTCATATAAGTTTCCTTTACAAAGATGTGGACACTTAGAAGATAGGCAATGAATCTTAATTGCCTTTGTAACTTCAGCAGCTCATGTTAGGCTTCATATAGAGCAGGTTATTAACAGGTATGAACTGATTGAACAAATGAACTAAGTGTTAGGAGTTCAGAGACATTGATATCGCTGTCTAGTGTAGCTTTGATCAATGTCATTAGGTAGCTGTGTGGCTTGCAAAACAATTTTTCACAGGACTGAAGATCTTTGTGCTCTATATTCATTATGAGTTAGTTCTTTCTAAGTGACAACATAATGCACAGTTAATTATAATGACAGATTTTTTAGCTTCTGTGACACCAAGGTTACTATCAACATCAAGAAGATAGCATAGTCATATTCAGAATGTTTTCACCATGAACAGTATGTGAGAGAGTATTATGTTTTATTACTGAAGCATCACTACTATATATTTAAGGGATTTTGTAGAGTCCATGCTAAATGTAAGTTTAAAGCCTACGTTCTCTGAATCATTAAAAAAGTGATGTTTGCCTTTAAATATGTTTTCCACTCCTAACGTTACTTCTAAATATAGCAGGTTTTAAAAAATTAGTTCACATTTTTCCTGTGTGAAGGTCATCAGCATTTTATTACTGAGTGCCATACAAAGGGTGCACATCATTCATTAATCACATAACCTCAAATTATCATCCCAGGGTAGCAATTATCATCTCTGGGTATGCTGAATGCTTTTCAAGATTTGAGTGGTATCTCTGGCAAGATGAAATTGTACATGGACTTGAAAACAAAAACAAAAGAATAGCAGCAAAAACTGGACTGCCTTTAGAGGTATGGTTAGTGTTCAAAGTCCATTGACCAGAATTTAAAAACTGATGATACCTTTTGATAACTGGCTGACTATGGGAAAATCATTATTTCTTCATTTTTGACTGAGACATATTACTATGCTTTCATGGGGTTATTATGAAGTTAAAATGGAATAATATATGTGGAAGCAGTTATTATTATTTGTTATCACTATTTAAAAATCTATCTGTCCATCTTTTTTTCTATTACTGGAAATATGTTGTTTTAACTAACTCAGTGTGTGTGTGTGGAGGTAAGGGGTGGAGACAAGTAAAGGTATAGTCCATTCTGAAATATATCTTTTATATGGTTTTCAGAGATTAGCTAGGTGTCACATAAAAGAGCAACCTAGCAATTTTAAGGTGTATAGCAATAGCATTACATTTATGTTTGTATACTGTCTGAAAAACCTATCACCAGGGCCAAACAAGTGAATTGCTTTCAATTAAGAGTATCAGCTCAGTGCTTAGTGTTTACCCATAATTATTTATGTATGAGTTGAGGGTTCATATTCTTCCGAAATGGATATTAGAAATAAGTAGCTTGATTTCACATCAGATTTTAGTCCTCTAAAATTCAAACCTAATAAAAATACTGTGCCTATGATATGACAGCATTGTAGATGATTTTCTTAGTTAAATTTCTATTACTCATAATGTATGGATATTCCTAATGATTCCATTAGAGTTTAAATAACAGAATTCAGCACAAATGTATTTTTACTGAGCAGAGGAGACATAATTTCCCTGGAACTGCAGCTGCTGTAGTTGAAGATGAGGCTCTTACTATCCCTTAGGGAGATTACTGTCTCTGCCAGCTGACTTAGTTTTTATACAGCCAGCGATTTATTAGATTGCTTTGCTCTTAAGTGTGATAATAGGCCTTATGCTTAGCAAGGTTTAGAGACTTCCAGTGCATTAATATTTTATGGCAATGACAGGCAAGACACATTTTGTTTACCTAACAAGACAAGCCAAGCCCGAGCTGATGTATATCGGAAGATTAGCACTTTCAATTTGAAGGACCCCTGCCAATGATATATTTAGGGTTTGCAATGGCTCTTATAATTATAATAGAATCAGTTTCTTATGTGATATGTGGCTAGTATGTGCAAAGAAATCATCATAGCTTTACAATCAGGCCTTAATAGAAGGTAACTTCACTATTAGTTGAACAATGTTAACCATGTTCACTGACTGTTAACCAAATGCACTGACTGTGCATTTTCTAGTGACTTATTTTCCTCCAGTAACAGATTTTATTTCACTTGGAAATCTCTCAGTTCATGGGCCGAAGGTTTGGTAGATGCACCTAGATTCCAGTTTTATTTTACAAGTTTATTCAATTGATTTGAGTCACTTACTAGGGAAAAGTGTGTCGTGGTGCTCTTGATTTTTGGAATTTTATTGTCATGGTTGCCTTGTTATTTTGCAAGCTATTTAAAATAATGTAATTCATAGGCTTATTACCAAATGACAATACTAATAGAACATCACTTGATGACATAGACCAATTGAATTACTACAGTACCATTTTGATTTTGTTTTCTTTCTTCATAAAGTAAGCAGTCACATTCATTTCCTTCTTTGGGCAAAATCATAAGTCTCGATGAGTACTAAATATGGAAATGCTGATTCTCTCTAGTTTCAAAATTTCTTAGTATACCTTATTCATATATATTTTGGAACACAAAATTACATGTGCAACATTTCTTCAATGTTCTTGTGGACTGTGAGTATTCCAACCCAACTATTAGGTGCTTATAATTTGTAATATTAAGCTACATTTCATATATTAATGGATAAACATTTAGTTAAGATCCTATGTATTATAACTATAACTTAAATGTTCAATGGAATTTGAAATTTGTCAAGTTGTCTACGTTACATCACAATGCAACCCTAAGGCACCATCTGCTCCAAGAAGATGGACTTCATTTTAGAAAAAGCGTGGAAAGCTTCTATCACATTGGTTAGTCTAGTTTGGGGGAAAGAGAGGGAAAGGCTAGGCACAGATTTTGGAGTGAGGGAGTTGGGCAGTTGAAGGGGAAAGAGACCCAAATATGTTGAGAAGTGCGTCAGTGAATTTGCAAAACCAGAAAACTCCATGCACATGTGGATTTGGAAGAATTGCTACACAGTGTTCCAGGCGTAAACACAAGCCACTTAGTGCCTCGAGGGTCTCTCTCTGCGTTCCTTACTCTCAATACCATTCTGTGCAAGCCTCAGAGGAATGCAGCCAACTCCCACATCTTGGTCTTCATGTCATCTTGCTGCAGCTGGCATTTTGCCTGTGCTTGACTAAGCCTGCTGATGTTTCTGAGAGGGAAAAAATGAAAAGCATTTGGTTTGAGTTTACAGATTACTTTCTTTTTAAAAGAACAGGGGGTGTTGTTGAGGAGGAAGGGAAGGGAGGTTGTCACCTGAGCTAAACCCTTGAAAATTATAAGTATACAGGAAAATGAAATTAATGCTTCATGCTAATCATCAGGGATCTTGTTGTTTTGGGGTGGGGGGAGTGGGTGGACGCTTCACACCACTGACAATTCCACAGAATATTTGGCCATTAGAGTGATAAAGTTGGGACTCCTTTTTAGAGCTTTTTCTCCTTTCCCATAAATAAATAGAGAGTATTTATTTAAATTCTAGTTAATTAAATTTTCATAAGGACCAATGCCGAATTACCTCAGTCTCTTCTTCTGTTTCTAAGTTAGCTTCTAAGGAGTACGTTCTGATTGTACACTCCACTGAAGAAAAATAAGAGGGCTATGAGGGGAAGAGATACATCAACTGGGAAATAAAGCAAGCATACATCTTCAAAGTATGGGAAAAGAGTAGAAAGACAAAGACATGTACTCTTTGCTGGAGCATGATCGTTGAACTATGTCTCCATTTTATTAATGCGTTCAAGCAATATTTTTTCTTTGCCTCTTTCTCTTTCCCAGATCAATATGGTTCTCAAACTTAAGAGAAGCTCAAAATACAAAGCTGTTGAGAAAGAACTGGCTCTGGCTTTCTTTAGGGAATTTGGAGGCCTAGTCACTTAGAGCAAATCACATGGCTAGTGATTGCTTGGTTTCTGTTTTTATAAGTGATTAAAAAGAAAACCACTTCAATAATCCTTAGACCTCTGCTCTCCTCTGGGATCTCTTCCAACCAAGCCTGCTTGGTGGACCCCTGGGAAAAGGGAAGCACACAAGCCCTGGGCCATAAAATTAGAAAAGGCAACAAAGACACTGGAACCAAAAATTTCAATGTAGACTAGAATTCAGGAGCATTAACTTCTTTTTCTGGTTTGAACCTCATATTCTATACTCCAATTTGTTTTTCACATCACCCTCCCTCAGCTTGTAGGGGCTTCACAAAATGTTCCTATATGTTTGCTTTGAACACATAGTTTGGCTCTGAGTTGTCACTAGAAATGTCATCATAATGGCAACAATGAGATAATTTAAGTAACAGAAGATTTTTCAGGAGTACTGTTGAGTTGTTGGGGACAGAGGAGTTACTCTATCCTGGGTGAGAACTCTGAAATGAAAGAATTTCAAAATACATTTCCCAAATGATTATTTCAGTCCTTAAACAAACAAAATTCATATTCATTTATTGTTCTTTATATTGGCTTGCATAATTTTTTTGTTAAAATACCCACATATGCATTTTAATCATTTCTAAATCTATTGTCTGGAAAATGAGGAAAACGGTATGTTCCAGGACCTGAATTCTAAATCCTAACTCCTCTATCTATTGCCTCTAAGATCTTCAGTGAACCACTAACTTTTGTGACCCTCTTACCTTATCTATAAAATGAAGATAATAATAAGAAACCTGTCCTCTAGAATTGCCTGGAGCAGAAAAGGAAATAATGTATGTCACTATTATACATAGTATCCTCAACTTAGGGAATGCTTACTATAAAATGTCTATATTACTTTAAGCCCAGGAAATTTGCTTTATGCTCTTCTGCTTTCCCATATTATCTAGCTTTTAAAAAAGACAAATATGAATAAAAGGTAGTAGTTGTGGAAGGTAGTGGTGTATAGTCATTTTCTCTTAACTTCTTTTTTCATTTGCAGATACATGATAAAACTACTGCCTTTTTTTAAAAGAAAAATAAAGTGGTATTGGGAAAATATTTCTTTTAGAATATTAAAGTATGTTTTCTTTTCTGCAAATCACTGAAGTGCCAACCAATTGTTCATCATGGAATTATAGTGAGTTTAGTTTCCATAAGAACTTGGCAATTTTCTTGTATTTATGGTGTTATAAATGAAAACAAACAAAAAAAAGAGTAAGGCTATATAAAGTAACATCTGTGCTTAAAATTGCATTTATTTAAGAATAGTATTTTATTATCTTAAAAATACATTATATTGCTATTTTTGTTTCACCCAGAAATACCTTGATACAAAGTAAATCAAGGAGTAATCATATGAATTCTGCACATAAGACTTGCTCTTTTATTTTATGCTGTTAGCTATTTAATACTACAAGTATGTGTACAATGGTCAAAACATTAGAAATAATTAGTCTAAATGTGTTTAAACCTCAACAGAAAACACTTGTGCTCCAAAAGATCTAAATATTTAATGAGATTTTTGAAAACCACAATTAGAGCTTTTTATAGAAGAGCAACTTTACCTCTGAGACCTGAAAAAGACTGTTGTATAAAGAAAGAGACTTTTATATTTTTAATGTATAATATATTGAAAATTTTACCATTCCAATCTTAAAATCTATAGCTTGAGAAGAAAAACAGAAAAGTCATGTCAGACAAATATTTTAGAAGGGTAGCACCTATTTATTTTTTAGGAAAATGTCCAAAGTATACAGAAGGCAGAAATCTTACTCAGACTGTTTTAGTTTATTGAATTTTCTGTGCCTTGAAAATCAAAGCACAATTCTCTGGAGACACCTATAAGGATGTATTACATCATAAAGTACACCAAGGATAGTAACCCATGTTATTAAACTGTCAACATGCGTTATACTACAATTTGTCCTCAATCCAATGCAACTAAAAGCCACATTGTTGGCAGGAAGTTTAGAACATAAGACTATTCTCTAATCATCCAAAGCCTATGGTACTTTAGAGGAAAAAAATGCTATAATAATCTCTCCACTTCTCTGTAGCAGCATGTGTGAATTTCATTGGTTTTGTACAGCAAATGTTCAGCTATTACAAGAAAGGATTCAAGAGGATTACCACTTAAAGGCTTTTACTATTGATGCTGTAGATGTCTCATTTCACAGCATATTAATAGTGGTTTTGTATAATAGTAGCAGAAAGAACTAATCTTAGGAGCTAGAGTTTAAATCATGTGTAAGTTTTGCACAAATGTTTAACAGTAGCTCTGACATTGTAACATTGCTGATACCATCAAACTTCACAATTATAGAATTCTTTTTTAAAAAATATTTTATTCTTTTTTTTAGAGAGAAGGGAAGGGAGAGAGGCAGAGAGGGAGAGAAACATCAATGTATGGTTGCCTTTCACCTGCCTTCAGCTAAGGACCTGGCTAGAGACCTGGCTTGCAACCTGGTTATGTGCTCTGACTGGGAATTGAACCAGAGAATTCTTTTAAAATCTGAAATTTAGGTAATTCTAAATCCACAGAAACTAAGTGTTAAGGACTAAGTGCTTGGTAGTATTTTAAAAAATACTTTACTTATTAAATAAGTAAGATGCTCATGAAAGGGTGAATTTGCAGGTGGGGAAAAATGTCTGGTTTGCAGATGGTTGAGGGTTCACTTGTGTGTGACATCATGAGTTAGGTCATTGCATATTTCAGGTGCTTACCTGCTAGCACCATTTCAAAGACAAAGGAAGGAGGACATAAACCAGTAATACACAATTTTTACTAAAATTTCATCTTGAGAATATATGGAAAGGTTAAGGAAACAGTAGAATGCAGGAATGTCTTTAAACCTAAGGAATAGCCACCCAAGAAGTTGTAGGTATACTTCAGTGTACTTACATGTGGTGTTGACTATACATGAAAATAGCAGCATTTTTTAAAAAGTAGAAGCCATATCTGTATCTAATTTGGTCTAATAACATCAGGAAAATTTATGACATGTAAAATTTGATTCTTTCTCATAAAGAAGTTGTTTTCCATTATATAATTAAATTGAGTTGGCTTGAAAACTAGGGTACCCTGTTAGAATAAAGGTGATAGTTTCCCATGGGTTTCACCACATCCATTGGATGTCCCCCTGCCACTTCAACCTGGGGTATTTGGTAAAACACAAATCCAATGAAGTCAGTGTCCTCCCATTGCTTTTAGTGTAAAGGTAGAAATACTCAAAGAGGTTTATAAGGCTTTGTGCCATCAGCTTTCTACCCAATAACATGATTTCATTTAGTTTAACATAATTTAGTCTTGCTTTCTATGCTTCGGTCATGGTCTTGTGCCTCCAGCTCCCATTCTGCAGGCCACTTTGACATAGACTTCCATTCTCGGGTGAAACAACCTCCTAAAGAAGTTCTCCCCTGCCCACCAGGGTATAATGAATCTTCATAGTTCTGTGTGCCTTCTTTTCTAAGACTTCTGTTGGTTTAATGTCTCCATTTATGGAAATATTTGTTTATTTGTCTCCTTACCAAGAATATCAGTTCACAGAGGAAGAGGTGTAATTTGGAGTTTTTGTTTGTTTTCCAAGATTGTCTCTGTAGGACCAAGTACTGTCTGGCTCATAGTCCACACTGGATAAGTAGTTTTTATATAAGTAAAATGGCACACAATTGCAATAAGTTTAACTAACTATAAGAATCAGGATGAGAGTCAATCTTTTTCATTTTTCCAGCAGTAACTAGAAAAAGGCGTTGTCAACTCTAATGTGTGCTAGCATTTCTTTTATAAAATCTGTGATAAATTGAGGTCCTGTAAAGGTATAATGAAGACTGAGATTGATAGGACGGTAGACTCTGAGGATTTTTGATATTGGCAGTATCATGGAAGTCATGTTACAAACGATATCCCCCTTTTCAGAGGAGTACCTTTTGAATGTTATTTACCATTATTTCCCAACTTCAGCCTCTATCAACATGACACTGTTGGGGAAAGAGTCAGCCTACCACTGTGATCTTTGTTGTTAATTTAGATATGTTCATTTTCAGAGATCTCTAGTATTCTTGAAAAAAAATTCTATGCCCATCAACATTAAAGTATCATGCTTTAATTCCACATTTTTGGCAATGATAGTCCAAATTTGGTCTCATATGTGTCCACCATCAATATATCTGTCATATACCCAAACTACTTAGATTCTACATAACAATTAGGTCATGGCAAAATGTTTTATGACAAAAGGATACACAGTGATTGATAGCTTAGTATAATATATATCTTAGGAATATAGGATGACAAAAATAGAGTAGACAGTGTATTGTTCAGTCTTTGAGAACTGGGGAAAATGGTGATGATGACACTTGGTCTTCAGACCTTTGTTGCCATTTTAGTAAAGAATCCAGAAAAACTTGTTTCTCTTGAAGCTATTTGCCACTTTATGCAGGTGAACTCTTTATTCTCATGTGTTGTAATGTAAACAACAACAAAATAAACATAGATGATTCTTTAGGGTTGTTGTAGAATAACTTTCAGATATATTGACACATTTATAGCAGTTTACTTAACATCTATTATTAAATTTACCAAAATTATTATTATTGTTATTATTATTTAAAATTTTATTGTTGTATTACATCCATCCTCTTTTTTACCAAAATTATTTTGATCTATAAAAACTGCTTAACATTTGTCCTGGTTTGTGTGTGTGTGTGTGTGTGTGTGTGTGTACTGTTTAGTTGTGCCATTTTTCTGGTGTTCCACTAACTACAAAACTGCAATCTTTCCAAATTCTTTTATAATTCATTGTATACGGAGTTCTCAGACATGAAAGAGGGGCCTTCTAAAATTAGGTATGTAAGTACTCATGACTTGAGTTTTCCTGATGTTGCTATTACCTGAAAACAGTTCCTGTGGAAGAGACAGCTAGTTGTCTATGGGAGATTCCTATGTTTCTTCCATGGTGTAGAATTATTGAGTTCCTGAATTACCCCTGGCAGAGAAATACCCTTCATCAAGAAAAGTGTTTGGAATGTATAGAAATGAAAATAAACTTGTGTTAAGGCACTGAAATTAGTATTAAGCTATGAAGATTTTAGGATTTATCTATTATAGTAGCTATTGTAACTGCACTGATATAATTTCTTACAATAAAAATAATTGAGCTTAGTTGGACTATAGAAATTATAACAGCACAGTTCCTGACCACCTTGGTTGATGATCCTTCTCACAAAGAAAACACTGCTACTCCCATTTTCCTCTTAAATCTACTTCTTATTCCCTAAAATATATTTTTAGGGTCATTTTTTCATTTAACATATAATTTTTATACTTTTTGTTATATAATATAAAACAGGGTAAGTTCACAAAGAAATGTGTATTTTGCTGATCCATTCAATGCCTTGTAACATCCTATAATTTCTCTTCAATTTTGTAATTAAATATGAGATAGAAGAATAACAATATGATAATTCATGAGATAATCATATCCTAAACTATTCAAAATGAGTAACATTGCAGGATTCACCAACAGCTCAAGTCTACAGTCCTTTGCAGTCTTTTTTGTTATCTCCATCTGGTGGCTATGAAAGTCAGAAAATCAAATTAACAGAGGGTTGTGGACTCATGGTCTAAAAGAAAATAGGTTGCTCTCTAAATTTTAGCTTCTGACTCAGTTTTTCAATTCAGGTATGTGTACATGTGTGTGCGTTTATTAATGCTTATTTTCTTTAGACATTTTTCAGTGTAAGAAAATAATATAGACTGAGGTTTTGAAACTTGTATTACCAACTCTTGTTTGTAACCCACTATTCCATTATTAGATACAACATTAGATGCTATATCTTTATTCCTGCCTTTGGATACTGCTTGGTTTCATAGAACTTTTAAATATGCATGCTCTGCAATATGGTAAGTATTGTCTCATGTCCATGTTTACATTTCTTACCCACACACAGATTGGAGGGTACTAACATTTCATGTTCTGTGACTTAGGAAAATGAATCAGGGTCAGATATACACATTTTATTTACCAGAATCACATCTGAACTAACATCTCCAGAGGTGAATTTGAAAAACAGAAAAATGAGTTGCTATGTAGATGGCATGACCAACAGCAGTGGGCTTCCCCTAAGCATAGGGTGTGACCAGCTTGATTAAGTCATTGCTGTCACTAGTAAATTTCAAATAAAAGGCTTATAGTGGGTGTGCATTCTGATGTTTGTGGTAAACTGGTGTTACTTGATTTACAATTATATTATCTTTGTCAAAGCTTCAAACATAAATTTTTAAAGAAATAGATATATTTCAGCATGAATTTATTTTCATGCCTACCCCAGGCTATTTCCTGAGAATTAATGAACCATAAATTCATTATTTTGTCTGCATGATTATCTTATCTACATTATGACAAAAGACTTTGTTGACAAATGCTTCTAACAATTGACCCACTGAGTGACATATATTTTGAGATAGAGAAATCATAAGCCACAGAGTAGTTATAGGATACTTGTTGGTTTACTTAGCTCATAACATTTTAAAATAATTTCTTGAAAATTGTAAAATATGCCCACTTACATAAAAATTATAAAATTTAAAAACATAGCAAGGTAATTATGAAATATAAATCCCTGTAACCACTGCCCAGCCTAAGAAGTATAAATTTCTTATGGCCTTTTCATTGTAACAGATGTATGTATTTCTTCATAGATTCCTATTTGATTTTAGCTATCCTATATTATGGTCTACCACTGATATGTGCCTTTCCAAAAATAAGTTATAAAGATTTTACTAATTATACAGCAGTATTACAGGAAAAGGAAAAGTTTTCATATTACTTCTGTCTTCAAAGCTATAAAAAGTCAGTAAGTTTGTTGATTTTATTACCCTTTTAAAATTTATGTTCTAATGTAAGCATCTAACCTAAATATTTCTAAAGTTACACAATATATGTCAGAAAATAACATGAAATTCTATACCACTGTAATTCAGGGCCTGGACCATCATAGGAGATTGATTCTGTTCTCTTTCTTTATGTTGTTCTCACCTGGCTTAGGCTGTCAACTCAATTGTTTGTAATGCTTGTTATGAACATGTTTCTTCTTTTCTCATGAACTATACTTGTTACCTGTTAGCATGAAGATTAGATTTAAGCTTCTCATTTTGATACTCAAAATTAACTAATCAGTCAGGTTATTATATTCTGCCAAATTAATCTCCTGCTGCCCTTAAAAGGGAATAAAAATGGTCTCATCTGTTAATTGCTCACATCCCATTTATCATAGCATTTTGGAACTACTGTCTCTTTGTGCTGCTATTTGGACTTTGCCAATATGCTGCACAACTATTTATTGGTGGGCTTCTATTTACTAGATTTCATTTTATTTTCTGTTTGAAATACAAGAGTTATACTGGATGCACAATTTGTGGATAACTGGTAGTAGCATATTTACTTAGAATCACATTTTTTTGTAGGCTTGATTTTGAAGTGATAGGCAAACTTTCAGTATAAGTTCACCTTTATATCAGTATCTAGGCCATTTACAAAGAATTATTGAAGTATATAACTCATTATTTTATCTCATATTCACCATAATATATGTTTCTGTACAAAATTTGCACAAACTTTTTAAGAAGTGCACAGAAAAAGTAACCAAAATCTCTCACCAATATATTTAACTGAAAAGCAGAAGTATTTGATTTGGGGCATGCAGTTCAAGATGCATTACTCATGGGAAAACAGTATGAAGTTCAGGGCAAAAGTTGGGACTAGAAATCCATGTTTGACACTTACATATAGAATAATAATGAGAGCCATAATTTTGATGAATGTTTGTATTATGTTCATAGGTGCAGGGCCTACTTTTTGCCTTCAATTCCCAGTAAATTATTCTAGGCACTAAAAAATAAGAGGAAGTGCTGACAAAATCATATATTTGATGTGATATACCTATTATTTAGGTCCTTGCTTTGGCCATGGATGATGGAATAGAATCGAATTGTTTGGGACTTATTGTAGTTAGGTAGCCTATGCAGTTTATTCTTGTTTCAGCTCATAGCAATTATATAAATGTGATTTGATGTAGTGTACAACGTTCCATTCAGAGTCATACAATTTTAGTTATTTAGTTATTTTGGTGCATTCAGAATTCTAAAAAAGCAGAAAACACATCATGGTCTTTGAAATATTTTTGTTCTTCTTATTTATCATCCTATTCTTGTCATTTGAAAATCATCTAAGTTTTTAATGTTCACAAGTGCCCTGTAAGTGAGCAGAGTATATATTATATTTTATGCATATGCATATATCCTTTTGATTTATGCAGAAATATACACTCAGCAGTGTGAAATGACATGGTCAAGATGACCCAGTTTATAAGTAGCACAATTCGGAGTTGAATTCAAGGATTCTGCACTTAGGATTTATACTTATAGCAACAAGAATTTATTTTCTACAGCATATTGGGGAATGTAGCCAATTGGATTAATTGACAATTGATGCTTTCATTAATATGTATTTTTAAAAACATATATCTCAAAAATATTATCAATCTGTATTTCAACTAAGAAAGTTAAACCAAAAAAAAAATGTTTGGCTAGCTCAAGGTCAATATAAATCAGAGGGATTAGTTGGCATCTTAAAATTTTGGCATTAAGCCCTGACTGGTGGCACAGTGGACAAGGCACCGGCCTGCGAATCCATTGATCGCTGGTTCAATTCCCAGTGAGGGCACATAACCAGGTTGTAAGCCTGGTCTCCAGCCAGTTCTGTGGCTGGAGGCAGGAAAAAGGCAACCATACGTTGATGTCTCTCTCCCTCTCTGCCTCTGTCCCTTCCCCTCTCTCTAAAAATAATAAATAAAATCTTAAACATTTTTTTTTGGTTTTAAGCCGCACAGAATGGTGGCAATAATGATTTTAAACCTGGAAATATGCTATGCATTGTAGTTCATTATAAAATGGATGTTAGTACAGTTGAAAGTGAAATTTATGTGTGGAGGCCTTCCTTTTGTTTTCAGAAATGCTTATTAATCTTGTACTAAAATATATTAACTAAATATTAATAATGCAATTAGATGTATTTTTATATTTTACATATTGCAAAGAGAAGAATATCAAGTGGGTTAGGTCATCAAAACATAACCTTTTTTAAGAGATATAATGTAATCCAAATTCCCAAAGGTACTTTAAAATGAGGTTCATTGTAAAGTATGCCATTTGGTTATCGAAAAATTAAACAAAGAAATCAATAGTCATAATTAGTGCATGGCTTACTCTAAATTAATGCTGTATGCTGTTAATGAATCACTAATGCAAAACTAATACAGCCAGAGAAGTAAATGCTATTCCTAGCACTGTACATATTCTCCTAACACACTCAAGTAGGCTAGTACCTAACCAAGAAAGTTGTATTGATTTGGGCAGTTTTTAAAATAGTAAGTAATGTGATGAAGGAAAGCCATTTTCTTTTCAATTAAAAAAATATATCTTAGCTTGCAGAGAGCATGAAAAATACATCTTAATGTAACTGTATAGCTTAGGAAAACAGCTAAGGAAAACCTTTATGAACTGGTAACAAAATAAACATCATAATTTGTTGTATAGAATTCATTAAAACTTCACTTGTATTTAGAAACTTTCAATTATTTCAATCTAATTTGGGTAGATGGCACATGTTTGTTTTCTTAAATATTTTTACTGGATGTTTACCTATCTTACAACAGATTATTCCTGCTCCTTTTAGAACCTATGGCAGACATTGCAAAGAATAATATTCAGGAGAATGTTCAGCATCCTTCATTTGATCAATAATGCTTTGAAGTGCATATGTCCTCTATATGTTAGTAGGTAAAGCAGAGTGAGCTTGGGGAACTCTCAAGTGTGTACTTGGTGGTGGTGCTGGCAGCAGTCATGAGGTTTTGACTGTAGAGGAACTTGAGGATGCATAATCAGGTAACCAGATCCAGCTTTGATGACTTCTTATAAAGCTGATCCAAGAAATTCTCTTCTTCTTCCCCAAAACCCAGAGTATCAAACTCTTCAGTCAGGTAGATGTATTACAAGCTGTTTCACATTGTTTTATTAACACAGAAGGAGTAACCATAAATACCTTTTCAGAAATATGAGAAATGTTCATTAATCTTGACTCTAAAAGTACATTTTTGAGAAAAGAAAACATTGAAATTTCAAAGGAAAATTAACCCAGTGGTTCCTGATCTTCTCAGTCATAGCAATCCATTTTAAAAAGAACGAGGCCTGACCGGTGTGGCTCAGTTGGTTAGGTGTTGTCCTGAAAAGCAGAAGGGGATCTGATTCCGAGTGGGGGCACATGCCTGAGTTTGGTCCCAGGTTGGGAAGTGTAGGAGAGGCAACTAATCAGTACTTCCTTCTCACATCATTGTCTCTCTCCCTCTCTTTCCCTCTTCCTTCCCCTCTCTAAAAAAATAAATAAATAAAGTCTTTTAAAAATTGGGAATACACTTTCACTATACTTCAATGAAAAGCACACATGTGATATAATCTGCCTACACATAGCCAATTAAAATATTGATAAAATATCTTAATTATAAGAAATATTGAAAAATAATTAATAGTCAAGTATTTCAATGTGTATGTAAATGCTTATTTGTCTCTGTACTACATCTGTTGAAGAAGTGGAACACTCACATCAATGTGTAGAATTATTATGAAAATATCCATTATGAATGTGGGCTGCTCTAGCAACACCAATACTGCAATGTAGTTTTCTCAGAATGGTAAACTTCCAGACAAAATGAAGTACAATCTTCCTTTATATGGTAGCTGCATTTTGAAAAAAATCAATGCATATTAAAGCTCTGCCAAAATACTTTGCATTTATAAGTAAAATACAGTTGATATCCAGATTCACAAACTTATAAGATTTTCACCTATGTGGCCATCCAGCAGGACATTTCAAATTTATGTGAGGACATGGGGATAAGACCTTATTGTGAGTATTTTTCACAATAAGCTGCACAATAAGGAGGTACAAGCATCCCCTGCCCTTGGCTTGCAGAAAATTCTGGTACCATCCACCAATGTAGAGCAAATCAAAAGTGCTTTCTTATGTAGTTTTCCAATATGAGGGGACTGTTTTTCAAAAACGTTAAATGCTAAATTCTGATGTGCCTTGTTTTATTTGTGATAAAGATGTCATTGCTGGAGCCTTCATGGTATTTTGATCCAAACTTTACATGTAAGGAAAATTAAGGCCAGAGGGAGTAATTACACATTTTCAAAATATTAAAACAGAACAGTTAACAAAATAATATCAAAAGCACCAACCACGCATCTACCAAAATAACTATTTGGCAGAGTAAGTGAAAAATTATAAGGAAACAAATCAAGAAACATAACACTCCAGCCATAATTTTCACTTTTCTACCATGTGTTTTGGCTCCATGTGTTGGCCCAGTGATAAGCCCAAAGCAGCACTGGGCTGGATCCAGGCCCAGCTCTGTCATGGATTAGTTGTGGTACTTGGATAAGTCACATACCCCTCCATGTGCACTTTTCTCATCTATAAAATAGAATAATGCTTACTCCATCTACCTCATTGTTAGGATGCAATAGTAGCACATGTGAAAATATAACTTTTAATACTGACAATCAGAAATGCAAGTTGTTAGGCTTCCATTTGGGTTTTGATCTGTTTATCTTTATTGCCATTCTGACTTGCAACATGTATCACAGGCGTTATACAGTTGAAAGAAATGAACAGTTCAGAATGTTTGAACTTATACCATGAAATGATCTGTGTACAGGATAGTAATTAGTTAACCTGAAAAGACTGTATCTGTAGGCAGTATGTTCATATATGTAAATATCTTTAAATATATTGGACATGCAATGTTTTTAGCTCATTCTGTTCTCAAAGTACTATTCAGGCACTCCTCTGGGTTTTCATCACCGTTTCAGGAGGTCTACAAGATCAAGCTTTTCTCTTAATAGTACTAAGAACTTGTTTATCTTTTTACTTTTTTTTTTTTTTTCTGAGTGTACGGTTGCACTTTCCAGGAGCTATGTGACTTTGCAGGGGATTGCATACAGAAGGAGAAAAGAGGATCTAGCCATCTTTTATCAAGCATCATGAGTTGCAGATTTTAAACAATGTCAAAATAGTGACAGACTCATGCATAGCACAGGCTGTCAGCTTCAGGGGCATTTGAGCAGGGGGTGAGGAGATTGAGAAAAATATAAAGAAAAAGAAAAAGGAAAGAAAAAATAGAAAAACTAATAGACATGGATAACAGTGTGGTGACAGCCAGGGAGGAAGTGGACGAAGGTCCAGGGGAATAAAACGTTGATGTATGGAGACTTGACTTATGATGGTAAACACACAATGCAGTGTACAGATGATGTGATATAGAATTGTGCACCTGAAATTTGTATCATTTTGTTAACCAGTGCCACTCCAATACATTCAATAAAAGAAATAAAACAATGTCACTCTTCTCATTATATATGTACACCTGAAAAATATCTGACTTTTGATTCTAATACACTAAACATCAGTAACTACAACCCACATAAACAAAGTATTTTGGGGTCTGTAATTATTTTTAAGTGGTGAGGGGCTTCCTGAGACTAAAAAGTGTGAGAACCACTGATTTAGATTATACTCGAATTCTCTCCTCATGAAAGAACCGGCACCATTGGCTTTTCTGCAGGAAGTGCCTAATTTCCTGGTCCTGTTCAGAGCTTCATCACCATAATCCTCATTCTGCATTCTCTTTAGATACTTTGTGAATCATTTTGATCTATGTTGAAATATTTGCTTCTTCAAAACAGAGCTGCTATAGCAAATGCAAAACTATTTCAACCCTTTTATCTGTAAATGCTGTCTTCTCAGGTGGCAATCAGCATTCCTCTGGTCTATGTCTATGTAATCTGTAAAATGCTCCAAATTGCTTCCTCTCCATCTGCTTGTGATGCAAGACACACAGCTCATGCTACCTCTTTAACAGCTGCATTGAAGCAATGGATGGATTTTATAATCATTGACTTTTTGGCAGAAAGGAAGTCACTTCCAGGGATGTATGACTGCAATAATGGCACTGTTCATTGACTCTGTAAGCTTCTTATATGTAAAGCCCCTAGCACATTCTTGGCTGCTGCAATCCAGCATCTTGGCATTTCACTCTGTGATTATGCTACATAGCCTACAAAGTCTAGTATGGAATATGTAAAGTATCAATAGAAAAATATATTATGAACTATTATAAACTAGGTTTCTTTTATTTTCTCTCTTCATTCAAATATTTTTCCTCTTCTTTAAACAAAGGGTGTCAAACTCATTTTCACCAGGGGGCACATTAGCCTCAAGGTTGCCTTCAAAGGGCAAAATGCAATTTTTGGACTGTATAAATGTAATTACTCCTTAACAGTTGAGCCAGCTGGGTAGAAACAAGGTACCTGGCTGAAGGTACTGGGCTGGAAAGAACAAGGTGGAGGGCTGGATTCAGCCCCCAGGCCTTGTGTTTGCCACCTGTGCTTAAACAGTGCTGGTCTTAACAGGTTGATGGCTTTGGTATGTTTTAGTCATGTCTCTAGGTAGTTGTTATATATTTGGAATAATATTAACTACATCTATTTACTGCACAGCTTACAATATTCTCCGCAATCCTACTTTTAAGCCAACAGAACTGTATTAGCCAAATTGTGGTATGGTTATTTCCTTCATATATATATGTATATATTTGGCATTGATTTATATGTCCTCACATTAAGAAGTGCCCAGTAAAGATGGATCTTGTCAGTTCCAATTTACAAATGACTTTTTTTTTTTTTAAATCAATGTATGGTTGCCTTTCACCTGCCTCCAGTCACAGACCTGGCTGGAGACCTGGCTTGCAACCTGGTTATGTGCCCTGGCTGGGAATCAAACCAGTGACCTTTGGGTTTGCAGGCCAGCACCTTATCCACTATGCCACCAGCCTAGAAATGAGTTTTTGACTTCTGGCCAAGATGGAGGTGTAGGTAGACATGCTGCATTTCCCTCACAACTGGAAGAAATTTACCACTACCTCAAAACTAAATAAAAACCATGCAGAAATTTCAGAAAATTGAACTACATGGAAGTAGAACAAATGAAGACATAAAGAAACACTCAGCCAGACAGGTAGAAGGGACAGAGCCAGGAGGAGAGCAGCACCAGCACCACCAGAGCTGCGGCCTCAGCAAAAAGTGCCGTCATATGTTTAAGCCTGGGAAGTAATCTCGGGCCCAGACTGCACAGCTCACTCTTCCAGCGCTGGGAAATACAGAACCAGCAGAGGCAGTGTGGGGATTGAGGCCATAGCAAAAAGCACAGTTACCGCTCCCACTTGAAGATACATTTAAAACTGGGAAGCAATCCCAGGGCCAGACTGTATAGCCCACGGTTCCAGTAGAGCCACATTGCTTCTGTGAAAACCAGTGGGAATTGGGGTGGAAGAGGAAACATCTGGTGCCAACTCAATGGGCAAGAGGCATTATTTCCTCTAAGACCCCTTCCCCACATACAGTGCCACAATGTGGTGAAACAGGTCATCCCGCACTGATGAGTTCCTGAGGCTCCACCCCTTACAACATAACAGGCACAACAGAACTGCTTAAGACACAGAGGCAAACACACAAAATTGTAAAACTTAGGATACAGAAAAGTATGGCTCGAAAGAGGGAGCAGATCAAGGTGCCAGTGGGAGAACTGAGGAACAAAGAGATAGTTAACCTAATAGACAAGGAGATAGCCAGCCCAACAGATGCATAGTTCAAAATGTTAGTGATGAAGGTGCTCAGATTTGACATATATGCTTAAATACAGCAAACACAGAAGGGAAGAAGTCAAAGGCCTAGGTTAGATGAAACAAAGAAAAATCCACATGAAACCAAAGGTGAAGGTAAAGAAACTGGAGTTCAAATCAATGATTTGGAACAGAAGGAAGAAATAAACAGTCAATCAGTATAGAATGAGGAAATAAGAATTGAAAAAACTGTGAAGAGGCATAGGAATTTCTAGGACAACTTTAAACATGCCAAAATCCAAACCATAGGGGTACCAGAGGAGAAGAGGAAGAATAAGAAATTGAAAACTTATGTAAAAAAAATAATGAAGGAATACTTCCCTAATTTGGCAAAGGAAATAGACATACAAGTCCAGGAAGTACAGAGAGCCCCTAATAAGCTTGACCCAAGGAGGACCACACCAAGATACATCATAATTAAAATACCAAAGGTTAAAGATAAAAAGAGAATTTTAAAAGCAGCAAGAGGAAAAAAGAAAGTAACCTACAAAGGGGTTCCTATAAAACTCTCAGCTGATTATTCAAAAGAAACTTTGCAGGCTAGAAGAGCCTGGCAAGAAGTATTTAAAGTGATGAAAAGCAAAGACCTACAACCAAGATTACTCTATCCAGCAAAGCTATCACTTAGAATAAAAGAGCAGATAAAGTGCTTCCCAGGCAAGG
This sequence comes from Noctilio leporinus, assembly GCA_004026585.1. Lineage (NCBI taxonomy): Eukaryota > Metazoa > Chordata > Mammalia > Chiroptera > Noctilionidae > Noctilio > Noctilio leporinus. The sequence continues at coordinate 149,078 of PVIW01002114.1, forward strand.
TAAAGCTAAAGGTGTTCATTATCACCAAACCATTATTATATGAAATGTTAAAGGGACTTACTTAAGAAAAAGAGGGTCAAAATTATGAACATTAAAGAGACAACAAACTCACAACTATCAACAACAGAATCTAAAAAATAAAAACAAAATCAAACTAGGCAGACAACCAAAGAGGGAACAGAATAGAATCATAGACATGGGAAACATTTGAAGAGTTATCAGCTGGGAGGGAGAAGAGGAAGAAGCAGGGAAATAATGTAGAGATTAAGAAGCATAGCTGGTGGGTGTAGAATGGACAGGGAGATATTAAGAAAAGTACAATAAAAGGTACAGCCAAAGAACTTACATGCATGACCCGTGGACATGAATTAAGGAGGGTGGGACGTTGCTGGAGGGAGGTGGGATGCTGGGTGGAGGGAAGCAAAGGGAAAAGAAATTGGGAGAACTGTAACAGCATAATAAAAAAAAAAATCATTATTTGAAAAAGGAGTGATTTTTGTATAAAAAGAGACAGCAGAGGAAGCAATACCCCAGGTGTCTGTGGATAGAGATCCTCTTGGACCCCCAGTTGAAGACACTTAAAGAGGAACCAGAACATTTCAGGGGTCCTAGGACCCTGTAGAGAGAGCCCTGATCGGAGATTCTGGACATCAAGGGAATCCCACCTGTTATCGCACTTGAAGATTCACAGATGCCCCACATTTAAATCCTGAAAATCCCAGAAGACAGAAACCTACTTAACTCTGTCCAAAATTTCTTCAACTTCAATCACCACAGAAACCTCTAAGAGGGACATATTTTAATAAGTCCCAAGATATTTCTGTTATGTCAGAAAATCCATCTTTTAAGTATTCATAGAGAGTGATCACATTTGTGATGCTTACAAGTGTCCACTTGGCCTTTTACCACTTGCTCCAGATTATGCCAAGCAGAGGTTGATCCTGTATCCTTAGCCAGAGGACAAAGTGCATTTTCTGATAGAAGCTACATCATCCACATGGGTATGCCTGGCAGAATTAATATCTTTTGTGCTTTACTGCAAATGTGTGATAGATACATTTTGAGGACTACTATGGGAGAACTTGTTCTGAATTGCAAATCTGTCTGCTTAATGGTAAATGCTTCAAAAATTAGGAAATTAGAAAGGGTGGTACTAATTTTTTACCTTAAGATTTAGAGAATCAATATAATGTTGAAATGTATTTAAGAGCAAAGGAACTATTTTATCAAAATGAAGATAATTTAGGATGGAAAGAAAAATGGAAGCATGAGGACCTTTTTCGTTCAGTGCATTATTAAATGTGGCTCACAAATGGCAAGCTCTTTTATATATAACTTGCATTGGAGTGTTTATCATCAACAAGTATTTCTTGAAAAATATCTGGCTGTGTAACAATGAATTTGTTTTTCTGAGGCACGGATGTGTGATCAAATATATCCACTTGAATACACATAGCCTTTAGGACCCAGGAAAACAAACATTCACCCATTGTTAGTTCTCTCATCCAAATATCCCACAATCAAAACTGGAAATTACAAGCAATGAAATGCCAAGAGAACAGATGCATGGAAATGCTGACTGAATATAGAACTGGTATTATATCTTAAATATCTCTGAGCTGCCAAGTCTTCCCTGGACTACAACAAACCAAACATGTTATCTGAAGAAATGGTACTCAAAATCAACTTCAAAAGGTAGACTTAAAAAAATAATCTTTCATGGAGGCTTTTCTATGTGCGTGGCTCCAGGAAACTAATCTACCCCAAATAGTTCTGCTATCTTAGTGATGATTCTTGTCTTAAGCAGCCCTATCAATTATTTGAAGTGGTGATAGTATGGTTTTGATACAAAACCAACTTCAGAATGCTTCCAAAGTTTATTATTACTGAAGGAAAGTTCTAAATTTCTAAGCCCCAGAGAGAAAAAAATTAAAAACCCACTCATTGTGATAAATTGAAAATATGAACCAACTAATCCTTACATTAGGGCAGCCCTGTCTGGGCTTGGCACTTTACGACTGTGTACTCAACTGAAAAAATCATCAAGGAAAAATATATAGCAAAAACCTAAAAGGTAGTGTTTTATACTCCTCCACCCTAAAGAAATACCTTTATTTATTTGCTGGGCTTATGGTAAGAAAAATATCCTAGAACAAAAGAAATGTCAAAATGGGTGTTCAGTGAGGGCCTGGATGTGGGGAGTGGTTCTAGCAGGGTCCAGGCAGGAGTCTTACCCTTGCTAGCTGGCCACTTGCAGGTGTTGATGACAGTTTTCCTGCATTTCCCTCACAACTGGAAGAAATTTCAGTCTCTTGCCTGCACCCCTTTGGGCCCTAGCAACAGGACCAAATGACTTCTCAGCTCTACGTCAGCCCCCTCACCCTGCTCCAGCTCTTCATCATACAGAATTTCATATTTGTCAAGAACCTCCTTTGAGGGGAACTGATTCCATTTACGGTCTGGGATTTCACTATTAGGAACCACAAAGTTGAAGGGCCATTAATCAGGTTGTACACAAGGATCCAACAGTTGGCAGTGATGGAGGTGAGAGACAGGACACATTAGTCTTGACCAGCCAGGGCTTCAGCCTATTGTCTAGGATGATGTCTAGTCCTAGCACTCAAAGCAGTGCTTGTCTCTGTTCATCACCGGTGCCAGGGTCCCTAGGCTCTGTATGGTGATCTAGTAGATCTCCGTGAATCACTTGCTGGCCCCTGCTGGCCTAGGGTGCTCTCCTCCAACAGCCACGGTTTGTTCACTATCCCCTTGTCCCTGTGGATGCAGTTGTAGTCCTTCCTGTGTTTCAGAACAGTGATGTTGGTAAGGTGAGCAAACACGCCGTCCAGCTTGCTGGCACTGGGGGTTGTAGATGACTGTGCAGCCGTAGCAGAACCGAATCTTGTACAGGTAACAGCCCAGCAGGTGGTTGTACCCAAGACAGAGAAATGCATGTTGAACTTCCTCCCATCCCTTAGTAATGGGTTGCTGATATACAGAGAGATCATATAGGCTTCCTTAGTGGATTGAGAAACAGGTGGAGATGTTTTGCTGTCCTGGGATCACTTTTTGATTTGCAAGGGCTTGTTAATCAGGAAGATGCCCCTTGCTCTGGGTTTTCCACACGATTTCCTGGTCCAGGTGCTGAAGGGTCTTTTCCTGAACTCTAGGAACAGGTTGTAGTCAGCGGGCAGGATGTAGGGAGACCCCTGGGACAAAGTGCAGGTAGAAGCTTTTTCCATCCTTTTCTTGCCAGAGGACTCCTGCTTTCTCCAGCTCTTTCCTATATCTTTAAATATTCCTCACCATCCCATCCTCCCCAGTCAGGTCATATTGACTTTTTGATCATCTGAGAGCTGATAGTCTGTTTAGACACCAAAGACTTTGGATGATTTGCATGCTTATCCAGTAACAATTCCAATCCTCTATTTTGGCCACGAGGAACCATCCTCTCATTTGAAAATCATTTATCAGCACTGACTTCTTGATATCAGTGACCCATTTCACTTTTCTTGCCATAATCCGTAGGTATTTATTGAATCAACAGGAACAGCCTATTTCTCTTCAGCTTCATTGATGTCAGATTGTTTTTCTGTCACTTCCTTATAGCTACCCTGTCTGATTTGGTCCCCATCAGTTCTTGGGCCTTGTCTCCCAGAACCCTCCCACCCACCACCACATTGGTCCAGCCCCCACCTTTGTTATGTTTGATAACTTTTAAGCCTCTTTTTTTCTCTCCATTCCATTCCTCCCCCTCCCCCCCTTAATAATAGGTTTTAAGATATTTACTCTGGGAATTCTGCTAACATTCATTTTCAGCACCATATAACCAGCTGATTTACAATAAATATTTGCTAATGATAACACTTTAAAGTATTTTCTCTATTGAGTACTAGTAAACTACTTTCTGCATACATCCCTACAATTGCTCATTTGCTTTAATGTCTTCAACCAATCGTAGCTCCCTGTTAATTGGATACAAGCAGTGGATGGACATATAACCAAATTACCTAGATCACTTTCTTATAACCCGATATTATACAGGGATCTTCATAGAAGTGCTATTGCTGTGTCTGCAGTCACAGCACTCCAGAGATTCCATATGCAAATGGTGTCCTACCACAACTCATGATACAGGATAAATGTGCAGTGAGCATGTCTTAATGCTTATTTGGCTTCTTTCCCTTTCAGAAGCACTACAAAGCTTGAATTCATTTATAATGACTTAATCAATGTCTTTGCAGGGAAAAATCTTGTTTAAGGTATATTTGATGGACTCACACTGGAGGCCTGCATGAGTCCCAGTGCTTTTACATGACAGTATATTAGGTATCTGGGAAGATCATTGCAAGAAAACAAGTATCTTTGTTTCACAGAAACATCTTGAACCGCTTTACTAAGCTTTTAGGTCAGGAACATACCAAACATAATTTGTCAAACACCCTTTCTTCAACTTTGAAACCCATGTGGATAGCTGGGGAAAGGCAATCTCCATGTTTCTAATTAATTTACAGTTGACTCATCAGAATGCTGTTTTCCAAGAGCTATTTGATGTATAAGACTCCTTATGAGCCTTTCAAATATGGCTTCTAAGCATTTTTTCTTTGAACCATAAAGTCACTTTTTTACTGCTGAAGCAAATGGAATTCAATTCTCAAAAGGCTTGATTTGGTTCAAAAAGTTAGACTCATACAATCTGACAAAATATGTTCCCTCACTTAAGTGGATTAACTCATGAAGTGGGTACTAGGAATGAAAGGGCATTTTATAGTATTAGGCTAAGATTATTTAAAATAGCTATAGTGTTAATAAAATTTTTGTTTATTTAGCAATGCTCTCCAATAAAATCACATTAAATATACTCGTGTGAATGAATCTACATAGTGCTTTGGGAAAATGATAAAGAATTTTTAAAAATTTATCTGAAAAGTACACATTGGTCTTTACAATCTATGTGCAAAGGGTCTTGAGCATTATCTCCCTGGTTTCAGTCCTAAAGTTAATGTCGTACACAGGATACTCATACAGAGACTGGCATCACCCAATATTGCTTCTTTTACCTTCTATATAGTGGTCTTAAAAGTGGTAATTACTACAGTGAAATACAGTGACAGATCGGGAGCACACCGGTTGACAAATGTCCCAGGCCTGTCATATTTCATTATACTTACATAGTTCAGTGTGGCTAAGTTTTATATTTTCATCTAAATGTCTTTCTTGATATTAGTCTTACAAGGACATTTTTGCTTTTTATGTAATAGCCACTTAGTTTGAAATATTCACATTGATTTTTAAATTCATAGTATCATTATTGCCTGGCTTATTTTTTACTGATTTATTGTAGTAAAAGCTGTGTTTAGGGCTTCCTTTCTACAGAAACAAATTCTTGAAGGTTCCTTTAGTTACCTTCTCTCTCCAACACGGAAGAACCCTTACATAGGAGGGGGAGCCCCCCAAAACCTAACTTATCTTCTGGAAGGTGGGCCCCTTGTAGTGCAGGCTTCCCCTGCTAGGTGAGTGTTCTAAGAACCCACCAGCTGGCGTTGTTGTGAGAGGCTACATTCAGTTTCAATGAATGTTTTTTGAAGACTCTTTCAATGTATTTGCCCATTTACTGATGGGTGATAACAAGCGCACCTACCTACACTACATTGAGTGTTCATCAGTTTTTGACCAAAAATGGCATAAATCCCATGCCCCACCCTCCCTATTCACTTGATCTAGCCTTGAGCAACTTCTTTTTTTTTTTTTTTAAAGATTTTATTTCATTATTTTTAGGAAGAGGGGAAGGGAGAAAGGCAGAGAAGAAGAGAGACATCAATGTATGGTTGCTTTTCACCTGCCTCCAGCCACAGATCTGACTGGAGACCTGGATTGTAACCTGGTCATGTGTCCTGGCTGGGGAATCGAACCTGCAACCCTTGGGTTCGCAGGCTGGCACCTTACCCACTGTGCTACCAGCCAGGACCTTGAGCAACTTCTTTTTGTTTGTTTCTCTGGATGTACAAAGTCCTCAAAGGGAAATGTTTCGCTGATGTGCAAGCAGTGAAACAAAAAGTGGCAAAAGCATTAAAAGGCATCAAAATTGACAAGTCAAAAACTGTTTTTAGCAGTGAAAAAATTCTTAATAGGTGTAGTGCATCAAATGGACAATACTTTGAAGGTGACTGAAGTTTAAACATGTAAGAATAAATACATAATTTTTATTAATTAAGTTTTGATTTTGGGGGTTCTCTTTCTATGTCCTTGTGATTTTTTTCTACTGTTTATACCCAATTTCTTCCTCAATTCAGCCACATACTAATTAATCATCCCTTTATAACTTCTGGTTTATGATTACTTATTTAGATTTTTTTAGCTTTTTGAAAGTTTGCAGAGAAGAATATACAGAGGGTTTTGCATTATTACCACTGTATTTCTTGGGTAGTTATACACTCTTATGACCCTATAATCAAATAACAGGTACCACCCACAATTTGTATACAAACCATCAAAATACTATTAGTTTTGATTGCCAGGACAGTTTTCTTTAGTCTCCTTCCAGAACAAGTTTTGTTGGATATAACATCATAAACAAGGCAATTTGACCATAATATAAAAACAAATGTGAATCTCATAGAATTAAAAATGATTTTGTATACAAGCAGATACTGAAGGTTTTTAATATGCTAGTTAGAGCTGAACCTATTTCATAGGTTAAGTTCAGAAACATTTTCATAGAACTGATATTCCTGATATCAGTATACACATAAATATTTTAATATGAAAAGTCCACTGAGTCCATTACTGTCATTATCACCGAGACATTGGATACTCATTGCATTCATGCATTTCTCTGTGGGAAGATTCAGAGAGTTTGGGCAATATGTACACCCTGCCTTCAGTTAGTTTATACTGTTTTTATTTTTTTAATTTTATTGTTGTTGTATTACATCCATCCCCTTTTTGCTCCCCTCTGTCCCCCTTAGTTTATACTTTTTTTATTAGCCCAACTCCTGAATCCCATTTTACCCCTATAATGAGCTATGGAGCCATATGTCCCAAATTTATCTTTAGGGTTTGGTGCCTGGTATTTAAAATGAGGTTTAAAAAGTCTTTGCAACAACCCTTAAAATAATGTACTTCTTTTTTTTTTGCTTTAAGCACCAACATGTGGTTGTCTCTCATGTGCTCTAGTCTGGCAACTCAGGCATGTACCCTGACTGGGAATCGAACCAGCAACCTTTCGGTTCACAGGCAGGTACTGTGAACGACTGAGCCAAACCAGCCAGAGCTACTGCCTTAATTTAAAGGCCTTATTAGCACATCTCTCAATGAAAGAGCTTGTCCCAACAGGGCACTTGTTAAAGACATCACCGTCTTCCCACTCCCTTCCACCTCACCAGCACCAGGAGACTTTTTCATTTTTTTCAGGCAACATCTGTAGTGTAAGATGAAGTGACTCTGGACATTTTTGTTACAAGCCAGAAAAGATATTTAAATAGAGCAATATATATATGTATATGTGTGTGTGTGTATATATATATTATATATACATATATATTTTTCTCCAGGACCTTTATGGTGGCACTGCTTATGTTTAAATCCTTTATCCATCTTGAGTTTATTTCAGTGTATGGTGTAAGTTGGTAGTCTAGTTTTATCTTTTTGCATGTTGCTGTCCAGTTCTCCCAACACCATTTGTTGAAGAGACTGTTTTTACTCCATTGGATGTTCCTTCCCCCTTTGTCAAATAC
>PVIW01002114.1:156910-240031 GCA_004026585.1 Noctilio leporinus
TTCTTTCTCAAGATTGCTGTGGCTATTCGTGGGCATTTTTGGCTCCATATAAATTTTTGAAGTATTTTTTCTATTTCTGTGAAGTCTGTCATTGGTATTTTAATTGGGATTGCATTGAATATGTAGATTGCTTTGGGTAGTATGGACATTTTAATGATGTTAATTCTTCCCATCCATGAACATGGTATATGCTTCCATTAATTTGTGTCTTCCTTGATTTCTTTCTTCATTGTTCTGTAGTTTTCTGAGTACAGGTCTTTGACCTCCTTAGTTAAGTTTATTCCTAGGTACTTTATTTTTCTTGTTGCTATGGTAAATAGGATTTGTTTTTTCACTTCTATTTCTGTTGTTTCATTATTGGTATACAAAAATGCTTTTGATTTCTGGATATTGACTTTATACCCAGTTATTTTGCTAAATTTGCTTATTAGGTTGAGTAAGTTTTTGGTGGATCCAATCGGGTTTTGTATGTACACTCATATCATCTGCAAATAATGACAGTTTGACTTCCTCCTTTCCAATTTGGATACCTTTGATTCCTTTTTCTTCTCTGATGGCTATAGCTAGAACTTCCAAGACAATGTTGAATAGAAGGGGAGAAAGTGGACAGCCTTGTCTCATTTCTGATCTTAGGGGGAAAGCTTTCAGTTTTTGTCCATTAAGTATGATGTTGGCTTCAGGTTTCTCATAGATGGCCTTTATGATGTTGAGGTATGCTCCCCCTATTCCCATTTTTGCTGAGGGTTTTTATCATAAATGGTTGCTGCACTTTATCAAGTGCTTTTTCAGCATCTATTGATATGATCATATGGTTTTTATCTTTCAATTTGTTGATGTGGTGTATTACATTGATTGATTTACGAATGTTGTACCATCCTTGCATCCCTGGGATGAAGTCCACCTGATCATGATGTATTATCTTTGTAATATACTGCTGAATCCGATTGACCAATATTTTGTTGAGAATTTTAGCATCTATGTTCATCAGAGATATTGGCCTGTAGCTTTCTTTCTTAGTTGGATCTTGCCCTGGTTTTGGAATTAGAATAATATTGGCCTCATAGAACGAGTTTGGGAGTCTTCCCTCTTCCTGAAGTTTTTGGTATAGTTTGAGGAGGATAGGGGTTAGTTCTTCTTTAAATGTTTGGTAAAATTCACCTGTGTAGCCATCTGGTCCAGGGCTTTTGTGCTTTGGGAGATTTTGTATGACTTCTTGAATTTCACTAGTTGTTATTGGCCTATTCAGGCTTTCTTCTTCTTCTGGGTTCAGTTTTGGTAGATTATACCTTTCCAGAAATGTGTCCATTTCATCCAGGTTGTCATATTTTTTTTGTCATATAGTTGTTTGTAGTAATTTCTTACAATCTTTTGTATTTCTGAGGTATCAGTTGTGATTTCCCCTCTTTCAGTTCTGATTCTGTTTATTTGGGTCCTCTCTCTCTTTTTCTTGATGAGTCTGGATAAGGGCTTGTCAATTTTGTTTATTTTTTCAAAGAACCAGCTCCTAGTCTTGTCGATTCTTCGAATTGTACTTTGAATGTCTGAGTTATTTAGTTCTGCTCTGATCTTGATGATTTCCTTCCTTCTACTTGCTCTGGGCTTTGTTTGTTGTTGCTCCTCTAGTTCTTGCAGCTTTGTGGTTAGGTCGGTCATTTTTATAATCTTCTTGTAACCTTTTTTGGAAGGCCTGTATTGCTATAAATTTCCCCCTGAGAACTGCCTTTGCTGTATCCCATAGGTTTTGGGCTGTTGTGTGTTCATTGTCATTTGTTTCCAGGAACTTTTTGATTTCATCTTTGATCTCATTGTTGACCCCTTCGTTGCTTAAAAGCATGTTATTCAGTCTCCATGAGTTAGAGAATTTTTGGGTTTTTCCTTTGAATTTGGTTTCTAGTTTAAAGCCATTGTGATCTGAGAAGATACTTTGTATGATTTCAATTTTCCTGTATTTGTGGAGGCTTGTCTTGTGACATACCATGTGGTCTATCTTGGAGAATGATCCATGTGCATTTGAAAAGAATGTGTATTTTGCTTCTTTGGGGTAAAAGACTCTGTATACATCAGTTAGGTCCATTTCCTCTAGAGTGTTGTTCCATGCCACAACATCTCTGGGGATTTTTTGTTTGGAAGATCTGTCCATTATTGATAGTGGGGTATTAAAATCCCCTACTATTAGTGTGTTGCTGTCTATGTCTTTCTTAAAGTCTTCCAAGATTTTCCTTATATATTTTGGAGCTCCTATGTTGGGTGCGTATATGTTGATCAGAGTTATTTCTTCATGATGGATTGTTCCCTTAAGTATTATGAAATGTCCATCTTTGTCCCTTTTTATGGCCTTCATTGTAAAATCTATTTTGTCTGAAATCAGTATTGCTACTCCAGCTTTTTTTTCATGCCCATTTGCTTGATATATAGTTTTCCATCCCTTCACTCTCAGTCTGTATCAATCTTTTGTTCTGAGGTGGGGCTCTTGAAGATAGCATATATGTGGGTCATGTTGTCTTATCCATTCGGCTACCCTATGTCTTTTGACTGGTGCATTTAATCCATTTACATTTAAGGTGATTATTGATTGATACTTATTCATTGCCATTTTTTCCCTTTGTGTCTGTATTCCTCTTTGGTTTTCTCTGTTTCTTCATTTTATTTGTTTACTTATTTTTATAGCAGACCCTTTAGCATTTCTTGCAATGCTGGTTTGGTAGAGATGTATTCTTTCAGTCTTTTTTTGTCTGGGAAGCTCCTTATTTCTCCTTCTATCTTGAATGAGAGCCTTGCTGGGTAGAGTATTCTTGGTTGCAGGCCTTCGTTTACCATTACTTGAAATACTTTTTGCCATTTCCTTCTGGCTTGAATTGTTTCTGTTGAATAATCATTTGATAGCCTTATTGGAGCCCCTTTGTATGTTATTTGTCTTTTCTCTCTTGATGCTTTTAGGATTCTCTCTTTGTCTTTGAAATTAGCTATTTTAATAATAATGTGCCTTGGTGTTGGTCTGTTTGGGTCGATCCTCATTGGGACCCTCTGTGCTTCCTGAACTGGATTAATGTTTTCACTCATCATGTTAGGGAAATTTTCTATCATGACTTTTTTTGAACAGGTTTTCCATTCCTTGTTTCTCTTCTCCTTCTGGTATCCCTATGATATGGATGTTGTTACGTTTCATGTTGTCCTGCAGCTCTCTTAACCCCTCTTCAGTCTTGTTCAGCCTTTTTTTATTCTCTTGTACTGTCTTGGAGTATTTGTCTACATTATCCTCCAACTCGCTGATCTGGCCCTCTGCTTCCTTTAGCCTACTGTTGATTCTTTCTACTGTATTCTTCAATTCAGAAATTGTATTCTTCATTTCCTGCTGGCACTTATTGATAGTTTCCATGTCCTTTTTCATGCTGTTGTAGTTCTCAGTAAGTTCCTTGTAACTTCCCTGGAGTTCTTTGTAATTTCCCTGGAGTTCTTTGTAGTTCTCCTGGAGTTGTTTACCATTTTCTTTGATGTGGCTGAGCTCACTGAGCTTCTTTATCATCATTCTTTTGAATTCCTTATCTGATATTCCAGGTGCCTGTGTTTCATTTTGTGTTCTTTCTGGGGATTCTTCCTTTCCTTTTGGTGATGGACTGATTCTTTTTTTCCTCATTCTGGGTGTCTGTTCTTGCTTGCTTTTTATTTATTTATTTATTTATGTTCTTTCCTTGGGTTAATCTGCTTTGCTTCCTTGCCTTAGTTGAGCACCCTTCTGTGATAGGAGATTTGTGGAGTTCAATGTTGCCATCTCCCAGATTTTCTCCACTTGCTGTTCTTGGTGTGTCCTTTATTTGGGCTGTCTGGTTGTATTCTTGGCCTGTGGTCTACTGTCCTGCTGGTCTCCTCTGCCTCTGGGCTGTGCTACCCTGTGTCCAGATGCTGACCACTCCAATTCTTAGGGTCCTGAAGATGTCTCACACTCCCTATCTTGTCCTCTAGCTGCTTTGGTACTCAAGAACACCATCAGCACTGCTCTCTACTCTGTCGCCATCTTAACTCTCTAACTTTTAAATTTTTAATTGAATGTATTGGGTGACATTGATTAATAAAATTATCAGGTGGGCAATTGTGTATGTACAGTATATTGTATTGTGTGTTCACTACCACTTTAAGGAAGTCTTCTTGCTTAAAAATCTTGTTTATTAATATAAACGAGTAATCCAGATAATAAGTCTACCTTCTAATTTTGCTATAGATAGTGTAGGTAAGGTTTCCCAGGAATAAAAAATATCGTATAAGCTGACTTGAATAATTGAGAGCTGTGGTTGCCCAATGTGCATTTAATAAAGCAAGTATGATGTTTCTGTTATGTTTTCCTTTCTTTGAACTCAAGGGTGGATTGGGGGAATGTTATTAGAACAACATGCTTTCATTTTAGTCAGCAGTGATTTTCAGAAGACATAGTAGGATCTGAATGACTTTTCTCAAATTGCAAGACAGCTGTCCTATTGTGAAGAATCATCCATATGATTCTGTGGGTTAGGTGTTGTACTTACATAAGGCAATTACCTAGATGCTTAAGTTTAAAAACCCTCACAAAATGTTAGTTTGTCAGTGTAAAAGTGCACTATCCCAAAGTGTGACAGGGTAGAAGAAGGCCATCTCCAAATTCTGCATAGCCTGAGGTTTGGGGATAGGGAATGGGACACTGAAGCACAACACTTTTTCTGAGAGAGTTACTTTGCATATCTATGGTTGGTAACTAGTGCCTTAGTTATGTGAATGACTGGATAAACCTCTGCCCCAAGAAGATGGGAGGAGATTTTGATCATAGAATATTAGTGAAAGAGTTTACCGGGCTTCGCAAGATTTCACAGGTGGCCACAATTGGTCACCCTACCACTGTGTCATAGTTTGCCATCATGGTTTAAAATAGGGCAGCAGCCATCTCTCTCTCCCTCTCCTCTCCTCTCCCCCCCCTCCCCTCCTCTCCTCTCCTCTCCTCTCCTCTCCTCTCCTCTCCTCTCCTCTCCTCTCCTAGAGGACCCACAAACAGACATGCAGCCTGAGAAACAGAAAGAAAGAACTCACCTAGTTTGAGAGAGGCAGGTTGGGGAGCAGGCCAAAACAGGAAAGGGAGACATGATGAGGTAGGGAATTACCTGTGGTATAAGAGTTAGAAAGTGTGCACAAGAGCCTCCCCTAATTGGGTACAGAAGCTGCTGGGAACTTTGAACTTCTAACGGGAATGCTAAGTTATGAACTGTTGTATTTCTGAGAGACTGTATCTTTTGCTTGTTTATTTTAAAGCTAGCCTAATCCAGTAGGACTATATATACACATTTTGGGTATTTTTAAAGGGAGTAGGATTTAACAGCATAATCACATCTTTAATATAAATTTGTAGACCCTTCAAGTAAACAAAATACCTTTCCATTTTATCAAACTATGTTATTAAGAGTTCTCCTTTTTGGCAACAGACAAGACAGGCCCATTAAAACTGAGGACCCACCCAAAGGGGTCCTGTTACAAAAACATAAAAAACTAAAATTTACTTTAGAATGGAAGTATTTTAAATATAGCTATGTAGTTGAATTATCATAGCATGATGCTTTTAACTTTTAATGGAAAAGAACAAATATATTATTTAAAGATTTTATTTATTATTTTCAGAGAGAAGGGCATGGAGGGAGGAAGAAAGGTAGAGAAACATCAATGTATGGTTGCCTTTCACCTGCCTCCAGCTAAGGACCTGACTGGAAACCTGGCTTGCAACCTGGTTACGTGCCCTGACTGGGGAATCGAACAAGCAACCTTTGGGTTCACAGGCTGATGCCAATCCACTGAGCCACACCAGCCAGGGCAAGAACAAGTATTTTTAATGTATTGTTTTTACCAAAGAAAAACTCTAAAAGAGAGGGCAGTTTGATATTAAAATGGAAAGGGTAAGTTACTGCTTTATCATGGAAGTGTTTTTGTAGGTTGGAAATGAAAAAATATTTTTAATTTAAAAGTGAATTTGGAGATCTGAGCATGCTCATTGTATATCACTTTAAAATTATTAAAGTAATTTGATTTAATAGAGTGAATCTTCTTGGGTTGAGGCGTACTTCACTTTGTACCACATAAGCTCTGATGTTAGAACCCGATCACTTTCCTGCTGAAGAGCTTATAAAAAACGTGAAGTGCTCTAATAATTTTAAATTACTCTATATTGCACATTTTCAGGTCTCTGATCACCTCCAAATTCAAGTGCTTATAAAACTGCTCCCATAATTTTAAATTGCTATGTGCACAGTGATTTAAAATTGTGAGAATGCTTCAAAGTTTTTAATAAGTGCTGTAATTTAAGCAGCAAGTTGAGCAATACTCCAGTATAACTTCAAGAAATTATTAAACTGATATAAAAATTTATCCTCTGAAAAAAAATGATGTTGTGTATAAAAGTGTGAGGCTCCAAAGACATATATATGAAGATGAAGGTAACAAATGCTCAGGAACAACTAGTAAGGGCAATGAGGTAATAGAGTCTTGGGGAGGGGCTGTTGTTTTGTTCACTTTGTTCACTGCCTGCCAGAGACTATAGTTCTTGAACTTCTACCAGGTATTTCAATTCCTTTAAGGTAAAAAACTGTGTTTAGAGAACTTCAGTTTAGATTCTCATAATTTTCAGAGATCAAGAAATTTCTCCTGAAATTACGGGAAAATGGCAATCGTTAGATGAAATAAATATATCTTAGATAAAAGGGGGAACAGAAGGGAGGGAGCAGGGAAGGCAGAGGAACAGGGCGAAGGAGAGGGAGGGAAAGCAGGAAGGTGGGAAGGTTGAGTTTATTGTGGAAGAGGTCTTCCCCACTTGTCAGTCAGTTTGTATATTACTGACGAGTTTCTAATTTTTCAAAGGTTAAGAGGGAATATTTTAAATTGCACTCATAAACAACATGAATTTATTTTTTTTAAAGAAGAGAATCCTTTTCATAAATCAATGGCTTTGTTCACTCACTGTAGGGAAGCACTTTGAGTTGGTTTTCTGACTGTACGACATAATTATTACAATGTGCCAGTTAATTGGACTTTAAACATGCTCCTGTCCTACATAGATTTAGCTGTTTCCTACGTATTTCGGGGCTTAAATATCCTGTGCTGTGCCAGCTGCCACCAACTTGTTTTCCACATCTTTTCCAGCTTATAGTTGATGCTGTTCAGGCCAACATGGCCGTATGCTTTGACGGAGTCACCTGGTTTGTCTGGCTGCACTACCCAACAGTATCTGAAACTGTTTGTGAGGACGCAAGGCCTCTTGTATATTTACCTTGAATTTTACAGTGTCTTTGATTAGTGCCACTGTAAAATTGAATGAAATACATAAAAGAGAAAATATTCTTTTGTCAAATGGTTGAAGGTTCAGGACTTACATGTACTATGATTGTTTGTGCATTTCTTTCTTTCTTTTTTTTTTTTTTTTAATGTTGTTGTATTATATCCAACCCCTTTTTGCTCCCCTCTGTCCCCCTTCCCCACCCACCCATTCCCTCCAAAGTCAATCCCACCTGTTGTCCATGTCCATGGTTCCTTTATGTACATTTCTAAATGTACTCTCAACCTTATTTCTAAGGAAAAGACATTGGCATTTTATTAATTTACATATGAAATAAAGGAATGTTAACTGTGTTTCAGCACTACATGTTTCAATATGGGAAATTATATACATTGTTGGATACTAAAGTATAATCAATGAGTGAATGTTACTTGTTATGAACATTGCTACAAACATTCCCATACCCTAAAATGCTTGAAATAGTTATCTTCATATCCATTTTTACTTCTCTGATACTCTTGGAAAATATCTTACTGTATTTTCTATATAGAGAAGATTCATTTCTGTAATTGCAGGGAAATACAACTTTCTGCAATGTAATACTATATAATACATGTACAAAGTAAAGAACAGATATGTGAGGTCTTAAAAAGAAAGTGACTTTTTTTAGGACAATTCATCATTTTTCCTGTCTCACTGTTTTCTAGAACTTTTCTAGTATTGCTAAGACTAATTATATTCTGAGTCCCCGGTAGAACACCCGTTAGTGGCCTGGGAATAGAGGCTGCTGGAACCATGCCACCTCATGGAAAGCTGCCTGGTTCCATGAAAGTCATTGGTTTGCTTTCACTGTCTGAGTCTGGTTAGGATTTCAGGGTAGACTTATCTAATTGTTTCTGCCTGCCATGATTTGTTTTTACTTCTCAAATCTCCAGAGATACTCATTTAACTACCCCCCCCATCCCTACCCCCTAAACACACAAACACCGCACTGGTTTTGTTCTTACTGGGGATATAGAGACAGTGGGGAGGGAAGGACCAAAAGAGTTTTTGTTTTGTTTTGTTTTTGGAGTCAATTCTGGGCAGTGAATATGATGTGTTTTTCTTACAGTTGTGAATGGAAAACCATCCTTTACCTGCCCAGCAAAATCAATACCCTCATTTCCTTTCCATCTGCCTAGACAAAGATAATTAGGCTCTTTACTTTGTTTTGTATATAATGAAGGCGGCAAGTAGTGCTAGTAAGGAAAAAGGCTCTCTCCCAGTGGTAAATGTATTGACATTTACAGACACCGACAGAGCACAACATGGAGAGACAGTAATGAGAAATTTGACTGCTTTTCCCGCTTTCTCTGTTTCCTGCTATAGAGCTGCTGCATCCCACGGTGAATTATTAGCTACAAAGAGAAGGGACTGCTTAGGGACTGACAATTGAGAGCATTTACAATTAGCTGAATTGATTAACCTTTACAAATGCTGTTACTTTATGAGGTGTTTTTCTCAGCCCTGGTTGAACAGTACAGGGTATTGATTCAACATACTCCTTTACGGAAGCCCTGATTTGTCTGTAACTCCAGTAGTCGTCATGCCTACCCTGCTCATCACTTCTGCCCATTCTGAGGAAAACTGGACACAGAAGACTGATAGGTATTATGTAGATGGAGTCGGTGTCTCCTTCTTGGAAGGGTGTTCAGTTAGCAGAAGCCAGGGTGCAGACCTGCCTCCCTGCATCCTCATTGTTCAGGCTCCACCCCTGAGGACTCCAGCCTCTGGACCAGCCTCACACTGCCCTTCAGCTCACAGCCCTGGTCCATGAGCCACAGGACAGGACAGGCGCCATAAGTAGTACTCCGAGGTTTCCCACTCCTCTGAATTCCCTTGTGGTATTTTTAGGTTTCCTGAAATAATTTGAATTACCTGTGTGTGTGTATGTGTGTAAGAGAAGGAAGTGATGGGAAATTGTCAGAAAATTAGAATTATATATAGCTTAATGTTTTAAAAGATTGTAGGCCGACTTTAAGTGCTACTTTGGCCAGCGAAGCCAAAATTGATGACAGAAAGCATTCCTTTTACTCAGCTTCATTTAAAGAAGCTCTGTGCTCAGAAATAATAAATATCACCTAGAAATGACTGCCTTCCATTTCTTGGGTCCCATAAAACTATATGAACACAAAATAAATACTATGGGTTTTTCTTCCCCTTTTCCCCTCTTTTTCTGCTTTCCCTCTTATTTTGCCTTGATTCTTTATTTCAAGGGATAAGTTTTTGTGATCTTAAGGATGAAAACAACAACAACAACAAAAACAAAAACACCAGCTTGCAATACTACAGAATAAATCCACCAGCTGTCAGTGCAAAGTAAGGATGCAGGGCCCCTTGAATGTAAATCATTACAAACATTTAAACAGTGACAGCCCATCATTAAACCAAACTCAGCTCTTTAAACATGGGTCCTTGTGTGACTGCCCATGTCACTATCCAGCAAGCAGGCCCTTCTTTCACTTAGTTGTAAGAACATTGTATTTTGTATAGTGATTGAGGAAGCCATGGGCCTGAGATAGTGGTGTTTTGTTTTCTTTCCCAACTAGAATTTGAACTTCCTTAACGTGAGACTGGTTTATTCTGGATCCTACTGAATTGTATCTGTGTACATTTGAACTGCTTCTCAGTTGGGTCTGAACTGAGAGCACCAGCCATATACATACATATATTCTGCAGAGTAGGGGAATGTAAACCAGACCCTCGTGATTTGAAACACTTTCATCCATGCCAAAGGACTGAGATTGTCATGTTTGTTGCTTTGTGCATCCAGTAACTGCATAAAAAAGTTTGTTTTGTTTTTTGTGATAAAACTATGTCTCAATGCACATGCAAATATATATGCATTTATTCTAATATAATGCATGCACATATGCAAATGAACAGGATTTTTCCTACATATATGTGCATAACAGAACTGAGTTTCTGGCATTCCAAGACACAGATGAACAATGATGAAAGACAGCTATTTTTTAAAATGAAGAATTGATGTATTTTAAAGAAAAAAATCAGGGAGCTGCTCTAACAAAATCTGCAGCTTTCACAGCATGATAAACAAATTAGAAAACAGCAGATGCAGCACAAATTAAGATGTATTTAGCACAGCAGCCCATCAGATGTGTGACTGTCTT
Source organism: Noctilio leporinus (assembly GCA_004026585.1). Classification (NCBI taxonomy): domain Eukaryota; kingdom Metazoa; phylum Chordata; class Mammalia; order Chiroptera; family Noctilionidae; genus Noctilio; species Noctilio leporinus. The sequence continues at coordinate 167,360 of PVIW01002114.1, forward strand.
TTGTAACTCAGCTTTGCAAGGTTGATGCATTGCACTTTAGACAGCTGATAATGAACCCTCCTAGCAATTAGAAGTGGAAATCCTGAGGAGTTAAGATTGTGCTATTCCCAGTTGGCCAAAAAGCTAAAAAAAAAGCTATGTGAAACTTCCTTATATGCTTGCAAAACAAAGAGTTTCAATTTATATACTGACATGTTTGAATTTCTCTTGCCTTTTAAAAATTCCTGTTTCATTTTAATTACCATCTGATTCTAAAGGGTCATTAAATAAGTATGAATTCTGTTGCAGTTACACACGTTTTATGGCCAATGCAATGTCTTTCCTTTACGGGATGCATTATTTAGTAATCTTACATTAAGACAATAACTTCAATCATTGTGCCTTCAAATAGCAATAAGCATGGTAATGACTTTGCTAAACTGCTTCTGACTCAATCACAGTGTTCTCCTTTGATATTAGAGTATTGTTTTTATTTCTATGGAGAGAGTATGTTACCCTGCCCCTCCCCTAATTTTTGTATTCTAATAGTGGAAGCACTTTTGCAGCAATATTTGATTTGAGTATATTATTTCCTTCCAGGAGAAAGACATGCCTGGTAGTTACTCTGTAGTGTAAGTAGCAACAGTCTGCCATTTTGTAAAGAATAGGTTTTGACAAACTTAGAGATCTTGAAAGTACTCCCAGAAGAATATGCCAAACAACCCAAAGGTGGAAAAATAGTGGCAAATAAGAAAAGGAAACTAATAGGTGCGTTCTGTATAGGAAAGAGATCTAACAGGTGATTAAAATATGAACCTCCTATGTGGAAAATCTTAGGTGATTCTCATGTTCAGGTCTTTAAGAAGTCAGCATCACCAGCCCAGGTTCCTCTTGAGTTTGTTTCCCGCTGTTGTGCTGCAATCTCTAGCTTTAATCCCAGACTCTTAAAGAGCAACCTCAGGGTCAATTCTATTACATGAAGTTTAAAAGAGCAGGAGGGTGAATTGAAACATTACACTCACATTTCTAAGACAAATACAAATGTCCAAGTGCAGGTGCTGATTGATTATATTGTGAACACAACAGAATTTACAAGGTGGCAGCCTTTCTGAACTACCCTGAGAGGAGTCCAAGCAGTATTGTCCTCGGTTCCCACATAACTTAAAGGGAAACTTTCACAATCCCCAGAGCTCTTGATGTCTTGCAGCTGAAGGAGGAGGCTGTCCTCAAATTCCATACAGCACGGATCCACTCAGGTGGCAACCATCATGACTTCCAAATGGAACAGTTCATCTACAAAACAAAATGATGGTGTCTGTATCTGAAGAGACCGTGGGAATAGTTTCTGCAGGTGGTTGTTCGGTTGTTGCCCTTGAACCCCACCCTGATGTCAGTATCATATCCTCCAAGAATACTGGCCAGTGGGCGGTCCTAAAGTTTGCTGCTACCACTGGGACCGCTCCTGTTCCTGGCCACTTGGTGCCAGTTACCCTCCGTAACCAGCTCTAGGCTGTCTTCAGGGACCTGAGACTTCGAGGTTCATGACTCAGGGCTCACCACCAGCCTCTCCAGAGGTGCCCACTGTTAACCTGCCTACCTCGCTCTGTGTAACACAGCATGGGAGGGGTCCCATGCTGTGGAGGCATTTGCACCTGGTGCGATGTTAGGGCGCTTGCTTGCTATGCGAGTCCGCTGTGCCGGATGCAGCCGGGGAAGTTCTGCGCATGGGTGGCGTCATCTCCCGGGAGTGTCTGCGGACTTAACACCTGAACTCTGCTTTCCTGCCGCAGGGGACTGCGGAAAAGGCCTGGACCTGGAAGGAAAGTTGGGGTGAATGGACTGCTCCTGCTCTGGGGTTGAGGCTGGTGCACAGGTGCACTTTCTGCCTATCAGCAGTTCCCTGCTCGAGACTGGCGTGCGCAGCCCGGCGCCGAGCACTGAACAGCGGCTCCCACGGTTGAGGCTCCTGAACAGGTAGGAACGATCCCTGAGTGGTCTTAAGCTGTTCTTCCTCATACCTCTTAAACATAAAATGAAGCAGAGACGATAAAAACCATGTGACCAAAATGAGAGGTCATGCAGTGTTAGGCCAGCAGAGATCTATTTACTTATTTCCCAAGGTTTAAAAATTAATGCAGCAATTTAAAACTCGGATTTTCACACACACATTAAGATTTCCGGTTTTGATAAACTAGCTGGCAATGGGCCTGCAGGTCCACGGGGTTGCAGTTGGCTTTAGGCGGGCCCTCACTCGCCCAGTTTCCATAGTCTCCCCACCATCCTTTGACTTTTCCACTGAAGCCTTGTGTTAGCCGCTATTTATTAGGCTGTTTGCACTGCTGGTTTTCTCAACCCCAAGAAACTTATTTCACTCGACTGATTTCCTTATTTGTTACCTGTCTAGCCTTTAAGAGCGTTTATGTTTATGGCCCCGCATGTTCTTAGTATCTTCATTTAGGAAATCAGAGATGAGGTAGGTGATGCATTTTTTCAGATCTAACATCCTATGATTCTGTTTTCTACTTCTATTAATATAAGTACACATAAGGGGGTAATGGATTAACTAGCATAAGGAGAGAAAGAAGTGCTGCAAGGTAATGCCAAAGAAACATGGTGCCCTTTTTCTTGGTGGGCATCTTGAATTCTCTTTATCCTTAATGTAAAGAATGATCATTTCTTACATCTGTATAATGTCTTAGTACTTTTGAAAGTTCTGTCACAGAATACTTTGAGCCAGTTTTATGAGCTTTTTTTTTTTTTTTTTTTTAAAGAACTAACATAGATGATAGGCAATAGATAATACCATCTTCTAGGCTGAACTCCATTGTGGGTGTGAGGGGTAAATGAAGGGCTTTCTCAAGGTTTCTTTTGTGTAATTTCATTTTTCATCAAAGCTCTGACCTTTTACATTGGAATAAAAGTAATAAATATGCTGAAAAAGAATGAAACTTTTAGGTGTTGTCTTCTTACAAGGTGGTTTAACCCAGGTTCCCCTTATTATCCTGATTTATGAGGCAGGTGGTATTAGGAATCATTAGGCTTGTTATAACTTTTTATTTCAGAATTGTAAATCTAAAACACACCATAATGTTTAGAAATAGATGGAAAGATTGTGGTAGTTTCTGTTGTCAGGCTTCTGATAAGCACCACCTGCATATAAAAGTCATTGGGTAAACTTTTTTCTCCATTTCCAGCTTAGTTTGGATTTGTAGGGACAATGATAGTAAGTATTCACACCTGAGGGGTAGTTGTGGCACCTGAGAAGGAGCACTAGCCTTAGATTTCCAAAGCCTGTGTCCTGGGTGGGTCTCTTAAAGAGGATTACTTCAGCGGAGCCTAGCTTCCCTTGTGAGCTGGACACATGGACCCTGAATGGGCACATTGAGTGGCTTCCATTCCTGCCTTCACATGGACAGTGGTGACTTCTATCCTCAAAACTGGTGAAGACAATGAGTGCCGTACAAGTTTCCTGAGGGAGCATGGTCACAATTTCTGAGACCCTTTTCAGAGTTAATATTCAATCATATTGGAGCTTCCAGGAACTTGTTTGTATCAGATAATGTGGTGATAGTTAGATGGAAAGAAAATCTGGAATAGAGTTGTGAGATGTGAATTTATTGGCTCCCTTTTCATTGTTATATCTTCCCCTCCATGGTGCTCATATATCTAACTGTCCAAAGTCTTTTGAACAACCAGATCTTAAAACTATCTCCTTGAACTAGTCTTCTCCAGATCCTAGCCCATTAGTTTCTTCCACCAGTATTGGGAGGTCCCAGTTTAGTAAGACTCTGTTTCCTAAACTAATACAATAGTTTACAAATGGGTATTAAAGGTAAACAATGACTTAACTGTGATTTCCCTTTGTTCCCTTTGCATTCTTCTCAGCAAGGATGTCCATAACCACAATATACAGTACAAGGATTATCATTATCACTAATGATAGAATTACAAATACCAGGTGTTTGATGGGGATAAATATTTGGGGCAGAGTCATCAGTCCTTCCAACAATTAACATAGGCTAGTGAAGAAGGTAAAATTGTAGGATAGCCCAGAACACTGTAGTGTTAATGATATTAAAAAAATGACCTTCTTAAGCCTCACAACTGGAGTCTTCTGGAGTAGGACCTTTTAGTAGGAAAACTCTAAGTTTCTTCTTTGATTGTGCATGCATAATACTAGCATTAGAGCATTTTATTAATAAAAATGTTGCCCTCATTTGGGCAGTTCTTTGGTGAATTTGGGGGATGAAGGAGAAGGAAATCCTTGCAGGATTGACCCTATAGTACTAGACAGGAACATAGTGAGCCCCATGGTATTGACCTTTTCAATACATCCCAAAAGATATTTGGAAAATACTGTACAAAGTCACACAGTTTTGTAATACACTGGGATGAGATTAGTTGGGATTAGTTAGTAGTTGTGCATATTTAAAAATTAATTTTACACAATTACCTCAATTAGCCAAAAGTTGTATTGAAAGGGTTAAACTGGGAGAAAAATCCAATGAAGCAGGACAATTACTATTACTAAACACTGGAAAGGAAAGTGCAGCCTTTTGTGTGGTTTAGAAGCACATTTTTAGAGCAAATGATATTAAACAAAATTTACTATGTTAAAAGCTACTATTTTGGGGAGCAAAAAGGGGATGGATGTAATACAACAACAATAAAATTAAAAACAAACAAACAAACAAACAAACAAACAAAAAAAAGCTACTATTTTGAACCTTATTTAACATTCAAACTATAGCCTTGGACCTTCATTTTCATGCTGTGTAATATTGGTAGTTATCATTTTATATGATAGTTTTAAAATTAAACAAGATTTTCAGCTTAATGAAGTACTCTTACTGCCTTTAATCAGGACTTGAGGAGGGTTCTCTCTGGGCAAACAAGATATATTTTGTTGATTTGCTTTAGTTTTAGGTATTTCCTTCTCATGCTCACCCACCTTGCTCCTCATCACTTATTTGTTTACCATTATATAATGTCCAGTAAGAGGAAACATAAAATACAGCTCAATTTTATTTAAGGCAAAAGATCCTTTGGACATGAAGTAATTTCCAGCTAAAGACCAAGTATTCTTGTTTCTTTGTTCAAATAGATTATTTTCTGTTTCACTCGGTTCATTCTGTGCTTTTAAATCTTTCCCTTGAATATGTTCACCACGACTTCATAGTTAACACAGGCTTTTGATATATATTTCTATGATTATCAAAGTGTGATGCCAAGTTGAATAGGCAAACTTGTAACGGAACAATGGCATTTATAGAGCAGATTTGCTGCATTAACAATGCTGTAGCATGTCGGCCTTGTTAGAAATGCCGTGTTAATTAAACTGGATTTTGCTGGTTAATTGAATGCTGGATTTCAACTTCAGCCTTTTTGCATTATGGTAATTTTATTCTTTTCTTGCATGTGTAAAGATGGATCATTTATAATAATAATTTCTAACATTTGCATAATTTTTTAAAGTTTATAACATTTTGCATACATTTTTTTTATGTAGTCTTCACCACAGCCTTGTAAGTTGAATATTTTATTGCCAGCTTATAGGTAAAATCCTGAAACTCATGAATAATATGTCATTTTGTTAGCATCAAATATGCAGTAACTGATGAATCTAAAACTTAAATATGACCTTCTAGGCCCAAGCCTGGGTTACTGAGAGACATTTCTTGTGCTTCTTTACATTTACATGTCTGTTCATGCTATTTTTGTTGCATTGAAACCTTGATTTTGAAAAATATGTTTCTCTCTATTCCATGGGAGAAAACACCCAGAAATGTTGAGTATTCTTGTTTCCCATCTCCCCTTCAAAATTTCCCCTTTCCTGTTTAACAAGAGGCACAGGATTCTTATCCTTCCTAAATCTTTTTGCTCTTTATGGCCATGGGCTAAAAAGCCTTCCTCCAGCCCATAGCAAACCCTATTGACATGCATTCTTTTGAGAAGAATACTCATTAACAGCAAAACAAAGATAAAATTTTAATGGACTATTGAAGGAGGTCAGGCCTTATTTCATCCATACAGTCAATTCAAGTCAGAGAAATATTCCTGACTGAGAATGTTTCTCTGAGAAACCACGTAGAAGATACCTGAGAAATGTTTCACATTGGAATGCAAAACCTGGCAATATGCTATGACTTTCACTCCTCATTGATCGGAAGGTGCTATTGAAGGCCTGGGTCCCCATGCGTTGCAGGCTGCCCACCACAGGCTTCCACGAGCTCCCATGGCCCTGGATGAAGCGCTCAGGCAGAGAAGCTCTGAGATGCAGTGCTTCATGGAGGAAATTGTCCATGTTCTGGGACAACTCTGTCATGAGTAGTCAATTAGTCCCTGAGGTCCAACTGCCCCATTTACTGCTGTTATGTATCTCCAGTGAATGAACTGAGTCATTATGCCCACAAGATCTCTTGTCTGTTCTTTGTTCTGATGTGCTCTTTCCTATAAGTGAGGCCACCTTGCAGTGGTCTCTGCTGCCCTGGCACCAAGGATTGACAGAGAGCATACACAAATATGCTATGTACAGTTTAATTCACGCAGTTATGCATGCAGGATTAATAATGAATCATTATTAGCAATCTGTAAGCGGGTAACAAACCCAAAAGTCCTAAGAGTCCAAGTCCAGAGGTGGTTTCTTGGATCTGGGAGGCAGTGGAGGATGGTCTGAGTCTTGCATGGCAGAGTGTCAAGGTCAGGAAGTCTAGTGATGGCCAGTCACAAGAGGACTGTCAGTGAGGACTCATCCAGCAGAGAAGCCATGTGCATGTGTTGCTGAAATCCTGAGTTCCTAGAGTTCTTCACTGGCTGTTGCTTGGTAAACATCCCTCTTGGGCATGCTCTCTTTGGAAGTGTTCTTCCTGCCTTTTTACTGAGCATGTCCCAGAGTTGCTTACATTTCTCTACATGCTCTAAACATGGCGGTGCAGTTGCTCTCCACAAACTCACAGGTAGAAATACATAAGAGGAATGTAGCATGGTGTTTGTGTGTATGAGTGTATATATATTTGTCAGATCTGAGTGAGGTTTTGATGACATTCTGGAATAGGAGCTAGATCAAGAAGCGCCAAATTTCTGCCTTGGCCAATTTACCCCTATTATAGAGTTTCTGGAAATAGATACAAACATAAAGGAGGGGCGGGGGGTAAACAAGGAATGTGGTGTTGCTCGATTGTTAGATGGTAGCTTATTACCCCAGTTTAAAGCTCTCTGGGAAACTGGGATGGAGCTCATAGCTTCAGTTTAAGGCCTTAGTGGAAACTCTTTCTTACTTTATACCAAAGTCTTACTTTTTAGTCACAGAGCTTGGAAGGATAATTGAAGATGATTATAGTTCATCTATATGCATGAAGAGATTTGTTGCAAGGACTAGGTTTACGTTAAGGGGGGGTGGGGGGTGGGGGAGTTGACAAGGAAGTCAGAAATCTACCACCAGGTGGGCGGTCAGGAAGGATAGGCTGGAAGCCTTCAGCAGGGACTGGAGCTGCTGTCCCCAAGCAGAATGTACTGTACTTCAGGGAAGCCTCAACACTGACTGCTCTCACAGCTTTTCACTGTTTGGATTAGGCTTACCCAGATCATTGGGGATAATACCCCTTGCTTAAAGTCAACTGATTATGCACTTTAATCAAAATGCCTGCACAGCAGTACCTACTTTAGTGTTTGCTTGAATAGCTGGGAACTATAGTTTAGCCAAGTTAATACAAAATTTGCCATCACAGATGATGAATAAGGAAAGAGATTATCTGGAGCTCACCTAGGTGAGGTAGAACCTGCCTTTTATTTTTTCTTATGTTCTGCAAAGAAAGTGCGAGTGAAAGCCAGATACTTACATCTCACTTTTACTTGTATTCTAAAATTATCCATTTGTAAGTGTGTTTCCGTTGATCACATGGAATTGACCCAGTTACACTGGTATCCCCTCCTTTATTGTGGAAGAACTAAGTTGGGATGATTAGATGGGGTCTTTCTATTTGTCTTTCCCAAGGTTGTATGTGTGTGTGTGTGTCTTTATTACTTTTAAGCTCATATACATTCTTTTAAGCAATTAGGCTGAAAAGCCAACCTTTTGGAAATTAGAGACATGGTTTATCTCTCTTCTCCTCACTGGAGAGTAGGAACTCAGAAAGCCCTTCTCTTCCCCAGGCTCAATGGCTTCTCAGGTTACAAAACTCTCGCATAGTTGTCTGGGATCAGCAATAAGTTGGGCAGCTCTGACTTGAAGGAAATGTCCATCTGCTGTTGTACAATAAAATCTCTGAAATGGTCATATTATTCATATTATTCACATCCATTAAGTTAACTACACAGTTACACTGAATTTTGGTTGAATGTTCCCTTTCTGTCCCATCCTGCTTTATATCTAGCATATTTGAACAGGTTATGCAATGAGCAATTTATAATTTCACATTTATCTTTTATTACTAGCAATTCACTTGCAAGTCCTTAAGTTTGAACGAGATGAATACAGAAAATTTTATTATTAATTTTCCATAAAGGTATTAAACCCTATAAATGGAATCAATCATCAAGTAGAAGTTAAATGTTTAGTAAAGTTCAAATCTGAAAATCCTTTCTACTTCTGTGCATCTAAACAGGGGATGAGTACTTATTCATGTGCCAAATTCATGCCTGAATTATTTCTTCAGTTATTTGGTAAAATCTTAGATTAACTCATTGGTCCCAATTACAGGACTAAAAATAAACTAAACAGAGGAGCAGATTAAAAAAGAGAAAGCCCACAAACTAATAGCATACATGATACTACTCAAACACTAAATTTTGAGCCCTGGCTGGTGGCTCAGTGAAACGGTGCTGGCCTGTGAACCCAAAGGTCGCTGGTTTGATATCCAGCCAGGGCACATAACCAGGTTGCAAGCCAGGTCTCCAGCCAGGTCTGTGGCTGAAGGCAGGTGAAAGGCAACCATACATTGATGTCTCTCTCCCTCTTTGCCTCTCTCCCTTTGCCTCTCTCCCTTCCCCTCTCTCTGAAAATAATAAATAAAATCTTAAAAAAACAAACAAAAAAAAAAACCACTAAATTTTGTATCACTTTATAGACTTAGATCTCATTTAAAATGAATGGCTTGCATAATACTTTATCTTTTCATCAGGGTAAAATTCTTTCCCCAAACATAATTTTACATGTTCTTATGCATGTATAAGAGTATAACAGTGGAAAGAAATTTTGCAGACTGTACTCTAATACATGGTGTCACATTTCTTTGGTGAGTGTAGGAATGGGACTGGAAATAATACATAAATGAAATGCATACCAAAAAACTTTGGATCATATCCACCTTGATAATGATATATCATTAACAGAAGAGCACGGTTGATTAAAATTTGTGCAATGTACATAGAGTCCATGAATACCCACAAAAAGCAGAATATACTTTTAAATTCAATGTATTATTTCATTTAGAGTCTTATGGAAATGAAGAGGAAAGTTTCCAAAATGGAGATGTAATGCACTACATTAAATTGTCTTTTCAAGGTAAACAAATGAACTGGGTATCAATAAACAAGAGAAGTCTTAGGATCCATATGATTTTCAGCTTTGCGGGAGTTCCTAAAACATTAGCAGCTGTTTCCACCTGGGTGCTTTTTGATTAACATGTTTATATGATTACTTGATCAATAATCAGTGTAACTTTTAAACTCTTAGAAATATGCTGTAGTGAATATAAACAATGATTTAACTAGAGCCCTCAATGATGGAAGTATCACACATTCTTATATTTGGTCAAGGCAGTTTGTATAATAGATAAGCTGTCCCAGGTAGTGGATAGAATGAAAATTCCACCATGCAAATATTTAATTTTTCCATTTTGTGTGTTTCCTTATCATCAGTAGTTTGCCCTATAGTGCATTTTGTTCTTCTTCATTTACACAGCTTATTTATCTTACTGTATTTTGCTCTCATTTCCAAAGCCTTTCTCTTTCTTTGATGTTTTCAGCCCATAGTCATTGTCATATAATATATCTGTCATTTCTTTTTTGTCATACTAACATTTCTCCTCCTGTTTCTCAAAGTGGTGCCATTTGTTCACTTCTTCAAAATGTGTCAGTATCTGATCATATAAATGCTCAAATGTGCGTTATCTTTGTAGATTAATATAACTTTCCAGAATCACATAGAAAAGAATTACCTCATTTACTCAGGTTCGGTGTTATAGTTGACACATAAGGTAAAAATCATTTATAATAAAATTATTTTTGAAAATTCTTTAAAACCAGCCTTAAAATGCAGTGTACCTGGCATTTGAAGTAGATATATTATAGTTTCTTTAGTTTAACCACTAGCTTAATTGGCTTAAATATTATATATATGTGTGCATATATTTAATACATATAGAAGAATTACATGTAATATCTATATTATATTTAATACATAAACATATTCTAACAGAGCAGACATGTTCCCTATCTAAATTCACTCCTGGGCATGTGTCATTGAGTGGATTGGCTGGGAGTCAAACACACTAATTAATTGTTCTTTCAGTGTGTATTTTTCCCATTGATTGTGTTTCTGTTCTCTTCCTGGATGCATAAAAATGTAATAATGTCTGTATAAGGTAATTTACTCAAATGGATGAATTATGTTATGCATTGGGTTAATTGCAACATAAATAGCCAGATTTTAACTTGGAGACTACAAAAATTTCAAGTTCATGTTCATATAGTTGGAGTAAAGAAAACTCAGAAACATAATTCTCAATCACCTCTGTCAACATTTATACATAAGTATGTGTACTCTTAATCTAGTTTCAGGGCATTGACATATTCAATATTTGATGTGATCATGCAAAATTATCTCCCAATGAATCTTGGAATAACATAGATGTATATTTTTATTTTCTGGAAGAGTTTGTAGAATTGATCTTATTTCTTCTTAAATATTTTGAAGAATTTTCCAGTGAAACACTCTGGGCCTGAGATTTCTTTTTATGGAAGGTTTTAAACTATGAATTCAATTTCTTTAATAGTTATAACATTACTTAGGCTGTCTAGTTAATCACTGATGAATTTTAATAGGTTATGGTTTTTGGAGAATTGGGATTTCATCTAAGTTTTATCTTAGTTTATCAGATTTATGTGCATAGTGTTAGTTGGTTTTAGTATTCTGTTATTTTTTAATGTGATGTTTTCTCTTTGGTTCCTTTTATTAGTGTCTTCTCCCTCTTTTTTCTTATCAATTTTACTGATGTTTTCAAAGAATTGCTTTTTGGTTTTATCGGCATTTACTATTTTTGTTTACAAATGCATCACTGTTATTATTTTTTTTTTAAAGATTTTTTTATTTATTATTTCCAGAGAGAGAGGGGGAAGGGAGAGAGGCAGAGAGGGAGAGAGGCAGAGAGGGAGAGAGACATCAATGTATGGTTGCCTTTCACCTGCCTCCAACTACAGACCTGGCTGGAGACCTGGCTTGCAACCTGGTTATGTTGCCCTAGCTGGGAATTGAACCAGCGACCTTTGGGTTCACAGGCCAGCACCTTATCCACTGAGCCACCAGCCAGGGCCATCACTGTTATTTTTATTATTTTTCTTTCTGCTATTTAATTTTGTTTTGCCAGTTTTTAAAGGTAGTAATATAAATTGTTGAGATCTTTTAGTGCTAGCATTAAGTAAAAAGGTTTCATATATGCACTGCTTTAACTATATCTCACAATTTTTGATGTTATATTTAGCTGGGAACTTGGCTGGAGACCTGGCTTGTAACCCAGGTATGTCCTTGTCTAGAAATTGAATTGGTGACTCTTGGGTTCACAGGTCAATTCTCAATCCACTGAGCCACACCAGCCAGGTTGATGTTATATTTTCATTATCCTTCAAAACTGTTCAAAATATTTTCTAATTTGTTCTGAGACATCAAATTTTTAGGGACTATACAATATGTGTGATAAGATAAAATGTATTTTTTAAGTTAAATCAATCAACTTTTCTAAGAGTTTGGATATAGGGTTATGTTACTATACTATTACTAATGTATGAAATTAAATTTCTTAATGAAATTTTCTGCCATCTTTACATTTTATGATTTTGTGTAAATAAATTCCCACAGAGGAGAGATGTAGACATTTCCTGAGATCCTAAAAGAATTTCTGTACATTATTATACATTCTCCCCATAGGTGAAGCTGCTCCACTCTTATGCAGATAGAGGGCAATTTATCTCTCTATTCATGATTCAAAGCAAGGCTACTTAATTTGGTTTCTGAGAAACCATGTTCCAACTTATACACACTGCATTTAGAGAAAATGAATACTTTATTTGTATAGAATATAAAATGAATATACAGCATGCCTTGTTTCAGTATTATTATATATTTTTGTCTATAAATAAAAATATTCTCTCTTCATAAGAAATATGAAATATTTCTCAAGATACCTCAAATGTTTTTATAGAGAACAAGTGTATGTGAGATCAAAACCTCACTAAAATTATGTATCCTGATGGGGATATTACATCTTTCCCTATTTTGGCATTCTTTTTTATCATGTGGTTTGAAAATGCTATGCTGACCAGTTTTTGCTTTCTGAAATAAAATAAAACAATTTTATCTGTGAAAAGGAAATGTAAATGAGTAAATGTCTTGATTAAATCTCCACAAATACCTTGAGAACTAAAATAATCTTCAATTGCCAAATGTGTCACTTAACATAGAAAAATACTTTTTGTTATGGAATGTCTCATTTAAGATTTTGCATACAAGGATGGCTGGTGTGGCTCAGTGGATTGAGTGCCAGCCTGTGAACCAAAGGGTTGCTGGTTCAATTCCCAGTTAGGGTACATGCTTGGCTTGAGAGTCAGGTCCCAGTTGGGGGTGTGCGAGAGGCAACCACATGTTGATATTTTTCTCTCTTTCCCCCCCCTTCCCCTCTCCCTAAAAATAAATAAATCTTAAAAGAGATGTTGCATACCAATTAATGATATTAAAGAGTTCCTCTGGTCATCTAATAATTGCTTGAAGATATTATTAATGTTGATGAGTTTTTTCTGAGAGTTTTTATGGATACATTAATATCATTTCTCCACTGTGCAAAATTAAGCAGCCTCAGTCTTTTCCTAGAGAAAAAGGTTGAATATGTTGTTACGGTTGCTTATTGTGTTTTCATTGGCATATCCAATCTAGATATCAACTTAGAAAAATAAAAATAGACAGAAGCTAAATTGTAGGTTATTTGCTTATTCAATATAATTTCTGGATTTTAAACCCTGGCTGGTGGCACAGTGGATAAGGCGTTGGCCTATGAAACCCAAAGGTTGCTGGTTCAATTCCCAGCCAGGACACATAATCAGGCTGCAAGCTAGGTCTCCACCCAGGTCTGTAGTTGGAGGCAGGTGAAAGGCAACCATACATTGATGTCTCTCTCCCTCTCTGCCTCTCTCTAAAAATAATAATAAAATCTTTAAAAACAAATTCTGGGTTTTGTCTTGGTTGTCATCATTGAGTATATAGAAATGCAAAAATTCAGCTTGAGGATCATTCTGTTGTAAGTTTAATAGAAATAGTAAACTTCTGAACAACTTGTCAGTAGTAAACTGTTTACCTTTGTCTTAAAACATAGATTTTTAAATCTCAAATTTATAAGTACATTTTTAAAAAAGATTTTATTTATTATTTTTCAGAGAGAGGGTAAGGGAGAGAGGAAGAGAAACATCAATGTATGGTTGCCTTTCACCTGCCTCCAGCTACAGACCTGGCTGGAGACCTGGCTTGCAACCTAGTTATGTTGCCCTTGCTGGGAATTGAACCAGTGACCTTTGGGTTCACAGGCCAGAGCCTTACCCATTGTGCCACCAGCCAGGGCTAAGTACATTTTTGTTCATTGGTTTCTTTAATATGTTTGCTGAAGTCAGATCATACAGCTTTAGAATTATGTGATACTTTTAAAGTTTACAGGAAACTTAATTTTTAGTGGATTTAAGGGTTATTATTTAAACAAAACCCACTTACAATTTGAAAAGGGGATATGCACTGTGTGCATAAATTAGTATCTCTTATGTGTTTAATGATGACCTATTTTTTTTATGCAAAGAGAATCAATGTGTCTTCTGCCACCTAGTTTATAGAAAAACATCATGCTATGACAGAAACAGATCTCCCCACAGATGGTAATATATGTCATAAATTTTATAACCTTATATAAACATTATTCATACCTTCTTCAGAGAATAGAAAATATATTTACAAAATGTTCAACTACCTGGATAAGAATAGGAAATTCCATCCATTATTAATTCACTGTGACTGTGGAGGCACCAGACATATGGATATGGCAGCAACTAAATGTTGAACATTGAGAAGTTTGCCATTGCTGATTTGGTTGTGTCGATAAGATGAACCTGGATAATAGTCATTTGGGGAATGTGAAACAGAAAGAGCGAAGCTAGAAAATCCAACCAAATATCCTGAACAATAGGTCATGCCAAGGAAATCTGAAATAACAAGCAAGGTTGGGAATACTTTCATATATTCTCGTATGTTGTGAAGGGGACCATTATGTTAGCTGTCAGTGCCAGCATTGACCACAACAAGGTGATTGTTCTTTTCCTGAATTGAAGGCTGGATGAATACCATAGAAAGCCCCTTCTATTTTCAATTCATAAAAATAATTTTTTTAGGGAACTGCTAGCACATCATGGGACACTGAGGTGGTTAATATAATCTAGACTTCTTTTCTTACCTGGCAGGTAAGGGAGGAAGTAGCTTTTAATTCATAGCCAAGTTTGCTTTCAATTATAAGGTCTTGACTTTTATCTTCCTCCAAATTCTGAGCCCCAGACACTAGCACTAGCTTTCTTGGACTTGTTTATTTCCTTTCCTTAATTGATTTCAGAGACTTTGAAAGGTACAGCATTGTGAAAACCTCTGGGCAAGCATGGCATCAACATTGCTTTGAAACATTTGAAGCATTGAGTAGTTTGAAGGTGCCCAAAGTTAAAAAACCACACAAAACAACAACAGCAAACTTGGAAAGGGAGGAGTATAAAGGAAGAATAAACAAGAGACAGTGTAGAGACTATCATTGAAACAAATGAATCTCCCATCCCTCTGATGAAAACTGTGTTCCCCTAGCAAGCTGGGATATGTAGGGTGCAGCAGGACAGTCTGCCAGCAACATTTATGGTCCAGGAATTTCTTGAAGTTGGCAGAAACTGCAATTACGCCGAAGTGATTTGGGGACAGTTTTCTCTCATCGGATCTGGTATTTGGCATCTATAAGGGCCAATTTGCTGGGAAATGAAAGTGAATTCCCCATTTTAGATGCTTTCAACATGAGGTTTCGATGGAGCCAAAGTTTCCACCCTCATTGGGTTCTCTGGGTGTTTGGAAAGCTGAGGACAGATCATTATGTTGCATGTACGATGTGCTTTCCCTGAGAGCCAGTGGAGGAAAGACAGAGTCTGGGACAAAGGGAATAAAATTTGGTTAACCAAGAACTTTTCATATACATATACCTATCTGGGTAATATTTGATAAACTGTAATCTACAATGAACATTTTGACTTTTGGAATTGTAATGAATCTTATTATTAACATGCATGTATTTAATGTGGTGGTATTTTTGTTTTCCTTAGAAAAATGGTTATCTGAAGTTACACATACACACAGTATATACATAACTAGAAATAGGTCTATTCCCAGAGTTGTTGATGGTGAACAAAAATATACTTCTGTTCTCCATAATGATGTCTAGTGCGTAGATCTTCTAAATTCATGCAGTGAATGATTGTTCTTTTTATACTTTCTCAGAAAAGAGAAAGATATACTTCCTTGAGATTGTAAGGAAAGGTGGAGAACTCAGGAGAGCAGGAGTGATTGGTTCAGGTATTTCTCATTAGGACAGTCCTATTCCTAACTGGGTCTCTTCCTCTTAATTATGTTATGGTAGACTGATACTCTATGACTTGGATACATATTGCTTAGGGTCACTGTGTTGTGGATTATTGGAGTGGGGTTTGTTGCAGGAGAAGGATGGGACCCCCATGAATAGGGGCTTGTTCTGAATGGGTGATGGTCCCTAGGTGGAGATGTGGTTTGTGCAGTGGGTGTTTGAAAGAGAACTTGAAGCAACAGAACCAAGGACAAGGAAGCAAGTCTAAGACAATGAGTACCCTTGAGGGGACTGCCAGTGAAAGTAACAGCATTTTAATGTTTTTCTTCACTTATGGAAGTAATTTTTAATTGACTACATTTATATTTCACTTTAATTGCATCCTTTTAGCAAAGTATCCTTTATTCCCATTCATATATGTAGTGTATTGTGATATTAGGAAGAATAAAAAATGGGGTAGGACAGGTAGGTAGATATTCCACATTTACCAAACCTTTTCCCATTAAGTCTGTAATTAAAAAAGGGATGCCCTATTCAGCTAGTTTAGCACCCCATGTTAGTGACTAACAATGAGTTAACATTGGCCCACAGTGAAACTGAGACTCTTCAAAATATGAAGTTTCAGGAAGCAGAGTGAAGAGACCATTTCACACAGATGCCAAGGAAAGATTTTAGAACAAAGGCATCAGCCATGCTCTCTGGGAGTCCCCTGGTACATAATGTTGCCGCAGGCTAGTCTTGCTTTATGGTCGTTACTTTCTTCCAGTAAGAACCCAGAGATTTTCCTGAAAACTCCAAATTGTTTTAATATCAATAATTGTAGTGCTGCCAGCTTTGCATCCCGGGCTGGAAGATGGAGATCAGGGAACAGGAGAGAGAAGGACAGAGAAAGGCAGCAGGGTGGTTTATGATTACTGTTGAGTAAGTGGAAGACCATACCAGGCCCTCCTAGACAGTAAGGTCTTCAGAAAATAGCACTCCAGGGACAGGTTAGGCAAATGAGATTTTGAATTGAGAAATTAAAAGACATACTTGAAGTTATTGCTATTTAGTGGACTACTCAAGTTTCTGAGTCCTGGAATCTTTGCTGTTTGTCTGCCTCTTATATCATGGCTAATCCAAAGCATTAATCATCTTTATCTAATCATTTCATCAGTTTCTTTCAAGGAATTTTACTTGGAAATATTTGGTTAGGCTGAGTGTTAGTCATTTTGTGCACTTAAGAATGGAAAACATATAATGTTTAGACTAGCCTATTCTTTAGTCATGCTTACGACTTTCTTCATATACCAAATATCTTAAAATATTACCTAAAATCTTCTTAGCTAGTTACCTCCATTTAGATTTATTGTATTATTCTACCAATAATGGCAAGAGACAAATTCTATCAAATTCTATACCATTTTGGAAACCCAAGGTATTAAAAGTCTCTAGGTATATGGAAACTTCTCACCCCCAAACTAGAATGCAATTCATATGTCTGTTATTAAAATTTTTCCACATGGTTCTGATGCACAATGAGGGTAGAGAGTGGCAGATTTACTAAATTATATGGGACAAATTAAAGGCATTCTAACCTAAAGCAACTGACCTCCCAAAAGTTAGACTACTCAATATTTTCTAACACTTTTTGTTAGAAGACAACGTATCTTTAGAAAATGTAAGATGCCCTGATATTTTGGTTCTATAAAAAACTGGAGAGTATTATACTTAGTGAAATAAGCCAGTCAGTGAAGGACAAATATCATATGATCTCACCCATTACAGGACAATAATGAACAAAACTAACAACAAGCAAAACAGAACCAAATATATGAATACAGTGAATAGGCCTTCAATGATCAGGGGGAAAGGGGTTTGGGGGAGGGGGGAGGCAGAGGCAAGGAAGGGGAGCAGCTTAGACAAGAACCTAGTATAAAGGAACCATGACATGGACAACAGGTGGGATTGACTTTGTGGGGAATGGGTGGGTGGGGAGGGGGACAGAGGGGAGCAAAAAGGGGATGGATGTAATACAACAACAATAAAATTAAAAAAAAAAACATTCTAATCTGAGAGGCTTAAAGTGTTTAGACTTTGGCACAGGTTTATGCAGAAGAAAGAGATAATCAGAGAATTCCTTGGAATCTATGTGAGCCACAGGCTTGAGTATTTCTGCTGCCATTCAGTACCTATTCCTACATAAAGAAGATATTTGTTGATGTTGCTGGTATATGTGTGTTTCTTCTGTTGTTTTGTTTATTTGGTATAACTTGAAATCATTCAACCACCTTGACTGGTGTTGTCAGTTGGTTGGAGCATTGCCCCATAACCAAAGGGTTGTGGTTTTGATTCCCCATCAGGACATGTGGCTGGATGGAGAGTTGATCCCCTGATTCCCAGTTTGGGCACATCCTGGAAACAACCAATCAATGCTCCTCAATATTGATGTTTCTTTCTCTCTTTTCCTTTCTTTTTAAAAGCAATGAAAAAATGTCCTTGGGTGAGGGTACAAAAAATTAAAAGAAAAAATAAAATCTTTCAACTGCTAGGAAATTCTTCTTAAGTCCTTCAGCTTTGATTTTCTTTCTTCAGGCATCCCTTGGAATATGCAAAGGTGGACAACAGAGGGTTAATAATAATAAATATAATGTAATAATGAATAATACAAGAATAAACTTGTGTAGTCAAAACTGTAAACCTACTTTTGTCCATCCCTGTGTTCTATTCTTAGGTACTCAGGACATTAAGCAAATTCAACCTATTGCGCTAAATTCAATCAGGAGATGCTAGTCACAAATTTAAATACAGTCCTTGAGTTTGTTAATTTTCTTGGAAAGTTGGTCACCTGAGCATATTGCCATGAACGAAAGACATGTTTCAACAGGAGCTTTCAGAGAAACTGCCCCAGAGGTGTCAAAATAGAGAGATTCGCAGAACAAATGAACACCTTGGAAGCAAATGGTTTATTTAATCAGTCCCCACATTGTAGCAAGAAGTAAAGGCAAAGTACAGGTGTAGGTCTCATACTTAATAGTAGGGTGCATCCAGAATGCAGTAACACGCCACTGGCTGGCTTTTTCTGTGCCACCTGTCTCCCTAACCTGCCAGTGTCTAAAGTTGCTTCACACTCTTTCTCTAAGAAAGACTGCATGTTTTCTGTTGGCATGTTATCTATCATGTAAGGCACCCAGTATATTCTGCCTTCAATGTAAAAGTCTTAAACACAGGTAACTCACACTGCACTTTACCTTTTCTAAGTTTTGATTTCCCTTTAAAAACTGTCAATGTGTTTCATTCTTTAATGCCTTCAGGTAGTTGTTTATTGATATTTTTTGTTAAAATTAGCTCTGTGAGAGTAAATGATAGAAGCTCACTCAGCCATACTGTAAGTAATACTTGAGATTTTAGACTAGTTCTTATAGTTTCTCCATTCCCAAGGAAAATGCCTACTGAGAACTAGAATATTATTAATTTTAGATTCTAAAGTATAAATCTAAAAATGTTATAAGTACATTATTTTTATTGTTATTGAATGAAGCCAAGTTTATTCACCCTTAAGTATATAAAGCTAATGAAACAATCAACAGAAAATAGAATGGGAAGAGTAAAGATATGAAAGTTCTGCAGAAACATTATATATATATATATATATTTTTTTTTTTTTTTAAGATTTTATTTTATTATTTTTAGAAAGAGGGGAAGAGAGAGAGGCAGAGAGGGTGAGAGACATCAATGTATGGTTGCTTTTCACCTGCCTCCAGCCACAGACCTGACTGGAGACCTGGCTTGCAGCCTGGTTATGTTGCCCTGGCTGGGAATCAGAAACATAATATTTTTATATTACAAAAATAAACACCTGAAAGGAACATCCAATAAACTGCAAATAGACATATACATTCAAAATGAATTGGGCACTGCCCCCTCAGAGGAAGTGCCCTACACACATGAGCCTTCAAGCTTTGGGATGTTGAAATCAGCAAAATAGCCTTTCAACTGGGCCAAATTCACATATTTCAAACAACTGTGAAGCGAACAGGAAAGCAGACATTCTGACTCCTGGGCTAAAAATTAAAAACATTCTTTGAAACTAGTTCCATTTTGTATATGTATAGAGTAACAGCTTTTCCTACCTAGAGAAATTTTTTCCTTGTCTCAACACCAATAGAAATTTCTTTATTCTTTTTATCTTTTGTTTCTCATAACAATATCTTGCCTTCACCCCCTAATTGAAATAGTATTTGGGTTTCTCCCTGAATTAATGCTTCCAGAATAGATATTCTGCTGTACCTCAAATAAATTCTTATGCCTCCCACTTTGCACTTTTACTTTTAGGTTAACATGATCCTAAACAAGAAATCAGTTGGTTTAAAACCTTGCTTTCTATTCGAATGGAATGGATTCCATGAAATTAAGATGCTGAATGATGTTAATGATAAAGTAAAAAAAAGATTCTTTTCTTTTCTCAATGAGAAAAAAGAAAAGCAATGATAAAATTCTTGGAAAGAAACTCATATGTCTTATTTTTATATGAAGCTTCTTAAAATATACTTCAATTTTGAGAAATAGCATATAAGAAAGGTTGACTACTACTTATATTAGGAACATTTGAAGAGATCAGTTGTTGTACATGTAACCCATGGACAAATTAACTCCTAGATTGTTATCATTTTTTTGTGTATGATTTTTACATGGTCTTGGTAATATAAAATCTGATGTTTTCAACTTTGAGAATCAAACTGTTAACTTTTAATAATAAAATCATTAGTTACGGTTCTAAATAGGCTTTTTAAAACCTTTGCATTAGATTACTAGAAGAACAGTTGAAATGAGATAAGGAAAAAGAGAAAAGGAGAGGTGGAGTGCATGGTGGGAGTGTTTATAGCTTTATATGATATGAAAATGAAGAGACACTTAAGAGAACTTTCAAAAGTTGATGCGGTGACAAAATGAGATGAACACATGTGCATATTCAAAATCATTAGAAGAACAAAATAATAACTCACCAACATTGGACAGAAGAAACATGGGATGTTGGTAATTTAATACTCATCTTTCAAAGTAAAGGTTCTGTATATAATTTCTCAAATTTATTCAGATAATAGTGTCAAAGCAATACTTTATAGAGTAAGACATGTGTCTTTAAGATCACCAAAAAATCTGAAAAAGTTAAGTAATAATTTTTAAAAAGTAGAACGTGGGATATGAAGGGCAATGTATACATCACTCCTTTACATTATGAGCACAGATTTTATTTTTAAATGTCTGTTTATGTTAAAAAGGAATGATATGATTTTAAATTGTGTAAGGAGATGGTAATGTAAATATGACTGCAAATACTACACTTAGTTTACAATAGTTGATCAGGATCTACCACAGAGTTCCCCACACTATTACCACATCTGGTTCATTTATTTATTTTAGAATATTTCCAGCAAAATTTGGTACAGATATGGCTTTTGGGAGAATCAGAGCTGCAAAAGCAGTCAAATGGAATTTAAATTACATAACCTAAATTTATTTTTCTCCTTCCATTATATTTAGTGTCCTTACTTATATTTTCATACCTAGTAAAAATTAGTAGGATTTTGGAATCAGGAAACCCTGTTTATTAATCTTGATTCAACTAATTATTAGCTGTGCTTTTTTTTTTTTTAACAAGTTTTCTGGTTCTTAACATTTTCGTTTATCAAAATCAGCCTCTATTTTGAACTTCATGGGAATTTTATCAGTACTAATCCAAACATTTTGCATATGTTTGGGGGTGGGGAGAGAGAGAGAGAAGTTTATTTTTTCTGCTATACTTCTCTAATTCTTTTCTTCTAAATTTTTCTTCTCTTAAGAAGCACAGTGTACTTTCATTTAACAGATACACTGGCCAGAGAAAACATTTTAATATTGCTGGGATTTCTAGGCTTAAATGAAGTCATTTACATTTCTGACCTAAAAGTTTATGATTCAGAGAAATGAATTATCCAAAGTAATTATTAAGTCAAGTTACACTTCAACTTCTCTCAGTATCAATGAGTAGTTTAAGCTTTAATGAGATTTGTTGTTATTTATGTTTCATTTATCCTCATTAATTGTTTCAACTTTATAATAAAAACTTTGTATTTGGAAACAAATACAATTATAAAATGGTTTTATGCTTATATATAAGTAAAATTATTTCCAAAAATTGGATTTTCCACTAGTGTATTTGGTGGCCTGTGTTTTTGCTGCTCTAGATAGTTTTTAAAGAGTCTTCTAAATGTTATTTGTAACCACTTAAGTAATATCAGCAGTTGGGAATAACACAATTAGTTTGTTTAAAGTATCTGGTTCTCTTAATCCAGTTTCCCTCTTTATTTCTCCTGTAAATCACTTCAGAGTAAACTTGGCAACCACCGTCAAGTGTTCTAATCTTTGATTTGGTTTAGGTGGACTGAAGAAGAATATTTCCCACTAAGCTCCACTAAGAAGCTCTGCACTGCTTGCCCAATAGGAGGCAAACAAAGAATAGGAGACTTTTAATCTCATTCAGAACTTTATCCTTTAGAGTTAACCATGTGTTTGTTGGCTTATCATTTGCATAAAATAAGATAATTGGTGGCTAAATACATTAGCAATGAAAAGTATTACCTAGTAGCATGAAGGTTCACCTCAAATTACTTAGAAAAAAGGAAAAATAAATAGAAATATTCTGTTCATATAGATAATGAATAACTGTGCTTCATAATATAATAAAATGTAAATATACAATCCCAACTTAATTCATAGTCCCCCCCCCCCCTCCCCTCATTGGAGCCTGACACCATTTTGTTCAAATGGATACTTGTCTAGTCAAGGTATGCTAAATCCTAGTCACTAAAATTGATTGTGGTGAACCAGAGGGGGCTAGCAAATTCAAAGCTTAAAATGACATTGATCTCTGCTCATTGCTTCTGTCTATTTGACCATGAAATTGGAAGTGGTCAACTCTTCTAGCTATGAACAGTGACATACAAACACTTTATATTTCTTAAGAACTAAGGAGCCATTTAAATCTTATGTTTCCAGTTCAAGTCAAGGAACTGTTTTTCTCCTGGTATAACTAGTAACTGTAAAATAACACTTGAATGGAGTTGAAGGCAATTTGGTGAAACTCAGTTTTCACTAGATTAACCTGAATTTTTAGTTGTGATGAAAATTACCTTTGGAAAGAAAATATACAAATAGCCAAATTAGATGATACAGTACATTTTTGTAGCCCAACTAAACCATTTCCATAAAGCTAATAATAGTCTTAAACATGCACAATTTAAAAAAAAAAGCATGCACAATTTAAAGAAAGTAGTACTGTGTTGTAATAAAGGACAGGTTCATTGAATAACAGCAAAATAATTTTATTTTATCTTATTTTAAAAAATATTTATTATTTCTAGAGAGAGGGGAAGGCAGAGAGGGAGAGAAGCATCAATGTATGGTTGCCTTTCACCTGCCTCCAGCCAAGGACCTGGCTGGAGACCTGGCTTGCAACCTGGTTATGTGCCCTTGCTGGGAAATCGAACCAGCGACCTTTGAGTTTGCAGGCTGGCACTTATCCACTGTGTCACCAGCCAGGACCAACAGAGTAACTTAAAATAATTTTTAATAATTTAACTTTGAGTTGATTTACTAATCCCGTATTCCTAGAGAAGTTTACCACTAGCTGTTTTTGTCTTAATTCAAATAAGAAAAATGAAGATCAGTGAGCAATATAGAGCTGTCCTCTGGAGAATTGGGAAAAAAAGAGGCTTGTGCTCAGAGACTGTAAGAATGGCAGGAAGAGAGGGTCAGGCATGGTAGTAAAAAGGGGGGTTAAAGGCAAGTTTATATCACCACAATCAAACCCCAGCCATGCCATGTCCTGCTCCAGGCATGAATAACACCAGCAACATTTCTATATCTACCGAACAAGATATTAGAAATTTTCCTCTAATGGAAATAAAAGTTCAGAAAGAAAAACATCTTTGTGTTGACATCTTGTGGTCCAAAAATAAAAACAAGTAACTTCCGCTCACTCATTTTAAAGCATACATATTCAGGATTTGGAAAAGAGAAACCCAGAAAACATACAAAGAAAGCGGAATGGCTAATATTAATATCAGATAAGGTGTACTTGACAATTAAAAGCAACAAATAAATTGAAGATTGTTTGTGAAAAGGAGGTAGTATTCATAAACCTGTATCTAACAACTAACAAAGCAATTAAAACACATGCAATTTTAACCTCCCCTAGAATATTGCCAGTGAAAAAACTATTTTCTGGCTTCCCTTAAAAGCACTGGGTAGATGTAAGCAGCAATATGTGGCGGAGTTTCAGGGAAAAAATTTAAAGGTGGGCCTACTCGGATGGCATATACGTACATTCTAAAAGCATTTCCTTAATCCTCCTTCTTGACTGGAATGAGGGTGTGATGGCTACAACTCCAGCAGCTATCTTGTGAAAAGGAGGTGACTCTGAGTTTACCCCAAGATGGCTGTGACAAAGTGGTGACTCAGGAATTGAAAGTCATTTGCTAAAGATTTCAGAATAGAAAGATAGAAGATAACAGGTGTTCCACTAATATCCAGTATTGCCGTGCCTATTTTAGATCACAGGTCTATGAAAAAAAAAAGTAATTCTATAGCTTGCTCAAGCTCCTAAATTTTAGTTCTCTGTTACAAGAAGCTCAATATCATTTTAATTGACATACAAAGGAATTTGATGAAGTGGCAGATCTTAAAAGCTCTCTCAAATATAAACAGATATGGTTCAAATCCACAAAATTAAGTAATTCTATAAAGATTCTGAATAACATACATTTCACTCAGCAGCAATGTGTATGTATTGTCAATGAATAGAGTTTGAGCAGCAGGGCTTTTATTTACTCTTAAATTATGAAATTTATTTGACATCATATAATATTAAAAATATTTGTATGTGGTACCTATATAGAGGACACATAAGAGATTTTTCAACTTAATTTAAATTTACAGGACACTGGATGTTGTTTATTTGCTATTAAAAGTGTTCCTAAGCCTTTAGTTTGTAATTGGTACTGACTTTTAAGGTGTAGGCCATGATATCTTTCAAGTAGCATTACATATATCAGTTATTTCCAATGAAACATAAAATATCAAATATCCCCAAGTCAAATATCAAATTTTTTTAGTTTATGGTGAAACACATTTTGTTGGGTTTTAATAATGGCAATAATGTTAAAGAGGTTTTTGTGTGACATATTTATTACATATATGGTGTTAGATAGATGGCATGCAAAAATTGTGAAACCTAAGTTTTAGTATTTGTGATCTTAGGTGAAGTGCATAGAAGATATATTTATTCCTTGTCCTTTGGTTCTTTATACTCTGATTTTCAAATAGATTCGTTTCTCATTGTATACCAAACATAATATAATTCAAAAGATGTCTAGTGGTTGATAACCAGGTATACCTTAAAAGATGAGAAACATTAAGCAGAGTGAACATACATATTTGTAATTGCTGTCTAATGCTTTTTTCCTTGTAGACTAAGTCATATTGTATATTTTCCATGCAACTGAAATATTATAAATCAGTTTTTAATACCTTTTTATCTGAATAAGAAAAAAATCATTTGTATTACAGACATGTAAATTTAACTTAAAACTACAAAACCTAGTTTGAGGCTTGATACTGTGGCCATAAATCATATACAATAACATTGTAAATGAGATAACTGTAACATTATATTCTCTGGGCAAGGTTAATAGATTCAGTACAAGTCTAGCAAGAAATTGTAGCTGACATTTTCCCATTTCTTTCAGAAAAGCCTTTATAAATCCTCAACTTCTAAATTGGACTGGATTAGGTCCCAGTGGAGAAAATCCTAGATTTAGTGTTTTTAATTTCCTAAGTTACTGAGTAGGAACCAACTTTATAACTGTAGTCAAATATGGCTTGGGGACTTTAACAGTCAGGTTATTTTTGCTATTCCCGCCCAATTCCAATAATAAAATTAATCACATTAATAATAAAGGAAGAGTAATAGTAATTCTAAATTTTTCAAAAAGCTTGCCAATTTGGTTAACCTGGGTTAACAGTGAAAAGAAACATAAATAAGAGTTTTATGCAAGCCTTCCCTGAGTGACTAAACAAAACACAGAAGGTTTACTGCTTTCATTTAAAACTCACAGGCCTTTACCCTGGTAACAGAATATTTATATTCTATTGGGCCCTGTTTCTTGCTGCTGTCACTCTGAGAACTGGTACAACGGGTGACCTTAGTCTCCTTCTACCATGGGAAAAAGAGTCTGTATCATGATACCTGAGGCCCAGAAAGCTCAGCTGCCTGATCTAGCCTGGGCAGGAAGAATTTCTCCAAATACAATGTTGTCCTTGGGCATTTGGTTATCAAGTCTTCAAGACACTCTTTCCTGATGTAGTTGAAAACTGAATGACCTGCAAGGGGGGATGATTGTAGAATCCCCTACAATGTGATGTTCCTTTTTTTTTTTTCCATTTGTCAGGAGCCTTGCTTTACTTTCTTATTCCCAGATACCAGATTATTTATATGGTCTCTTTCCTGCTAAAAGTTTCTGTGTGTTGCATTTTATCCTGCACATGTTGCTGGACTATTCTTCTTGGAGTTCCATTTCATTGTTTCATTTTGCTGCCCAAGTCCTACCAAGCCTCTTTGGTCCTTCTGTGACCACAAACTTGCTTTTCTCATTGTCCTTAAAGACCTTCTTGCAATGGGTTTACTTTAGCTATCTGAATATTATCCTCTTTCTGTTCTACATTTATACATAACTCATTTCCTGTCTTAACTCCAGCTCTTCTTAGCTTGGACATCTACCAAGTGAAACCACACACTACACCATGGGGAGCGCATATAATTAACACATGGCTCAATCATTTCAATTTAGTTGAAAATTCACCTAATCCCTGAGACTAACTGTAGGTAATTCTACTCTGCATAGACTCTCTTGTTTTGAATTTTCCATAGACATACAACAATACTGTATATCACATTTAATTTCCTTAAAGTAGTATTCTGGTTAATCCTTGTGGACTATTCATATTTCTTCAACTAGCCTCCCGCCCCTTTCCCACAGTTACTTCAGGTCAAGAGTAATACCTTTTATATCCCCTTGCAAATTTAGGTATATAGTAACTGGCAGTTGAATTTAAGTAAACTTTTTTTGCAGGCTGTAAGCCTTCTTCTTAAAACCTTTGTTGTCCTGAACATATTTCAACTAGATTATCTTTTCCCCCTGTCTGTCTAACCAGGTTGTGTGTTAATAAAATAAATCTTTCACTTGTTATTTAACTGATTGAATTACTCTTTAAAGTAGCTTGAAACAGTATTACATTGTTCTTTTCGGGCGATTGGGGAATCAGAGTGGTTCTATCTTGGAACATCCTTGCTTTCTTAACCAGCAATGAGGGCCTTTCTGAGATGCACCTCCAGCTCTGTGATTAAGGAAATATGCATTCTCAGTCTTTTGCATTGTTCATAGTACTTTGTTTTCTCTTATATTTGGTGACTTAAACATTGCCTGTTTTAAATTCTCAGTTCCTAAAGGGATAGAGATTATCTAGTCATAACTTTTACAATTTGAGCAATTTAAACAACACATAATAAATGTGGGTATTTAATGTTTAAGTATCTGATGCAGGGATTCCTATATTATGATGAGATACATGATGTCTTGAGCTCCTAGAACTTACTTTCACAATTTTTTTTGCTAAGAATGAAGGATGATTTTAACATCTGCCTTAGAAAATAAAATATGACCATTCATCTTTCAAAGACCAGACTCCTAAAGTAAGGAGAATTATATCTCTGATAACAGGAATTGTATCTTGCTCGAGAATTATAACTGTTTTTAGGCCTGTTATTTCTAAATCCTTGTCATAGATACAATAACTCGCCAATGATAAACAAATTAGAAGATCATCTACTTGGTTCTGTTTTTTAAATTAATTTTTTGTTAAAATTAATTGAATGAAAGGTTCATTTTTCTGTAAGTGCTCTGGTGACTGTTATGGCATCAAGTAACTGGTCAGCAATTTTTAAACTAATTTTGTGTTCTTTGTGATTTATTTTTATGTATTTATTATCTTATTAGGTTTACTTGTGTGTGAATGCTTTAGCATTTATATAACACATCTTTAATTACTGTGTAACCCTGAGGAATATATTATTACATCATTTCACAAATAGTATAGAAATCGAATATTATACTTCCATTTCACATCTCTGCTCAGTGTACTACTATTGTCATATATTTTACTTCTACACATGCTATAAGTTCAACAATAAAATATCTTGCTATTATTTTTCTTGCAATACTAAATATTTTACACAAAAATAAATAGTATTTAAAAATTTCAGTTATAGTTACATTGCTGGTATTCTTCACCCTTTGGTGTAGATTCAGATTTCCATTTGTTATAATTTTCCTTCTATCTGAAAGACTTCCATGAACATTTCTTGTCATGCAGATGTGCTTGCTGTTAATGCTTTTGAATGCCTGAAAAACTTTATACTTTTATCTGATTTTGAAAAAAAAATTAATATAGGATTTTATTTTGATTATATTTTTTCTGTATAAAATTTAGGAAAATTACATGTTTCTACATACTCAGAAGTGTAGTACCATTTTTATTTTTGTTCTTCTATATGTAATGTGTCTTTTCCCCCACCAGTGTAGTTGCTTTTCAAGTTTTTATAATGGTTTTAAGCAATTTGATTAAAATATACTTTGGTATAGGTTTTTTAAAAAAGATTTTATTTATTATTTTTCAGAAAGAGGGGAAGGGAGAGAGGCAGAGAGGGAGAGAGACATCAATGTATGGTTGCCTTTCACCTGCTTCCAGCTACAGAGCTGGCTGGAGACCTGGCTTTCAACCTGGTTCTGTTGCCCTGGCTGGGAATTGAACCAGTGACCTTTGGGTTTGCAGGCCGGTGCCTAATCCACTATGCCATCAGTCAGGGCTGGTACAGGTTTTTTTTTTTTTTTAAGATTTTATTTCATTATTTTTAGAAAGGGGAAGGGAGAGAGACGGAGAGGGAGAGACAGCAATGTATGGTTGCTTTTCACCTGCCTCCAGCCACAGATCTGACTGGAGACCTGGCTTGCAACCTGGTTATGTGCCCTGGCTGGGGAATCGAACCTGCGACCTTTGGGTTCGCAGGCCGGCACCTTACCCACTGTGCTACCAGCCAGGGCTGGTACAGGTTTTTTTTAATGCTATTTTTAAAATGTTGTGTTCAGATTCTTGGATCTGTGGGTTTATTATTCATCAAATTTGGAAAAAATAGCCATTATTTTTTCAGTTACACACATATCAATCAGCACACTTGACATAATCTTAGAGCACATTTTACTGTATTCACTTTTTACATTTGACGTAATCTTAAATCACATTTTACTCTATTCACTTTTTACTCATTCTTCTATTTCTGTTTTATTTTGGATGATTTCTATCATTTTCTCTTTAAGATTAATAATGGTTTCTTCTGGAATGACTTATCTGCTGTTGGCTTCATCCAAAGTACATTACTGGTATTTTAATTTCTTAACATAGTTATCCTTTATCTCTTTAAGCATAGGAAATATATCTGTAATAGTTTATAATCTTTTGTTACTAGTTCTATTATCTCTGTAATTTCTGGACCTGTTTTTTATTGATTAATTTTCTTCTAACTCTGGATGATATATTCATGCTTCAGTGTTTGCCAGATAATTTTCAGTTTGATACAAGTATTGCTAATTTTATGAAGTTAGGGCTGGATTTTTTTGCATTTCTTTATGTGTTTAGCAATTCAATAATTAAACTACATTGCTAAGCAAAGCTAGTAAGTACAATCTATGTGTTCATTTTTAGTGTATTCATATTGCTTATGTGGCCTATTGGTTTATCATGGTAAATGGCATAATGGTGTTCTCATTTTTGAAACAGGAATTAAGGAATGCTAATAGCTCTCTCTTACTGGTACGTTATAATAATTGATTTAGACACCTCTATAGTGTTTTGAGTTTCGCTAACATTTTTATGATGTGAGGCTTGCATAGGATTATAAGGAGAGAAAGTTCCTGGATTTGAAATCCAATTTTGCCCTTAATAGCAGAAAAATTAGGCAAGTTGTTCAATGTAAGATTCTTTTTGAAGTAGTAATAATATCAAAATCTCAACATTATAATAAAAATTAAGATCAGGTTATAAAATTAAAAACTCTACTTATTTTTCTTTTCTATAAATTTGTTCTTATTTACCTATATCTTATTTACTTTTTGAAAAAAATTTTTCCTCCTGTTTATAGCTAATTTCTGCACTTAAAATTTTTCTTCAGAAATATTTTGGCACTGACTTTTCCCCAATTTTCAAATAATTTTAATTTTACCTTTCTAATTGCTTTTCTCTTTTTTAAATCAGGACATACACATAATAAACTCCATTTTGTTCTTAAATTCATATTGCCATATAGTATGTCCTTTTTTATTTGCTTTTCTTCATAGCTTTATTTCTTGAAACAAATAAATGAATTAACTTCACATTTTTTTTTAAAGATTTTATTTCATTATTTTTAGAAAGAGGGGAAGGGAGAGAGGCAGAGAGGGAGAGAGACATCAATGTATGGTTGTTTTTCACCTGCCTCCAGCCACAGACCTGACTGGAGACCTGGTTTGCAACCTTGTTATGTGCCCTAGCTGGGGAATTGAACCTGCGACCTTTGGGTTCGCAGGCTGGCGCCTTATCCACTGTGCTAACTTCACATTCTTAAAAATAGTTTTATTATTTATGATTTCCTGATTCACTACATTGGTTCATGTCCTTTTGTAGTTTACAATTTTTAGAGGATATTCTTTTTCAATAAAGAATTTCATTGTAAATACACTGACTTATAGAAGCATTTTTGGAAGGAAGATTTACCTTGGCTTCTCCTGAGAATCTATGAGCTTCCGAGAAGAAAAACCTTTTTTCATACTAATTCCTTACTTTGGATTTCAGGAATTATACAATAGTTTGTACCTAGAGTTTTCACTTGCATATGTTGTCAAATTTAAAATTATAATTACTTATCAGTCACTTTTAAGACATTTACTCTCCAGGAAAGTTGTACTCCTGGCTTTTGTGGTGGGTAGTGATGAATTTATGCAGAAATTTTAGCTGATAATGAATAACTTCTGAAGCTTTGCCTCATACTTTCTAACAGGCATTAAAACACCAGCCTCTGGCACACATCTTGATTTCCAGTATCCCTGTGGACTACACTAATTTAGTTGTCACTCTTCTCTCTGACTTTGAGGTTCCTCTTGTGTCTTGGTACATAAAGATTTTTTGTTTTTAAATTTGTACATTTAAAGTTGTTATTGTAGGAGAGAAAAAATTATTTTATCTACCCTTCTGAGTCCTTAGCTGAGACCTCCTATGATAAAAGGTAGATTAACAAGAGAAAACCAAACTCATTAACATGTATAATTCATGCATACGTGAGAGATATCCAGGGAAAAATGAGTAACTCAAGAAGGTGGCTTAGAATTCAGGCTTAAGTACCATCTCAATAGGGAAAAGGGATGGAGAATGTAGGCCTCTCAGTGGAGAGTAAATGATTTTTATGAAAGATGAATGGCTCCTAAGAAGAATAGATGGGAGGTTGGATAGTTTGTGACAGGTAGTGGTGAAGACATCCAGTCTCCTCTCCTGTGATGAGTCAGTGCGCTCCAGTTGACAATATTCCCTGGGAGGAGATTTATGAGAACTGAGTTCCTTTTGGATTTTTTCCCTTTAGGCAGATTAGGGAAGTTCATAGAAAAGCGCTTCCTGTATTTTGTATTTGTTGAAGTGCCTATAGCTAAAATAGCCAATATAACAATATTTTGGGGTGGCATGTTCTTAAGTATTCAATTATTTTATTCAGTGTTGTTATTTATTTCAAACAGGAAAGGAGAATTTCCACAGTAGCTCTCTCAGACACACTTAATACTCAATTCCCTGAAACATGGTGATAGAATGAACCCCTTCATAGGCTCTGTTTTTATTAAAGTCACCAAATGTATAAAGACAAACAGGCCTTCATTCCTAGAGTTGGTAGCTCCTTTTGCCTTCTGGGATATTAGCACCTCCTGGCTTTCTACACTTAGAGGTATTTTTCTGTTCAATCTTCTCACTGGCACCTCTTCCTAAGACTGCCAATTTATTTTCCAAGGTCTGTCCTTGACTTTTTTATCTGCTGTTTCTGGATAATTCCATAGCTTTAGGCTATAAACTGATGATTTAAAAGTTTATATTACTGGAGATCTCTTCCCTAATTTTCAGAATGTAGAATGTATCTACTAGATATCTGCTAGGTATCCCCTAGTTATAAACTAACATGTTAGAAACCACTTCAATTAACATCTTACAAAACATATTTATCACCTTGCCTAAATGGGCCCATCCTGAACATTCCTGCTTCCCACTCCTTTCCCAATAACTACACATGATTCATCTTGACTTTTTAATTCTAATAAATGGCACTCCATTCATCTTCTTACCCAAGCTTCTTCTCTGGGAATCATCTTCTTCACTTTCCTCTGTTTCTGCCTGCATATTCAAGAAAAAAAAAAGTATGTCATGTCATTTTTCTCCCTTAAAACCGTAATTCATCAATTTTCATGTCTATTCACACTACTTAAGAAAAAGCCATCTTTCTTCTCACCTTGGTTTATGGTAAGATTTTTCTTACTGTCTCTAGACCTCTATTTTTGTCACTACACAAAACAGTAAACTGTTCTGTTTAGAGGGAATGCTTAAAATCTTGTATGCATACTGCTACCTCAGTTGGGGTATTTCTTACGTCCCCTCCTCTTCAAGTGGAGAATTTCTATTTGTCATTCAATACCTATGTTAAAGATGCTTTCTCATTCCCCACCCCCACCCCCACCCCCACCCCCATCCCCACCCCCACCCCCACAGACTGACTGGATCAAATCATGTTTTAACTGCTGACCTAACCAGACAGAAAACTCTTTAAATGCACCCATATATATCAAGGGTCTTGCACTTAGTAGACAGTGAGTAAATGCTTCTTATATTCTTAATAACATTGTTAGTGTCTATGCCATTATAACCAAAGTCAATGAAATGTTATTTTGCCCCCTCAAATCCCCATTTCAAAAATTAAAAAAAATAAAATAGATTCCATTTTAATGTTAATAATGAAAGATACATTAAGTATCCTATATTTGTTATAGGGTTTATTAATATTTTCTCTTCAAAGCCTTTATCAGTTGCTCAATTATATATAAGAAAAATTTACTTAATGGTCTTTGTTCTGTGATTTTTCACCAAAATACTCATTGTGTCATACACTCTGCTTATAGACTCTGCCAAAAAATAATACCTAAGTTGTATATCTTGCTTTGAAATGCTCCAACATAATTGGATGAATTGTTATGAATTTGATTGTAAAGTGCTATCAATTTATTTCTGACCATTTTAGGAGTTTATATGAGACTTTATTTTCATGAATACTATAATTGATTTCAGAGATTAATGCTTTATTATAAGGAAATATTTAAAATGATCTTCAGAGATATTTCACATGAAAAGATTATTTACATATTTTACTATGGAAACCATGTGTCAAAGTAGAATAACTATGGACTGTACAATTCTTTTTCTTAGACCCTCAAATTAAAGTAGCATTGAAGTTGTTCATGGTAACATCATATAAAGAATATGAGAACAAAAGAATGAATAAAGTACAAAGGTTGGCAAAAGTAGGTTTATAGTTGTGAGTACATGAAATAGTTTATTCTTGTTTAATTATTTATTATTGTATTATTTATTTGAATTATATCTGTAAACCTGCCTTTGCCCAATTTGGTGTTTTGGATAAACTTGACAATTTTCTTAACAATTTATTCTATGTGACATTATAATATCTATTGACTCAATTAATATCAGAAAAAACAGATTTTGAGACAAATATTAGTTGAAACAAAAAAGTGATTTTATAATAAGAGGTTAAACATATTAGAAGCTATAACAATTATAATTTTTACACACCTAGAACCAGAACCCCAAAATCCATGAAGCAAAAAAAAAAAAGATTGAAAGGAAAAGTAGACTATTCAACAACAATATTTTAATACCCATTCTCAATAATAAAAAGGACAACCAAATAACAACTAGTGAAATTGAAGAAGTAATAAAAAATCTGAAGCAGGAGAGCCCCAGACCAGATGGCTACATAGGTGAATTCTATCAAACATTTAGAGAAGAACTAGCTCCTATCCTTCTCAACCTATTCCAAAAGATCCAATAAGAAGGAAGACTCCCAAACTCTTTCTATGAGGCCAATAGTATTCTAATCCCAAAACCAGGTCAAGACACAACTAAGAAAACTACAGGCCATTATCTCTGATGAACATAGATGCTAAGATTCTTAACAAAATATTAGCCAACCAGATCCAGCAATATATTAAAAAGATCATACGCCATGATCAAGTGGGTTTTATCTCAGGGATACAGGGATAATACAATATTTGCAAATCAATAAATGTAATACACGCATCAACACAATGAAAAGCAAGAACCATATGATCATATCAATAGATGCTGAAAAAGCATTTGATAAAGTACAGCAACCATTTACGGTAAAAACATTCAGCAAAATGGGAATAGAGGGAGCATACCTCAATATCATAAAGGCCACCATATATGAGAAACCTGAAGCCAACATCATACTCAATGGGCAAAAACTAAAAGCTTTCCTCCTAAGACCAGGAACAAGACAAGGCTATTCACTTTCTCCACTTCTGTTCAACATGGCTTTGGAAGTTCCAGCCATGGCTATCAGAGAAGAAAAAGGAATCAAAGGTATCCAAATTGGAAAGGAGGAAGTTAAACTGTCATTTTTTGCTGATGACATGATAGTGTACATACAAAACCTGATAGTCTCCACCAAAAACTTACTCAACCTAATAAGCAAATTTAGCAAAATAGCTGGATATAAAGTCAATATTCAGAAATCAAAAGCATCTTGTATACTAATAATGAAACATCAGAGATAGAAGCTAGAAAACAAATCCCATTTACCATAGCACCAAGAAAAATAAAATACTTAGGAATAAACTTAACCGAGGAGGTAAAAGACCTGTAATCAGAAAACTATAGAACATTGAAGAAAGAAATTAAGGAAGATGCAAATAAATGGAAGCATATACCATATTCATGGATGGGAAGAATTAACATCATTAAAATGTCTATACTACCCAAAGCAATCTATAGATTCAATGCAATCCCAATTCAAATACCAATGACGTACTTCACAGAGATAGAAAAAATACTTCAGAAATGTATATGAAGCCAAAAATACTCACAAATAGCCACAGCAGTCTTGAGAAAGAAGAGCAAGCTAGGAGGAATCACAATACTGGACATCAAACTATACTACAAGGCTACTGTCATCAAAACAGTCTGGTACTGGCTTAAAAATAGACATATAGATCAGTGGAACAGAATAGAGAGCCCAGAAATAAACCCAGGAGTCTCTGGTCAGGTAATATTTGACAAAGGGGGAAGGAACATAAAATAGAGGAAAAACAGTCTCTTCAGCAAGTGGTGTTGGGAGAGCTGGACAGCAACATGCAAAAAAATAAAACTAGACCACTAACTTACACCATACACCAGAATAAACTTAAGGTGAATAAAGGACTTAAACCTAAGCAGTGCCACCATAAAGGTCCTGGAGAAAAATATAGGCAGAAAAATTTTAGATATCCTACACAGAAATATGGTTATTGATACTTCTCCAAGGGAAAAGGAATAAAAGAACAAATAAACAAATGGGAGTATATCAAACTGAAAAGTTTCTATTCAGCTAAAGAAAACACCAGCAAAATTAAAAGGGAACCAACTGTATGGGAAAACATAATTGCCAATGGTACCTCAGACAAGGGCTTGA
Organism: Noctilio leporinus; assembly: GCA_004026585.1. Classification (NCBI taxonomy): domain Eukaryota; kingdom Metazoa; phylum Chordata; class Mammalia; order Chiroptera; family Noctilionidae; genus Noctilio; species Noctilio leporinus. The sequence goes on from PVIW01002114.1 coordinate 203,093, forward strand.
TATCCAAAATATATAAAGAAGTTATGCAACTCAACACCAGGGAGACAGACAGCCCAGTTGAAAAATGGGCAAAGGACCTGAGTAGACAACTCACTGAAGAAGACATACAAAGGGCCCAAAGGTAAATGAAAGAATGCTCAACATCACTAGCCGTTAGAGAGATGTAAATTAAAACTACAATAAGATACTACCTGTCAGAATGGCAATCATCAACAAATCAACAAACAACAAGTGTTGGTGAGGATGTAGGAAAAAGGGAACCCTGGTGCACTGTTGGTGGGAATGCAGGCTGGTGCAGCCACTATGGAAAACAGTATGGAGTTTTCTTAAAAAACTAAAAATGGAACCACCTTTTGATCCAGCAATTCCACTACTAGGACTATACCCGAAGAACCCTGAAATACCAATTCATAAGAACCTATGTACCCCTATGTTCATAGTAGCACTATTTACAATAGCTAAATGCTGGAATCAGCCTAAGTGCCCATCAGTGGATGATTGGATCAAAAAACTTTGGTACATTTACACAATGGAATACTATACAGCAGAAAGAAAGAAGGAACTCCTACCCTTTGCAACAACATGGATGGAATTGGAGAGTATCATGCTTGGTGAAATAAGCCAGTCAGTGAAAGACAAATACCATATGATCTCACCCATTACAAGATAATAATGAACAAAACAAACAAGCAAAACAACCAGATATATGAATACAATGAATAGACCTTCAGTGGACAGAGGGGATGGGGGAGGTGGGAGGAGGAGGCAAAGAAGGGAAGTAGCTTAGTCAAGGAACTAGCATGGAAGAACCATGGACATGGACAACAACTTTGTGGGGGAGTTGTTGGTGGGGAAGGTGACAGAGGGAAGGAAAAAGGGGATGGATGTAATACAACCACAATAAAATTAAATTTAAAAAGAAATAAACAACCAGACAGAATATGAGCAGTTATAGAGAAGGCTTGACTAACACCATTGACCAACTTGACCTATTTGACATCTATATAGAATGATCCACTCAGACAGCAGTAGAATGCATATCTTTTCAAGTGCACATGAAACATTCTCTGGACCACATGCTAAGCCATGAAACAAGCTTCATTAAATTTTAAAAGATTGGGGAAAAAGAGAACAACAAAGCAAAACTTCCTTCTTAAATAGAGTATGTAAATCAAAACCTATTAAATTCCAAAATCTATTAAATCAGAATGGTAAGACTGAAAGAAAAAAATAGCAATTGGGCATAAATTGACTCCAGATAAAATTATTATTATTATTATTTTTTAATTTTATTGTTGTTGTATTACATCCATCCCCTTTTTGCTCCCCTCTGTCCCCCTCCCCACCCACCCATTCCCCCCAAAGTCAATCCCACCTGTTGTCCATGTCCATGGTTCCTTTATACTAGGTTCTTATCTAAGCTGCTCCCCTTCTTTGCCTCTGCCTCCCCACTCCCCCAACCCCGTTCCCCCTGACCAGATAAAATTATTGATAAAGAAGAGTCCAACTAAGATTTAAAATATTTAGGATAATCAGAGGTCAAAATGAAATAACACTATTAAAAAGAAATACATAAATCAAAATTTCTAGAACAAGTGGAAACAAAATAAATGGTATGAATTATTGAGAAAAAATTATAACCATTAAAATATCAAGTGAGATTTGTTATAGGTAATTGAAATATAGTCATGAGTAATCCACCTAGAACAGTTATGTTTCCCTTTTTCATTCATTCTTCTAGGTTGATTGAAAATGTTCAGACATATTGCAGTTTGTTTTGCTTCTTGCTCACTCATCCATTCTCTCACTCAACAGACATTAATTAGCATTTACTGTGGCAGGCAACTTTTAGATGTTGTTATGGAGCTAAAGTCTAGTAGGAAGAGACCCACGTTAGTTTAAAAATAAGATAATTTACAGGTTGTAAGCCGGGCCTTCAGCCAGGTCCGTAGCTGAAGACAGGTGAAAGGCAACCATACATTGCTGTCTGTCTCTCTCTCCCCCTTCCCTTCTCTTTAAAAATAATAAATAAAATATATTTTTAAAAAAAGATAATTTCATTGTGTGATAATGTTAAACAGCACTTCCTTTTTGAGTTTGGTATGACTTTTGACTATAGAGTCATAGTCAGAAAAGATTATTGGAAGCTTATCAAAGCCAGTAGTCAAGCTTTGTCTTTGGTTGGTTATTCAGCTGGGAAGTTCCAAACCATTCACCATTGTGAGTGTAGCCCAAAGCCTGTGCTGGCTAGGTGGTGGCAAATCATTATGGTACTTAAAATGTCATTGTATACATAAATGTGTCTACTTTAAAAGCATTAACTAGAATGACAGATATCAAAACCAGTACAGGAAGTATATAAATATAGGAGCTAGCAGCTGTTTAACACTGTATCTGTACATGATTTCTTTAATACTCAATGCAGATGAGGAATTAATTCAGGAGGCAAGAAAACCCAAAGAAGAGGCATGGAAACTAAATAGAAAGAATATTTGATTAGATTGCTTTTCTTTTCCTTTTATTTTCCTCATCTTATTTAAACTGGCAATCTAAGGTCATAGATTTCAAGAATGATTGTTATATACCCAAGTTTATGGTACGGTGATGTTTGTGTATGTATATGTATGTATATATAATTAGCTGTTTTGTTACTTTGGAGTTTCCTGGTTTATAAGCCACATACATATTCCAACAAGCAGAGTGACTGTTATTGCCCTTGTAAGCCATAAAGTTTATTTTAGAAAAAAACCCACCTTTTATTTTTTAACATTTATTAGCTGCGTTCCAACCAAAATACACAAAATGATTTTTATAAGGTCATTAAAAATAGCTTGTATCCCAATTTACTAGCCCAAGTTAATTTGTTTGAATTAAATTTAAAACTTCCCAAGATTCAAGTCGAAGTCCAACCCAAAGTAAATATTATTATCCAACTTAATCCTGGAAGTAATGAACTGTACCGTATTTACTATAGAGCATGTTAATTACCTCAATCAATATTCTAATAACAGAAAAAAAAAAGGGACATTTTAGAAGACTGGAATTATTGGAGGGAAAACCACCATGTCTGCTAAAAGAGTGAACCTTCCATATCAACCAACAGTGACTAATCCGGATAATATTTTTTCCTTTGCAATTTGGTGGTCTCTGGAAGAGCCAGGGAAAAGACCTGAACACATTAACTAATGGGTAACCCAGAACACAATCATATTTGTTCAATGATCTTGCTCATCCTTTTAGGGAAACTTGTGTGTTGTGGAACATCATTGTAAGGAAATCATTTCCTGGAAAGGACCTCATCCCAATGGCTTCTGCATCTTATGCATCTGATAAATACAAACGCAAGGGAGCATGAACAACTTGCTGCTCTAAGTCAGAGACTAAAGGAATGACACCAGTTTTAGTCTTATATGAAAAGACTGTGTTTCAGGCTCAAACCAGCAGATTGGGAAGGTAGGTCTAGACAGGAATATTCACACCCATATTATCTGAAAAAATCGAATGCAGCTAGTCACACATTATCCGATGAAAAAACACAGAATTAGAGTTAAAAGATTAAGTTGTATTTATGGCTTTATTATTGTGTGACTCCAGAGAATTTACTTAATATTTGGGCTCCTGTTTCCCTCCTGAACTCACTATTGTTAGGAAGGTAAAGCAATGGGGATACAACATGATGAAGTTAAAACGTCTACAGAAATGTTTGCTAACCACCCAAACAGGTGAGCTCAATAAAGGTTTTACAGGAGTCAGTGAGAAATCTTTCCCAAGGTAATATTTGCCATCTGTAGATGCTTTATGTTTGCAAGCCTCTTTCCTGTGACATCATTAGCAATCAGTACAGCTCTAAAAAAGAATTGTGTCACAAATAAGAAGTAAATTAGCCAATCTCAGCTAATTAGTACATAGGTACTTTGAGGGGTATCCACTCTAGCATAAGAAATTCAGCATATAGAGAGGTGGGTGAGTTTTCACCATAAACTCACCTTCTTCCATAGACCTTTTGAATGAGGGACTGCACACATGAATGTCCCTAGTGCCATCTCCAGACGGCATGCTGAGCTGTCCCACCACTGCAAACTTGAGTGCCCCGAGGCATACCTGTTCTGTTCTTCACATAGAAAAGACTCCTGAATCAGCTCTTGTGGTTTGTTGGATTGAGGAGGTTACAACAGAATCATTTTGTTTTAATGAAGCAGTCAGGGTCTGCTGGGCCTAGCACTTGGCCAGTTATCTTGATTTTCAAGTTTTTTCAGTTTCCCTTTTCCTCTCATTTCCAACTCCCAATCTCCACTGCTGAATTTCTATATGAATGTTCAGTTATGGAAAATACTCTTGATAAGTTAGACCCCTGAAATGCCTTCAGAAATCGCACACAAATTTTTAGCACAGGAAGTCTTTTGTGTATAGCTTTTTGCTAGGTAACATTTTAAGACTAGATAACAAATCTAGTGGACTCATTCCAAAACTATTCTGCAAAGCATCAATGATACCCTTTGAGAAAGATTTACTCATTCTTTAGAAAACTGCTGCCAGCTCAGAAAGAATATAACCTTAAATTATAACCCACATGCAAGCAGAAAGAGAACATATTTTCTTCAATCTTAGCCATAATATTTTGTTCTCTTAATTTTAATGAATTGCATTGACCTATATTCTTATCTTTACTATCCTAATTTTAATGAATTGCATTAACCTATATTCTTATGTTTACTTTGAGATCAGACTGTTCTGCTTGAAAACTGCTGAACTGCTAGGGGCTTGCACAATGAAGTTCAAACTGTCAGGTTTTCAAGGTGCCACCTCTTGGTTTAGCCCAAGCTATTTTCCTGGTCTTAAACTTCCTGTTTATTTTCTATCCTCTGCCTCACACTGAGTTACTCCTAGTTTCTTTAAAAATACTCCTGCATCAAAATATACAAGTGTAGATTTGCTTACATGTTGTCATCTAATGTATTCTCCATTCTTGTGCTTATTAAAATCTTACACCTGCTTCAAGCTCAACTGAATGTGATCTTTTCTCTGAAATCTATGCCATTTTCTGTAGATGAAATATAGTCACACTTTCCTCTCTGCTCTCATGGTTGGGTTTTTTTTTTTGTTTGTTTTTTTATTTCTTTCATGAAACTTTTATATTAGTTACTTACTTCACAGTCCAATCCAGTGAGTTGCAAGAGATCATGATTCATTCTCCTCTGGACACTGGTAGCAGCTAACAGAGCTGTGAAAATTTCCATATGGAAATTGACCAAAGGAAACCTTTTCATAAATAAAGAATTAAGACAGAGGTTCACAAGAATGATCATTCTAGGATTATATGATGAGACAGAACCTTTTGCTCAGTCTCACCCATTCATACTTTACTTTCTGGTCAACTAATAGTCAAGTAAGAAAACCTGTGAAGCATAGATAGCCAGAGAAGTATTATGGCCCAAGATGATTACAAATAACATTTTGATCAGAGTTATTTGGAAGCGATTTGTCCATGAAGGTATCTTCAGTGAAAAATGTAAGGATCAGTGGAGCTCAAGGTCATTGCCTCTCTCTTTTTAAAATAATTTCTTTATTTTTAGAGGAGAAGGGAGGGAGAAAAAGAGGAAGAAGAACATCAATGTATGGTTGCCTTTCACCTGCCCCCAGCTACAGACCTGGCAGGAGACCTGGTTATGTGCCCTGACTGGCATTGTCTCCCTCTTTGGTGGCATTTTTGTCATCATCACAATCAGTTGCCTTTGATGTTTCAGCCTATGCTTATCTTGCCTTTATTCTGCTGTTTCTAAGATAGTACTTGAAGATCCAAAAATCTAAGATCATACAAAATGAACTTAGACCAGAACTCCTGAGCAAGCATATTTCCAGCAGTATCACCTCTGTCACCATTACTTTAAGGTTAGTATTGAGTAATCCCTTCACAACAGCATAGCTACTCCCAGCTCTTAGATGCCTTAAGGAAATGCTTGGAGAAACAGTAAGAAGACAACGGAACAAAGAATACATGGAGGGGTCTTCCACTGTTGATCTTTGCTGCATCAGAGGAATGCAAACCTCAAGAGGGAGAACAGCTTGGAAGATATGAGTATAATTTTTTTGCATTTTGTTTTGCTGCACATGACATGCTTGCTCCCGTCAACCAGAGTTACTGATTGGTCTTATAGCAGGGAAATAGATGGGAGTGATGGACTGGGATTGTTACAGGCAGAACGTGGAGAGAAAAAGATACTATTTTGCTCCAGACATTCAAAATAAGATTTACAGCAAGATAGTAGTACTGTAAACCAGACTTTCAGAAAGTGGCCCCCTCCCCAAACTCAAATCCCTGTATCTCTTGCATTAGGCTGTCAGTAACCAGGTCAGCTGAACCATGTAAGTTCAAAAGTAGATTCCAGTCAGGCTGAAAGAAGGTTGGAACCCCATGTGCTGGTCCTGGGGAATAATGAGAGACAGAAGCAGAGGATGAGTATGTATGTGTGGTACCAATTTTCCCAGTTTAAGATAGAAACATTAGGGAGAATGCCTCGAAAAAGAGGATTTTTAAAATCATATTTAGGAACATGGAAGGACTTATCTTCAGCTGCCCCCACCTTTGTCTGGGAAGTGAACCTGTCAATTGTTGATAGTGGCACAGAATGATATGGCAGAAGGAGGGCCAGACTTTGATGTTCTGAGTAGCTCTTGGGTCCTGCAATTCATGGGGAGGACTCTGGAATTCCAGTTAAGATTTTAGAGGGTTGCAATCCTGCTTTGGAGACTGGTGAAAGGAGAGCTGGTCTGCCAGCATAGCTGGGAGTGGGTCCCTTAAGTTAGAAGCTCAGTGGAAGACATGGCACCTGAGAGCTAAGGTGATAGCCAGTGAACCAGAGACACAGAGAGAGAGAGAAGGAGAGGGAGAGGGAGGGGGGAAGTAAGAGAGACTTGTGCACTTTTTCTGAACAGAGAAAAATCTATGTTCTTTATTTTCCACTTTTATTTTATATTTTCTCTCTTCATTATTTCCCTCACTTTTCTTCCTCTTTCCTTGCAGAGATATCATGCAATTACATTCATTTCAAAAGTCAGCTTTCTGTGATAAACTTTCAAAAAGCAGGACTAGCTTTTTTCTTTTTTTTACTCAACAATGTTGTAATTCCTGCCATATTTTTAAACACATATAAAGAGACACAAAATCAGAAGCTTAATGATGCAAATGCAATTTAATTATGCAATTTACTTGTACTTGAGGATTATTTCATTGAGATATTAACTCATGCATTAACATTATTCCTAGTAAAGTTTAATAAATGCATTTATCCCATGTAGTCACTGGCTTAACAAAGTTCTTTAAAATCTAAGATACCTTAGGGAGGTTTCATTTGTTTTTAGTTTATATATGGAAAAACCCTGTAGTTTATGGGAAAGTGTTAATAGGTGACTTAAATAAAACAATTTTCATTTTGTCATGTATTATCTATCATATACAACTATGATTTTACCTTCCAGCATTTTTAACATAAGCATCTAGAAGCATATTTTATCCAACAGCAAGTTCTGTGTATATGAAAAGTATTATGGATCAGTCTTCTGGGCTATAAATATAGGTGCTGTAGCCATGACCTGAAGGCTGATTAAACTATTATAGAAGGAAAAGCCTCAAAAGGCCAACAAAACTTTTTGCCTTCCTTTTTTCTGGAATCTTTTCCATGACATTTTTCTTGTTTTTGCTTGAATGTGTCCCTATACTTTCATTTCTTTAGTTCATTTTTACCAACATTTAAATATTTATGCTATCTATACATCTCTAGTATTTTGGCTGTGGACTCATGGGTTTATGTTACGTACACCCTACCATTGTGTATGTATAGACATTTAAAAAGATAAATTAATATGCACTTTTATGCCCATCATATTATTCCAGATAACTAGAAGGGCAACAAAATCTGTAATGGATAGAATAGACATTCCAACGATGTAGTATTTTAGAAGTACAAAATAAAGTCATCAAAAGCAATGGAGAACCAAGATGGCGGAGGAGTAAGTGGAGCTACACCAATCTCCTCCCAACATCAAACTGGAATTACAAATTAATTGAGGAGAAATCATCTGGAATAGCCAACAGAACACCAACTGGAGAGAAGTCTTGTTACCACAGACAGAATAGAAGAGCCGATTCATCACAATGTGACCAGTTGGAAGTGAGGAGATGGGAGAGGGCTGGCAAGACTCCCATGGGCAGCAGCTGAAGGGATCCATACACATCTCAGTAGCCAGGGGGTTCCACCTGAGAAGGGTAGGATCTAAACGCCTACAGCAACAAAGCTGAGAGTAAAACAGCACCCAGCTATGAAAAGCAAAAAGCCACCAAGTTTAGCTGGCTTGACAGAGAGACCAAGTTCTTAAAGGGATCACACACAAAAATACAGGGGAACCCACTTACCCTGGGCTCCAGCAAAGGGAGGGCACAATGGACTAGAGACACTTAAGGAGGGTTTGGGTCAGTGGCTTTAGGGGAAGATTTGAATCCAGTGCTGACCCATCCCCCATACAGCCAGCAGACCACTCTTCTCCGAAGGGCTTGGAGCCTGAGGGGAAGCAACAACCCCACCCATAGAAATTAATCCACCCCACCCAGCAGTGCCTAAACCTGACCTCCGATCACAGACTGATTGGATTAACAACTAAAGAAGACAAAGACAGTGGCTTGTAGTCTCTAACTGGCTGGCTAGGACCAGACTGGGACATGAGCTGATGTCACCAAGCACAGATCCAGGAAGTAAAAAAAAAGTGCACCTCTACACCACAGAAGGTCACACTACTAAGACAGTAAGTCAAAGCAGACCAATCCAAGAAGCAGAAACAAACAAGATCCACCTAAAATGGGGAGACAAAGAAATAAACCCTCAGCAAATGGAAAGGAGGAATCTGCAGGAAGAGTGCAAAATGAAATAGAGGCAAGCACCCTATCAGACATGGAATTCAAAATAACGATGATAGAGAAGCTTGATAAGCTCAGCGAGTTGAAAGAAAACTACAAACAACTCCAGAGGAACTATAAAGAACTCCAGGGAAGCTACAAGGAACTTACTGAGAACTATACAGGCATTAAAAAGGACCCAGAAACCATTAATAAAAACCAGGAGGAAATGTTCTGAATTGAAGAACATAATAGAAGGAATCAAAAGCAGGCTAGAGAAAGAGGAGGATCGGATCAGCGAGTTGGAGGTCAATGTAGAAAAAAATTCCCAGGCACTGAAACAAAATGAAAAAAGACTTACAAAGAATGAAGAGTTTTTTTTTTGTTTTGTTTTGTTTTAATTTTTTTTTAAATTTCATTATTTTTAGAAAGAGGGGAAGGGAGAGAGGCAGAGAGGGAAAGAGACATCAATGTATGGTTGCATTTCACCTGCCTCCAGCCACAGACCTGATTGGAGACCTGGTTTGCAACCTGGTTATATGCCCTGACTGGGGAATCGAACCTGTGACATTTGGGTTCGCAGGCCGGCGCCTTAACCACTGTGCTACCAGCCAGGGCAGAATGAAGAGGTTTTAAGAGAGCTGCAGGACAACATGAAATGTAATAACATCCATATCATAGGGTTACCAGAAGGAGAAGAGGAGGACAAGGGATAGAAAACCTGTTTGAAAAAGTAATGACAGAAAACTTCCCTAACTTGAGGAGACAAAATGTCATGCAAGCTCAGGAAGCGCAGAGGGTCCCAAGGAAGATGAACGCAGACAGGCTCACTCCAAGATACATCATAATGAAAATGGCAAATTTCAAAGACAAGGAGAAAATCCTAAAAGCAAGAGAGAAACAGCTAATAACATACAATGGGGCTCCCATAAGGTTATCAGCTGATTTCTCAACAGAAATACAACAAGACAGAAGGGAATGGCAAGAAATATTTCAAGCAATGAAAAACAAAGGCCTGCAACCAAGAATACTCTACCCAGCAAGGCTGTCATTCAAAATGGAAGATGAGATAAGGAGTTTCCCAGACAAAAGAAGTCTGAAGGAATACATCTCCACCAAATCAGCATTGCAAGAGATGCTCAAGGGTCTACTTTAAGAAGATGAAGAAACAGATACAGACAGGAAAGCAGGTACCAAGGTAAATGGATTAAATGCAGCAGTCAAAAGTCATAGGGCCGCTGAATGGATAAGAACAAACATTAACTTATGAATGCTTTAAAATAATCTTGTTATAAATAGATTTTACTGAATGAGGTACAATTTTTTATATTACTTGTATCTGCATTACTACAGGTTAAGTTTTCTTAGGTTGGAATTATTTCACAATATGGGAAAATCATGTTATTTGCAATAACTCAGAAAAATCAAATGCAGTTAAGGAAAAAGAAAAAAGTAAGAAAATGTGGATGTATATTACATAGAAGACATGCTATCTTTCTTATTCATTGTTCCAAAATATGTGCTTATTTGTGGGTGTGTAGTATATAGATTTTATAGATTTATTATGTTTTAAATAACAACCAGCTGGTCATGGGAGTGTTGTGAAATCAGTCAATCTTTCGGTTAGAAAAGATGCTGAGAATGAAGACCAATTTGGATGGAAGTTACAAACTATATGATTTGGGTACATAGACAACATATATTCTCATATTAGCATGTAAATTGGATGAGACTCCTTTCAACTAAATCATGGAAATATACATTTCCAGTTATGAAGGCTCCCAGACTGGGGATGCTTGGGAAAAGGAATTAATGCTATAGTAAACTTTATTACTGAAATGTGAACATACCTAATCTCTACCTCAACAGACTCTTCAATAGTTCAGGGGTTAGTTTAGGACTACACAGGAAGTCAACCACAAGTTCAAAAAATAGCTAGAATACTATTTACAAAATTATTTAAATCCTAGGGATTTTTATCTTTTACCTCAACTTAGTAGATATAATAATTTCTACTCTGGGGACTGGCTGAGCACTGCAAGTGCCATCATTTCTGAAGGCTTCAACTTGTAAAACACATGTAGAGAAAAAGAGAGCGTATTGAAAGAAGTAAGATCTGTGCATAGCCTAAATAAATAAATAAATTACTATTTAAGATGGAAAACTCCAAAAAGAATAAGTTGTAGTTCCAGGAGCTTAAAATAAAGTTGAGTTGTATTATTGGAGGGGGGAGGATCTGACTCAAAAACCAAATTCATTTTTTACTATGGGTTTGGCACTGTCTCTAGGACAACTTTCACAAAAGTGAGTTCTGCAATACACCATTTCTGTGATATACTTCACAAAAATAGCATTCTAGAGTAAAATAAGTATTAAAGAAGAAAAAAGTGCTTAATCTTGCTACAATATATCTAAACTATATCATTTAACATGTAATAATTAAGCTATTGGCATATTTTAAATAGTTTTGTATTAACTCTTTGAAATCCAGTATGTACTTTAACTATATGTAAAAATATGTATGTGTATAAATGTATTTTTGCATGTTTGGTAATATTGCAATTCATATTTCTTAAAAGAATAATTTTTTTAAACAAATGAGTTAATGTAGGCATTTTGGAATAATAAAAAGAAAACTTTGTACTAATATGATTTGAGAAGCTGACAGAAGGCAGTCATTAAATGGTGAATTGTCTGGATGTGAAAAGGGGATAAAAAGAAAGTACACATTGCTGGTTACAGAATAGACAGGGAGATGTTAAGAATAACAAAGGAAATATAGAAGCCAAAGAACTTATATACATGACTCATGGACATGAACTAAGGGGGGCATTGCTGGAGGGAATGGGGTACTGGGTGGAGGGGGGCAAAGGGGAAAACTGGGACAACTGTAATAGCAAAATAAATAAAATATATTAAAAAGAAAAGCAATGGCCAACATAATGTAAAATTGGTGAGAAAACACACAAAAAAGGGAGAAAACATACAGGACCTGAATTAATTTCTCATGTGGGATAAAACATGATGAATGTCAGTTTTTGGGTCCCTAATTATAAGCTCTGAATCCATGAATTCCTCACAATGGTTTCTAAATCTCTTGGACAAAGATCATGAAGACAATTCAAATCCAAGTCTCTATTGACTAAAATCCCAACATTTATACACCTTCACATGTAAGTCAGGATGATTCCATAGTTACAATCCATGGCTAGGGAAGTGTCTGATAAAAGCAAACAAAAAGAAAATTATAATCAGGTGCTCAATTTGGAGAAAAGAGTAGTTCTGGCATTCAAGATTCTCGCTTGAGTTCAGACTTGCAAAAAAGGTGTTTTCTTGTAATTACTGATTGTGCTTCTGGGATTTTTTTTTGAACCTAGAGAAGCTGAAACAATTTTTTATATTTATGAAGTCCAGGCACATATTTGACTAGTTCCACAAGAATGTTACCACATATTTTATCTTCATTCACATGTTTTATCCTGTACTTTCACCTTCAAGTTCATTAACTTCCACACAGATGTGTATCTACTTGATATACCACTGACCCTGCTTATCTGAAATAGAGGATTGCTCTTTTGCTACAGTGTGCCTGAATAGAAGAGATGTTGGCAGGCCAGCTGGGAGCATTCATCCTAAAACACACCCACCAATTGAAACACAAATACTCAGAGAACCCTCTTCACAAGGGAAAAGAAGTTAAGTCAATATACAAATTGGTAATATTTTTATCTTAATACTGTATAGTTTGAGATGGCATAATACTTACTGAATCTCATGGTCCACTGAAGATTGCCCATCTGTACTCATTAGCATAAAGAAGAAATGCCTTTTGGAAAAAAATGCCATTTCAAATAATCCTTCAAATTGTTTACAGTATTTATTAGCATAGGATACCTAGTAATTCTAAAACTATCTACTTATTTTCAAATCACAGTAATGTAGATGATTCGGCAAACACCCCCTAACAGAATAAGGACAAGCCGTTTCTACATGCATGAAAAGAAACACAATGGAGAGAATATCACATTTCTTTGACTGGTTCAGTGATAGTTAAAGATTTTTGAGCTTGTGTCATGAATTTAATCTTTTCATGATATGTAAATTTGTTTACCATGAGTCTGTCTCTGTGTAAGTACTTTTTTCTCCTTTCTTTGCTAGAACATTTGTTAAGCATGTATTTGTTGCACACCCATTGTCCACCTATTCTTAGTGTGTCCATTCCTCTGACAGTGTCCTCATTAGAACTGAAGATGATTACTGCAAAAACCCTTTGCTCTTTCACTAACACTTCCAGACTTTAGTTTTCTTACACATTTTATTATAATTTCCCTTTGGCAGAACTCTTAGATGCATGTATAGTGCTCCAATATTCCCTAAAACATAGTCTATGAATAACTAGTATCTTGTGAAATGTTAATAAATGTTTCAAAAATTTTTTTAGTAATTAATTTGAAAAGTATGGGTTAACATGGTTAAATAAAATCTTGATTCAGGACTACTTGGAACATTTCATATGTTAAAGTGCTCTATGGTTCATCAAGAGGCAGATCATTTATATAGTTTTCTCTGAATTATTTGAGTTAAAACTCAGTTTTTGAGGAATACTTAAGGGCTCTAGAATTCCACAGTGCTCATTTTGGTGAAGGCTGCTAGTAGTTCTGATCCATGTTTTAGTTAGACAATTCTTTCTTCTCCAGGGAACAACTACTGTTTTATAGCATTACATCCTCAAAACATTTCATGATTTCAGTAGAATTATATTAATTTAAACTCAGTTTTGGAGCCCTTTGTAGTTTCCTTCTCTATGTTCTTTAAACAAACAAAAAAAAGAAATAAATTTAGAAAGAAAGTATTTCATGTCAAGTCAGAACATACCAGAATTTTGCTGATAAAATAATATTTAATGTTTATAAAACTACCTGCTAGAATGGTTTAATGTTTAGGGAATGGATTTTGAATTCAGACAGACCTGAATTTGACTCACATGCATCACTTCATAGTTATGTGATTTATACATCTCTCATTTTCTTTATATGTAAAGTTGAGATAATACTCTCTCCATTGAATTTTTATAAGGCTTTTAGGGAACAATATCTATCAATTGTGTAGCCTACTACCTGCCACAGGGTCAGCAAATCTGGTTGAAAAAGTTAAATTTTGTAACTTAAAAAGAAATTATATGAAGCAATACAGTTGTTCTCCCTCCCTTGCTCTAGCAATTTTATTTTATTTTTCCAAGATGCCACCCAGGCTAGGATGCAGACCAAGAGTATCTTTTGTAACTTTGCAGCTGTAGCTGCAGGGGCTCTTGACTGGTCCCTAAATCCCCTTCTTCCACTATTGCCCTTGGCTGACAGCCGCCTTGAAATGCCTGAGATTATTCATGTGCCTTCCCCAGGAGTAGGCAGTGGAGAACCCTAGGATGATGTGGGAAATGAGAGCCCATCCACTTGACACGGGTGGGAGAATCTCAGCAGTGAAAATGTCCATTCTGAAGCTTCTCATGGAAATAAGCTAAGGATAGTCTTCTCTTGAAACCACAGCTTTGGCTACCTTTCCCCCTGCCCTCCTTTGCCTCCCTTCCAGGCCTATTTGCTTCTCCTGTGAGCACAGCTCTCACCTTAGACTTATTCCTTCATTTGAACAGATCCTAAAATTGTGCTTTTTTTTCCTCCAACCAATTCTCATCATGGGTTTATTCAAAATAAGCAATTATTTAGTAGCTTACTATGCCTAGGATTTCATACCAGGTTTTAAGATTCTTGCAAATGAGGAAACTCCATTTCTGCTCTGACACACATGGTTTTAAAACCGCCAACACCTCCTTTCCCATTTTTAGTGTCAGTACAAAACCATTCTTTTATCTCCTGCTCATTAAAAACTTTTGGGATGTAGAAAAAGCAAATTTCTGTTTCCATAGTATTCTAACATTAATATACACAGAGCTAGGTCATCCATTAAACAGTTCAGTTCCTGAATGACTGGAGCATGGACTACTTATAGGGTTTGCTCTGAGAGACTTTATTGATTAGATGGCTAATTTCTTTTAGATCTAGCAGCTCTGAGAAGTTAAAATAAAAAGCCCCTTTATTTGTTACCAACAAAAACAAATCTTCCTTATCAGGTTCATAGAATTTCTTAATATCTTCTGAAGTAATTCTTAAGGTATGATATTCAACCTTAAAGAGAAGCCTACCGAATTTCTTCTTTTCTAAATGTACTTTTCCTCCAATTATTGAGATTTGCCAGGAAAAATTACAGGCTGAGGTAAAAATGACATAGTATAAAATCATTCATTTATTCAGCAATATGTTTATTGGTCACCTGGTATGTATTACAATTTTAGGTACTTATAATAAAATCTTTCATTTTAACTGGGGGTAAAATAGCTGTGTCACTATTCAGCTTTCTCTTAGCCAGACTCCAGTACCTTCAGAACCACTGCAAAGCCACCCAACACAAGGGGAAATATTGGAGACAGGAAAGAGGAAAGAGTCAAATAATCTTAACCCCTTGGAGAGACCTGGTCTGTTAAGAGGTCCTGAAGCTCCAGCCTCTGTTGTGTCAGTCAGTCATTGGACTCGCTCTTGTGATGAAGCATTGTTTATGGGGGAGGTGGAGCAGGATTTTAAGTCTCACAGTGCTTTTGGGTTTTGCTAGGGGCCTCAGCTTTTTAACAGCCATAAACTGGACAATTTTCAGAGCCAGGCATAGCCCTAGACTAAGGATCCTGTGTTTCTATTGCTCCCCCTCAATACATTTCCAGTTAGACTCCAACTCTTGGGGCCATATCGTTAAAACCTCGTTTTTTTTCTTTCATATGGGCCATTCTACAGAATTTTTGTGCCATCAGAAACAACCTCTGAATATTTATTTGCAACACTTTTTACCCTTACTTGAGAATGAAGAAAGCCTGGTGATTAAAAACTGTGTACTGAAGAAGGGGGGTTGGGGACTGAATGAAAAAGCTGAAAGGAAGTACAAATTGGTAATCACAAAATAGTCATGAGGATGTAAAGTATAGCATAGGGAATGCAGTAAATAATATTGTAATGTGCACAGTGCCAGGTGGGTACTGGACATATTGGGGGATCCCTTTGTAAAGTGTATAATTGTCTAACCACTATGGTGTACACCTAAAACTAATACAAAAGGATATTGAATGCAAATGGTAATTGAAAAATAAAATGTAAAAAATAAAAATTAAATAGAAAATAAGTATTGTCCACTGAGAGAAGATAAATGTTTCATTCTCTTCTCTCAGAAGGGGTTTCTGCCAAAGCAGCCATAAATAAATAGATGAGTGAATAGGTAAAGAAACAAAAGCAGCCTAAACAAAGAAATGTTAAGAAACAAGGCAAGTTGTAGTCTCCTCAGGAGACTTTC
Source organism: Noctilio leporinus (assembly GCA_004026585.1). Taxonomy (NCBI): domain Eukaryota; kingdom Metazoa; phylum Chordata; class Mammalia; order Chiroptera; family Noctilionidae; genus Noctilio; species Noctilio leporinus. The sequence continues at coordinate 219,366 of PVIW01002114.1, forward strand.
CAGCTGCATCTTTGGTGGGATACCCACGGAGAGCAAGAAGAATCTTTGATATGTGTACAAGATACTGGCTTTCATTTCAAGTCAACAGTTTTGTTGTGTAAACCAAAATTAATTTTAGACTGTAACAGAGGATAAAAAGCATTTATTCCAGCCAAAGGAGCAGTCGCCAGAGGGACAGAGTCAGGTAGCAACCTAAATTGTGTTCCACTGAGACAAAGGGGAAGCTGCCTTTTCTAGCAAAAATTCTTCCTCAGATTGTCAATTAGTTAGGTTTTATGTAAATGAGGTGTCCAGATTATGCAGTAATGTTTGGACAGGCAGGCCTCAGTTGGTCGGTAGAGAAATGAAAGCAGAATTTCCCCGCGGTGGTTGACTCAGATGGCACAGACAGCGGGGCATGGCTTGGGAAGCCAGAGTCCAGCCTGAGGTTCTCTGCTATATCGTGCAGTGAGGCACCCCTGTGGACAAATTGCTCCTAGACTTTTATTATTCATAAATTTTCGGCCCTCTGTTGACCATGGGGAGTCCATTGCAGCAGATAAATTCTTCCTCGAGATTCACTTTCAATAAATCTTTTCGCAGAGTCCACAGTTAGATCTATGAAAAATAAAATTTTTCATCAGTGAGGCACAGGGACCTTAAAGCAATTGTCTAAACCCACGCAGCTCACATGACAAGCACGACTCAGTGTCTAGCCCAGACTTTGGGCTCTCGATCGTGTGTCTATATAGGACAGCTGCACTGCCTGTGGTATCAGCTTTTCTGTGCCCAAACTCTTTCAAAATCGGATGCGATTAAAATATAGTTATCTTTCTTTCCTGCAAAAGTGCATAATTCTTACTTATTTCTTGGAGCAAGGGATTTAAAAAAAATCTTTCATACTGCAGAAGGTAGAACATAATCATTGCTGAAAAATTGAATGAATGAACCCCAGGGCACCTGGGCTACATTTGTATCTCAGGACAAAACTTAGAGAAAACAAAGGAATGGAATGGACTAAGATGTTGTGTGACTGTCTCGTGCAGGAATCTTAAACCTTAAACTGGCTTAGCCGTTATTTTGACCTAGTCTCTTCTTCCTTGAACATATTTATCCCAATTAACTGATAAATTCACAGAGTTCGGGTTTGGAGCACAACTGGACTGTTCAGTGAAGACAGAAATATCAGTAAGTTTTTACTAGATGGTTCATCTTGATGGTGAATGATGATACAGGGCTTATCATTTACATGTAACTTCTTGTAAGATGAGGTGCTTCATTATGACAGAAATTGCAATGACAGTAGGGACTAGAGTTTATGCCTTCTGTCTGGCACTAATCACTATGATGACTAGATGCAGGGCTATGACAGTGGCTTGCAGGCAGGAATTAGCATGAGAACAGTCCTTTTGTGAACATGCAGAAAGGTCAATAAGTACATGATTATAAATTAGCTTGGTGGACTAGTGTGGTCATTAGCTGGGTCGAGTGTTCCTATTTCGTGTAATTGTTTTTGCTGCACCTGAATTAATTTGAGTGTTTAAATCCTGCATATTAATTCTGTGCTGCAGGATGTAAAGCTTTGGACTAATCCCTTTAATACTCTTTAGTATAAACACCTTAATCAAGCAACAGCTTTATAATTAGTTCTACTTATAGGCTGGATATAATTTACCAGGTTTACAGCTCATAAGTTACCGCAACTTTCTAATCATAGTAATTATGCTTTAGAATATAAGTGTAGGTGGACTTTCCTATTTTATTCCACAAATGAAACTAAGGCAGTCAAAATCAGAAGATGAAAAAAATCCAATATATGGATACACTTTGTCTTTTTATGGCAGCTCAAGATCACTCATCCTTGGAATTTAATCACCAGAGTAAGGTAGCTATTGAGCTAAGAAGGTGATTATTTTTTCTTTAAAAGGAAGTACAGTTCTCTATGTATTACACATTTCTTTTGTCCGGTGTGAAAGATGCTGACGTGATTTAATTTTATCGCAGCAGTGAGCACTCTGACAATATCCCTCTCATGTACTAAACCTAGTAAGTAAATAATGGTTTAGCTACTGAGGATGTGCTGATCCACTTTTCTTTTTATTTGTTTTCTCCCTGAGGATATTAAAGAAGAAATCATTTCTGGCATTAAGAATTTGTATGGTCCAGCTACACAGTTTAGAGAGCAGAACTTTAAATTAAGCCTTAAATAGGCACGTAAATTAAATTTCTTAAGAGATATATTTATATTAATTTAAGTAAAATTAATTATTTAAAATACTCCATTGAGGTTTAGGAATATTATAGAAAGTAAGGATCTGTATTATTAGTCTGCTTATTTTTAAAATACCTTATTTGTTTATCTTAGAGAGAGGAGCAGGATGAGAGAAAGAGAGGGAGAGAAACATTGATATGAGAGAGAAACATCAGTCAGTTGTTATCTTTTGTAGGCGCCCAGATGAGGAACTGAACCCATAACCCAGGCATGTGCCCTGACTGGGAATCCAACATGCAACCTTTTGCTTTGTGGGACGATCCCCAACCAACAAGCCACACCATCAGGGCTAAGGATCTATATTATTACTAAGCTTTAATGACTATACACTACTGATTGACCTACTGTAAGTTTATAATCACTGTTTTCATATGTCTTGCTGAAATATTTACTTGAGCTTCTGGTACAAGTTTAATATGTAGACAATTTTTCTGAGACAACATTTTGAAATAGGCTAAAACCTTTTGGGTTCAACCATAAAATCTGTAATTATGAGAAATTATAACGGTATATGAGGGGGCACCCACAAATGCTTGAAAGTATCTTCTGCAGGGTGGGCTGCTTTAGTGCAGGTTTCTCCTGCCAGGTGAGCGTTCTAGGAACGCATCTGTATCAGTCAGCTGGTGGTGTTGTGAGAGGCTGTGCTTAGCTTCAGGGAGTTTTTTTGAAGACTCTTCCATGCTTTGCCCATTTCATGCTGGGTGGTTTACAAGTGTGCCTGCCCACGCTGTGCTGAGTGCTCAGCAGTTTTTGCCACCGTGGCATGACCCGTATGCGCCACCCTCCCTGTTCACCCAATCTCACCCTGAGCACCTATTTCTTTTGTTTCCCTGGATGAAAAATGTCCTCAAAGGGAAATGTGTTGCCAGTGTGGAAGAGGTGAAACAAAAAAATGTCAGAAGCACTAGAAGGCATCAAAATCAATGAGTTCGAAAACTTTTTGTGCAGTGGGAAATGCATCTTGATAGGTTTATTGCATCAAATAGAACTTTGAAGCTGACTAAAGCTTAAACATGTAAGAATAAATACACAATTTTTTATAAATAAATTTTAGGGTTTTTTTTTTTGATCCCCTTCATATGTGTAGATATAAATACAATTTTATGGAAAATATATGTATGATGTGTATGTAAATGTAAATAATCTGGCTTTGTTATAACGTAATGAAACATAAACAGTGGTTAAATATTTTGACCATTCTAACAAAAGGTGTTGATTACCCAGTGGTTAATTTGGTCATAGTAAATTGTGTTAGCTGCAAAAATAGTCAAAATGCTGTAGGCCAGGTCAGAGGTTGCATATGTAAATGGTTACTTGAGAGTACTCTAAGAATATTTGCAGTGATTATATGAAATCTATCTTGCTGAGCGTAACGATGTTGTTCTTACATAGTTTATAATTGATTGGTGGTATGTGGACATTTGGTTTGCTAAACATTTATGTTGTTGTAACTCAGAACTCTTTCACTTTGATACAAATGTATAAAGAAATTTTCAGGGGAACACAAATCCTTTAGGATGGGTAATGAACTGGAATGTTAACTAAATTCTGGGATAAACAGGCTGGCCAGTGAAAGCTGAAGCTAACTAGAATCTTAGAGATTGGAGAAGGAAGAACTGACCTGGAAAAACAGAGACATACACAATACATCAAGGGAACTTTGGTTAAGCATCTCTGGCTATGAGGAACGGAGTCCCTGAAGAATCCTTGAAATCATCCATCCAAGTCTTAAGTCTGTGATAGGCCCAGAAAGCACTGCACCAGCATTCTAGCTCTGAAGTTATCATCTGAAACAATTATTACCTTTTGGGATATATAATGACCTAGAAAGAGAAAAACAGCAGGGCCTCTTGCCTTGACATTTGCACCCCAGTGGGAAGCCATAGGTGGGGGAATGTAATAAATCTTACCTTTGAAAGAAGATTGAAAAGGAGATTTTCCTGTGGAACATAAAATATATGCAAACTTTCCCAAAGTGAGGCCTCTAGACTTTAGGAGTCTCCGAGAGAGCCTTCCAGGGGATCAGAAACACCAAAACCTTTTTTTTTTTTTTTTTTTTTTCATAATGACACTAAAGCATTATTTGTCTTTTTCACTATGTTGACATTTGCACTCATGTTATGAGAGCAACAATGGGTAAAACTGCTGATTCAGTCCGAATCAAGGCACTGGTGCCAAAAGCATTAGTAGTCCTATTCATCATCACCCACTGGCAGCCATTAAAAAATACTAATAATGCCAAGTCATTATTTCCTCCCAGTGCTGCCATGGCTATTACATTTCTTACAGCCATATTTAGCATTGATGTTCTTTTCCAAGACGTCCTCTCTCTTCTTCCTGCACATAATTCTGACTAGCTTGACAAAATTCCGCACCGTTTCACTCTGTCTCACTAAGCGTGTGAATCATTGCTTTGTCCCGAGTCTTCTCATTGTACACACTACCTATTTGCTCTGACTCCATTATGAGGTCGAGTGTGGAAGGAGGTATTACAGTGCCTGTGTTCTAGTAACCCTTATTTTACTTAATAATGACTCCAAAGTGCAATAGTAGCGTCATGCTATGTCTTAATGCCTACGTCATTCGCTTCAGTTCATTTCACCATGCACGTATTTTATCATCTCACATAATCACAGTAAGGAGGGTGAGTACAGCAAAATAAGATATTCTGAGAGAGAGCACATTTATACAACTTTATTACAGTATGTAGTTATAACAGTTCTATTAGTTATTGTTGTTAATTTCTTCCTGTGCCTAATTTATAAATTAAACCTTACTATAGGTATGTATGCATAGGAAAAGGACATAGTATATACAGAGTTTGGTTCTATCTGTGACTTCATTTATCCACTGGGGGTCTTGATACGTATCAGGGGCAGATAAGGAGGGGTACTGTACCATCAGGCAAACAGAGGTGCATAGCCCAGCTTAAGGAAGACAGTGAGGTTCAATTAACTAAGTACAGAGAGTTGTGCAGCCTTATGATGCCTAGCCTACAGCAGGTGCTAAAATAATGCTTTAATAAGTGGGCGAGCAACTGTGACTCACACTTCCAAATCTTCACACAGCTCCTGCCACTACCACTGGATGGACACACATGTCTCTTTTCACTGACTACCCAGATACCAGATTCCCAAATTGTATATTTAATCCCATGTTCACACAAAACCCCAAATCCATAAATAATTTTGTATTTAAGAGATTGAAACAGAATACTGAAACTAACCATAAAACAGGAACTTATTGTGAGTCTGGGGCCAGAAGTGAGAAGCTTGTTTAACCTCGTGTCATAACCCTTGGGTTTAATTTACAGACTCTATCCCTTTGTACATTTTTATAAGTTTAGATTTTTGAATGTTACATTTTTCTGCTATTGTCTCTCTTTGTTCCCAGCTATGTATGAACTGTGAATGGGAAATGAAGTAAAAGAGACAAACTCCTGAAACTCCATTTTTATCTCTTTTGATTTCCTTATTGGCAAAGCATTATCTAGTTGAGAAAGATCCTCTAGAAGCCTTTCAGGTGGCGTTCTTTGTTACTGGAAATCTTTTATTTCATTCCAGCAAAGAAATGAACCAATTTGATATGATCCTTTTATCCCAGAGAAAGGGCACAACTTCTTTATTTTCAAGGTTGTGCATTTTTTAAAACTGTAAAACATGCTCTACTATTGAAGCCATAATTATATGCACTTGTCAATCAATCTTAACCTACTACACTATGGTTATGGCATTTTATCTAAAAAGAGAAGGATTAAAGGCTTTGCATGAAATGAAAGGTACACACAGTCAGGGAAGTACAATGCATGTCATTAGCTATCTGGGAAGAGAAAAATGGACAGAGACAGATTACCAATATTTGATTTCTCACAGGCATTAAGAAGTATTTAAGGCTACCTACAAAATAATGTTAGGGAATTTGACACTTTGATTCCTATTTTGTTCTCTTGGCAATTATTTAAAAGAGCTCCTTCAGCCAGCAGCTACATAAATCAAATTTGAAAAGGATAACATTTTAACATGAGTCTAAGAAAAGAAAAAAAAAAATCCTGTTCTAATATAAGTGACACAACTCCAGGAGCGGCTTTTAAATGTTATTTCCTTCAAACACATTTTATTTCTTTGGATACAGTTTTATCAAGGCCAGGGCATCTGAAACTATTTTCAAGTACATTTGCTGCTCTTTGCGTCTCTGAGCAGCAGCATGGCAGTTGAGAAGGAAAAGCAACTTACAGAAAGATGTTAAAAGGAAGCCAGGGTGAGCATGGTGAATTTAATTTTCAGAAACATTGATATGACGGGATGTCACATCTATGTTCAACATTGAAATATATTGAGAAGACCCTCATCACAAAGACTCAAGAAACAAAATTGTATCTGATGACCTCAAGGGCTGTGTTTTTAATGTGAACCTTGATTAGCTACAGAACGATGGAATTGAATTTAGAAAATTAAAAATGATTAATAAAAATGTTTTCAGCAAAACTGCCTGTGTAACTCCCAAGAAATGTGCTTGGTTGTTGACAAAATGTGTCCTACACTGGAAGAAAAGAGAAAGCTGTACTTGAACTTCTGTTTTTAAAAGTACTGATGATTACTTGCTTTGTCATCTCTGTGTGGGTTTTTAATAAAAACTTCAACATGATCCAGAAAACTAGTTGTGCTCAACTCTAAGAGGTCTTTCAAGCCCAGAAGAAAATGAGGGAAATCATGGTCTGAGAAGACAGACGAATGACTTGAAGTGTCAATAAACTGATTTTAAAAATCACTGGGGATGACATAGAAAAGGCTGGTAATCTATTTACCTTCTCCATGAAGTGTTGGTTAGAAGTAAACCATGAAATGGTAAAGTTTACGAAACTTCATGGTGCAGGCAGTAGTGTGAAAAACCTTTGTGCATAAGACAGCTAGATGCTCCAGTTGAACAAATGGACAGATATGAGTCCCAGATGTATTTACAAGTCAGAAATTTTAAATGACCAAAAAAATTCTTACCAACAACAATAATAATTATCCATATGTGACTTTTATTCAAATACGAAGCTGCAGGATGATTTCACGATGGGAAATTGTAATTGGCCCTGGCTGGTAGCACAGTGGTTAAGGCAGGCGTTGGCCTGTGAACCCAAAGGTCCCTGGTTCGATTCCCTTGCCAGGGTACATAACCAGGTCTCCAGCCAGGTCTCCAGCCAGATCCGTAGCTGGAGGCAGGTGAAAGGCAATCATACATTGATCTCTCCCTCTCTCTCCCTCTCTCTCCCTCTCTCTCTCTCTCTCTCTCTCTCTCTCTCTCTCTCTCTCCCTCTCTCTCTTTCTTTCTCTCTCTCTCTCTCTCTCTCTTTCTCTCTCTCTCTCTGCGTTTCTCTCTACCCCTCTGTCTAAAAATAGTAAATAAAATCTTTTAACAAATTGTAATTAAAAATGTGTATCTATTTACATTGAAGTTGAACAGCTGCACTGCCATCACCGTATCTTTTTTTCTTACTTCATTTGCTTTTCTAATTTTCCCTAGGAGCAAGCAGGATATATTTTGAGTAAAGCTGAGTTGTTCCTTTTTTTTTTTTTCTTTTATGTGGACTTAATAATTTATCCTTCCTTTGGCCTTATAGGGGAGGAAAAATAATTCTCACTTTACCATAGGAGTTTTTGTCTGAGGGCCTGTAGTAAAAGACGAACAGAGGAAAACAGAAGTTTGGTTGCATGTACACCTCACGTACACATGAAAGAAACCCAGGGTAAAATAAGTATCTCAAAGAGGTGGCTTTATAATTCAGGATTGAATACCAGCCTCATAGGGAAAAGGAAGGGAGGATTTAGGCTTGTCAGGGGGAGAGTGTATGATTTTTTTAAGAAAGATGAAGGCCCTTTCAAAGAATAGATGGGAGGTCTGATAGTTTGTGATATTTGTCTGGCAGTGTCCTTTCCTGTGATAAGAGTCAATCTTCCCTGGGTGATGAAACTCCTGAGGGGTGAAGATTTATGACAACTGAGTTCTTTCTGGAAGATGTAGCTTTCAAAATTAAAGGGCTAAGAGGAAATTGGAGAAAGCCTTTGTTTGCCTTTGCTGCTTTTTAAGTGCCTACAGCTCAAAATAATCAATATATTATTGAAGTAGCATATTTTGGTGGAGCATATTCTATACTCCAGCCTTTTGTAAGTTTGTTAACGTCCTTAAACTTGAAGTCCCACATATTGTTGATTATCTATGGCTTGTGCTGAAGTCAACTGCCTCAGCACTTTGCCATGAATCTGTGGTTCTTCATGCAGTTGTAAAATAGGACTGCCCTAATTGCAGTCCATTGATTTTTCTTTTACAGTTTGAGTTAAATTTTCCTGTTTTGGCCAATTTATAGTATCAGAAACTTTTAGAAAATGAAACCACATGAAATGTCAGCCAGACGAGAGTTTGTACCCTGGTGGACTGTTTGTCAAAATTTGGTCAAGAGATGCCTTGTTTTGATTGGCTTGTACAGTACTGGCCTGTATAATTTTTCTTATTTTTTAAAAAAATGACTTGCCAACATTCAAATTTTAGGAAATTTTATATAGAAATGGAGATTTATGGAGCACTAAAAAAAAATGTTTTCCATTCTTCCCTCCTTTTTTTTTCTTCATAGTATTCACCATATGTACATTTTATTTTATTTATTTTTAAAGATTTTTAAAATTTATTTTTAGAGTGAGGAAAGGAGGGAGAAAGAGAGGGGGAGGGAGAAAGAGGGAGCATGTGGTTGCCTCTCAAACACCCCCAAATGGGGACCTGGCCTTCAACCCAGGCATGTGCCCTGACTGAGAATTGAACCAGCAACCCTTTGGTTCGCAGGCTGGTGCTCAGTCCACTGAGCCACACCAGCAAGGGCCATATATACATTTTATATACTTACGTGTTTCCTGTCTATCTCTTCCCACTGGAAAGGATGTAGATCCTCTTTCTGTAAATCAAGATGATCTTTCTTTGCTGTAGAAAGAAAAACAGATGGTATGGAAGTATTATAGGTATTACTGGTAATAATTAATAAGTAATAAGTAAGGTTCTTCTTTATTTTTCCTTTGGTCCTTGAAATGCATTTAACTGAGGACAAAGTCCCTCATTCTGTCATTAGCAATAACCCAGGAATTGACTTACTGATCCATATTGAAAATAAGATGAAAATAATTTCAAAAATGTATTTAAAGAACATCTTTGTTCTTCAAGTAGGTTACATTTTAGTTTTATACAGAATATGGACAGCTGCATCAACTTTGCTTCAGTAATGAACCTGGTTTGTGTACAGCAGTCAAAATTTTATATTTTATATTAAATATTCTGGTTGCTGCTCTAACTTCATAACTCCAGATACTGTATGAAGTTTATAATAAAAAGAAAGTATTAGACTTATTTCATTCAACAAATATTTTTAGACTTCTCTAATGGAATACATTCAGGAAAGTTTTGCTAGTATACATAGGTCAGAGTTTAATTTTCAAATTGCCTGTTTTAATAGTATTCCTATCACTTTGAAAAATTTTAAATATTGTATCAAATGGGTTGTGAATTAGATTAGAATCTGTGTTAAGTGTTGATACTGCATTTCTCTTTTTAAAACTGTTTACAAATATTCCCAACTATATATTAAAATGGATAAACATCAACAAACACAGTGGTTTTCAAGCCTTAGATTTATAAGGTTCCCCTGAGTGTGATAGAGATGTATGCATCATGTACTAATATGACAGATCTGGAGTGGGGCCTAGCACTGTGCGGCTACGCAAAATCCCAGGTGATTCTTTGTCTTTTATTTATTTTCCCATCACACCCACGCTCCCCTTTGTCAACTGTCATCTTATTCTCTGTATTTATGGCGCTGTTTTTATTTTTGTTTTATTACTCATTTGTTTTGTATTTCAGATTATAATTCATATAAAATCATATGGTATTTATCTATCTCTTACTATTTCACATAGCATAACACGTCCTAGGTCCACCGTTATTGTTGCGAAGGCAAGATTTCATTCTTTTCTATTGCTGGGTAATATTCCATCGCATAGGTATACTGCTTATTCCGTATCCATTCATCTATCAATGGGTACATTGCTTGCTTCTGTATCTTGACTATTATAAACAATACTACAATGAATATAAGGACCCATATATCTTTTTGAATTTGTGTTTTTGTTTTCTTTTGGTAAATATCCAGAAGTGGTATTTCTGGGTTAGAGGGCAGTTCTATTTTAATTTTACAAAATCTTTATACTGTTTTCCACAGTGGCAGCACCAATAAACAAGTCTACTAACTGTGCACTAGGGTTCCCTTTTTTTCCACATCCTTGACAGTGTTTGTTAGTTAGTTTTGTTTTTTAAGATTTTATTTATTATTTTTAGAGAGAGAGGAAGGGAGAGAGGCAGGAGGGAGAGAAACATCAATGTATGGTTACCTTTCACCTTTCGGCTACGGACCTGGCTGGAGACCTGGCTTGCAACCTGTTATGTGCCCTGGCTGGGAATCAAACCAGCAACCTTTGGGTTTGCAGGCTGGTACCTTATCCACTGTGCCACTAGCTAGGGCTTGTTGGTTAGTTTTTGGTGATAGCCATTTTGACAGGTAGGAGGTAATATCTCTGTGATTTTGACTTGCTTTTTTTCTGATGATTAATGGTGTTAAGCACGTTTTCATATGTCTATTGACCATCTTTATGTTTTCTTTGGAGGAATATTTATCTTCTACCTATTTTTAATTGGCGTTCCATTTTTTTTTTAAGTTCTATAAATTCCTTATGTATTTTGGGTAGTAATCCCGTATTAGATAATATAATAATGTGCAAATAGTCTCCATTAAGTAGGTTGATTTAAAAAAAAAATTTGTTGATGACTTCCTTTACCATACAAACATTTTAGTTTGCTATATGTAGTTCTTTTTTTTAAAAAACTTTTGCTTTTGTTGACCTTGCCTAAGAGATGTACTTATCCAAGAAGAAATAGCTAAGACCAAACTCCAACAGTTTATTGCCTGTGTTTTCTTCTAGGAGTTTTATGGTTTCAGGGCTTACATTTAAGTCATTAACCCATTTTGAGTTTATTTTTGTATTGTGGTAAAAGAAAGTGGCACAGTTTCTTTTTTTTTTTTTTCACATGTATCTGTCCCAACACCAGTTTTCCCAGCACCACCTATTAGAGAGAATGTGTTTATATTATTGTATATTTTTGCCTTTTTTTCATAGGTTGATTGACACATAAGTAAGGCTTTATATCTGGGTTCTCTATTCCGTTACACTGATCTCTATGTCTGTTTTTGTGGTAGTACCATGATGCTTTGATTTTTGTGGATTTGTAATGTAGTTTAAAATCAGGGAGCATGATACTGCCACTTGGTTCTTTCTCAAGATTGCTTAGCGATTTGTGGTACCATATACATTTTAGGACTAGGTGTGCTAGTTTTGAGAAGGATGCCGCTGGTATTTTAATAGGCATTTTAGTGAATCTGTATATTGCTGCAGGTAGTAAAATATTTAAATAATATTAATCCATTCAATTTATGAGAAAAGTACATCCTTCTATTTGTATCTTCTTTGATTTATTTCTTCAATATCTTATAATTTTCAAAGTACAGGTCTTTTACATCTTTGGTTAAACTTATTCCTAGAAATTTTTATGCTTTTTCATGCAATTTAAGTGGGATTGTTTTCTTAATGTCTCTTTCTGATTGTTTATTAGTATGTAGAGATACAGTAAATTCCTGTATATTAAATTTATATCCACCCTGGCTGGTAGCACAGTGGATAAGGCGCCGGCCTGCAAACCCAAAGATCACAGGTTCAATTCCCCAGCCAGGGCACATGACAAGGTTGCAAAACAGGTCTCCAGTCAGGTCTGTGGCTGAAGGCAGGCGAAAAGCAACCATACATGGACATCTCTCTGCCTCTCTCCCTTCCCCTCTTTCTAAAAATAATCAAATAAAATCTTTAAAAAAAAATTTATATCCTGCAACGTTATTGAACTCACTTATTAGTTTTAACACTTGTTTGGTGGAGACTTTAGGGTTTTCTATATATAGTATCATGGTATATAACCTATTTAATATATTGTTAAGTTAGGTTTGCTAATTTGTTGAGAATTTCACATCTATGTTCATCAGGGACAATGGCTTATAATTTTTTTATTTGTAATGTCTTTGTCTATTTCTGGCTTTGATATCAGGGTAATGCTGGACTTAGAAAGTGCATATGGAAACATTCCTTCCTTTGTAATTTTTTTGGAATGGTTTGAAAAGGATAGGTAGTAATTCTTTAAATGTTTGGTAGAATACACCTATGAAGCTGTTGAGTGCTGGACTTTTATTGGTATTTCTTTCTTATTATTGCTTCAAATAAATTGCTAGCAATAGGCTTACTTTAATTTTCTGTCTATTCTTGGTCCAGTCTTGGAAGATTTTTTATTTCTAGAAATTGATCAATTTCACTATTTGTTTGCATATATATGTTTGTTGAATTTTTTAATGATCCATTGTATTTCTGTGGTGTTGGTTGTAATTTTATTTATGATTTTATTTATTTGGGCCTTCTTTCTCTCTCTTTTTCTTAATGGGTTTAGGTAAAAGTTTGTCAGTTTTGTTTATTTTCACAAAAAAATAGCTTTTAGTCCTGGTTGGCATGGCTCATTTGGTTGGAGCATTGTCCCCTAAGCCAAAAGATCACAGGTTCCACTCCCAGTCAGGGTACATGCCTAGGATGTGGATTCAGTCCCCTGTGGGGGTGCTTTTCAGGAGGCAACTGATCGTTGTTTCTCTCACATCAATGTTTTTCTCTATCTCCCTTCCTTTCTCTCTGGAATTGATGGATATATCCTTGGGTGAGGATTAAAATGATATTTAAAAAACTAAAACTGTCTGGTTCTTAAAAAACACAGCTCAGATTCATCAATCTTTTCTACTCCCTTTGTAGATTTTTATTTTATTTATTTCTGCTTAGATATTTTTTATTTCCAGTCTTTACTTTAGGTTTTGTTTGCTCCTCTTTTTCTAGTTCCATTACATGTAAAGTTAGATTCTTTTGGGATTTTTCTTATTTTTTGAGGTAAGTCTGTGTAGCTATAAATTTCCCTCTTATAACTGCTATTGCTGCATCCCATAATTTTTAGAAAGTTGTGTTCTCATTTTTATTTGTCTGAAGGTAGCTTTTGATTTCCTATTTGATTTATTCTTTGATGAATGTATTATTTAGCAACATGCTATTTAGTTACTACATGTTTACGTTTTTTCCAATATTTTTCCTATCACTGATCTCTAGTTTCCTACCTTTGTGGTCATAAAAGATACCCAATATAACTTCAGTTTTCTTAAATTTATTGAGACTTGTTTTATGGCCAAATACATGGTCTGTCCTGGAAAAGTGTTTCATTGCATTGAAAAAAGTGCATATTCTGTTGCTTTGGGGTGAAATGTCCTAAAAATATCTATTAAATTCATGTGATCTATTTTGTCATTTAAGGCTGCTATTTGATTATTGCTTTTCAGTCAGGATGATATACCCATTGATGTCATTGGGTTGGTAAAGTCACCTGTTGCTGTCAATCTCTCCCTTTATGTCTGTCAATATTTGCTTTATATAGTAATTAGGTGCACTTTCTTGTTGGATTAATCCCTTTACCATTATGAAGTGTCTTTTTCTTTTATGTCTTTTATTATAGCCTTTGTATTAGTCTATTTTTCTGGTATAAGTATTACTACGCTCAGCTTCATATTTTAAATTTAATTTATTTTTTAAATTTAATTTTCATTGTGTTTCTTGTATTACCATTTATTACTCTATACCCTCTGCACCCCAGCAATCACCCAGCTTTGTAAAATTTTCACTGGTGCGAAATACTGTTTCTCATCTTTTTAATTTCAGTCTGTGTGTCTTTTGATCTGAAGTAGGACTCTGAGAGACAACATATATATGAGATTTTTGAAAAAAATCTATTAAGCATTTTGATTGGGGTATTATGTCTTTTTACACGTGAAGTAATTATTGACAGGTATACAGTCAGTGCCGTTTTACTAATTGTTTTCTGGTTGTAGTTCTTCCCTGTTCCTTTATTACTATTTTCTTTTTTTGTGTGTTGATGACTTTTTATAATATCATGTTTGGATTCCTTTCTCTTTATTTCTTATATAGCTCATATAGCTTTTTGGTTTGTGGTTACCATGGACTTCCTATGTACCAAGCTATATTTATAGCAGTGTATTTTAAGTGGATGGATACATAAGTATGAACACATTCTTAAATAGTTACACTTATGTATCCATTTTGCATTTTTTTATCATTCTTTTTTACATATTTTTGTTGTTTTGTGTGTGTATCCCTTAATTTATTGTTGTAACTACACATGATGTAATTTGCCTTTAAACCTTTGTACTAATTTTAGAATTGGTTCATCTACTCTGGAAGGTTATATCTTTCAACTCATTTTGCCTGTTTTGCACACCTCATCCCCTTTTAGTACATTTGTTAAAATAAGTTTATATCTGATATCATTTTCCTTCACCATACTTTTATGAGTATGAATATCTCATATGTATTATACATATCTCAGATCAGTTTGGTGATTAATTATCTTAGCTTTTGGTTACCTGAAAAACATAGTTTAATTTGGTCATAGATATTTTTACTGGATATATGCTTTTCTATAGTTTTATTTGCAGCACTTAAAATGGGTTATTCCATTGTTCCCTTGCTTTTATTATTTCTGTTATCAGTTTTATTATGTTTCTCTGAAATGTAATGGTTCTCTTTTCAAGGCATTTTATGTTATTTTTCTTTGGTTTTAGCAGTTTGATTTTGAAGATTTTAGTTGTGGATTTGTTTGTGTTTTGGGTTTCATTGAGCACCTCCAAGTAATGTGGGCTGTTGTTTTGATTATATATGGACAAATCTTCACCAAAGTTTCTTAAAATATTTTTTCTGTTCAGTTCTCCCATTACTCTTTTTGAAATTCCAATTGCACCTATGATAGATCACTTAATATTATCCCTAAGTCACAGAGGCCTATTTATTTCTTTTCAGTTGTTTTCTCTCTAAATGTCTTCATATAGGTTAATTTTTTTCTTATGTTCAAACTACTGTTGATCACATCTACTATATTTTTACTTCAGATATTAAATTTTTCATTTCAAAGATTTTCATTGAGTTTTCTTTTTCATACTTTTTAATGTCTATCCTAAATTTTCTTTTCTTTTTTTTAAAGATTTTATTTCATTATTTTTAGAAAGAGGGGAAGGGAGAGAGGCAGAGAGGGAGAGAAACATCAATGTATGGTTGCCTTTCACCTGCCTCCAGCCACAGACCTGACTGGAGGCCTGGTTTGAAACCTGGTTATGTGCCCTGGCTGGGGAATTGAACCTGCGACCTTTGGGTTCGCAGGCTGGCACCTTATCCACTGTGCTACCAGCCAAGGCTTATCCTAAATTTTCTTATCATTTTAATTTAATCTTTTCTATTCTTTCTTCAGCATATATATCATATTTGTTTTAACATTCTTGCCTAATAATTTCAAAATATGGGTCATCTTTAGATGTTTGTAGTATATATATTTCTCCCGCTAATATTGATAACACTTTCCTGTTTTGTGTGTGTATGTAGTAGTTGATTAATAGACTTGTGGATGATACCTTGTAGTAACCTGTTGTTTTTTGTCTTCTTTTAAGAAATTTTTGAAGAATGCTGCATTTTGTATAACAGGCAATTAAATTACTGGTAGATCACTTGGTCAAAAGGAGGTTTAGTTTAAGGCTTTTTGGCTGGGTCTTTTATTTATTTTTAAAGCAATTATATTTCAATTTTTGCAAAGGTTTATTTTAAAAATTTTTATTTATTATTTTCAGAGAGAGGGGAAGGGAGAGAGGCAGAGGGGGAGAGAAACATCACTGTATAGTTGCCTTTCACCTGCCTCCAGCTGCAGACCTGGCTGGAGACCTGGCTCACAACCTGGTTATGTTCCCTGGCTGGGGAATCAAACCAGCAATCTTCACAGGCTGGCACATTATCCACTGTGCCACCAGCCAGGGCTGGATGGGTCTTTTAAAATTCACTTTTAGAACTAAGATATATCCCTCATTCCTGAGACATAATCCTTACTTCTAAGAGTGGTCTTAATAGGATTTCTTTGTGTAAATCAAGGTGTTTATCAAACCTCTGTCACTCTGAATTCCTAATTCTGTGTTCCAAGTGGCAGGCTGCTTCTGAAGTCACTGACTAGCTCTAATCCTTTAGCTGTTGTTTTTCGTGGACCTTTTAGGATTTGTCTCCAAGTATGTATAGTTCAAGAGTCAGCTAAATATTTTAGAAGTGTACATACTCAGATATTGTATCTTTTTTCTTTTGGATCCCTGTTTTTCAGGATTTCCCCTTCAATTTCCTGTTGTTCCAGAATCCTTGAACTCCAACCTCTAACTACTCATTTCAGTACCATGACTGTGTTTTGATGAAGTTCCATCAAAAGCTCAGTAGATACGGAGACTACCTTCAAGGGGGAAGAGGGTGATGCTAACCCCCAAAACATAAATGTGGATCTCATCCTATGTTATTTCTTTTTTTCATGTTTCCTAATCCCTCTAGTTGCTACCAAGTCTCTAGCATGTTCAAACGGTAGTTCTATAATATTTTGTCTAGCAATTTACATTATTATCAGTAGGACTGTCTGCTTTGAGCTGCTCTGCCATTACCTGAAACCAAAACAATTTTATTACAGAGTTTGAAATAGAATTTTTACTGTTGTCTCTGAATTGTGGTTAATGTCCCAAAATTTATGACAGTATGTGACAAATAATTTCCATATGTTCACTGGACCTAATATGGATAGAAGAACATCTAAATTAAGGGGAAAAAATCACATCACATGAAAACTACTAAGAGATTGAGATTGTCTATAAGCAGGGAAAACTGGTCAATCCTTCTTTGGTTGGATATCTCTTTAGGAGATAAAATTATTGATATATCTCTGGGTTGTTTGCCATAAAAAAGAAATCAAACTGATAAATCATTGATTGAATTAAAATATAACAAGTTCAAATTTGTGCCCTGATGAGTTCAGACTGTTCAGTTTATTGGGTACATCATATTCATTGAATCATTAAAGTCTAAGATAATACATGTATAAATGAAATATACAGTTGTCTCAGACAGGAGTGAACTTGTTAAAACGGAGTTCTAGAGTGAGTTCTGCAATTTCACTGTTTATATTGTGAGCCCGTTCACTGGAACTCTACACATCATGTGTTTGTAACGTAATCAAAGTACTTACTCTTTAACAATTGACTTTTATAGACAACATTGATCCCTTCCAAATTCCTTTCAAATTGCTAGCTGCCTTCTCCTTAAGGAAGAATCTAGTTCTTTGACCTCTTGCATTAAGTCTTAGCTATATTAACCCATCATAGGGAGGGAGTTTTAAAATCTAATTATACACTGAAGTTATGTTGAAATAGGGCAGTGCTTCACTCTAAAAAATGTCAGAGCATTGGACAATTTCTTGTCTTTTATAAATGTGTCAAGGTTTTTCTTGCTTTCAAAACAATGGGTGGTAGCAGGTTAAACCAAGGTCTTGGCCAGGGTGAATTAAGAATAGGAAAAATAAAAGGAGGCAAAAGTGAAAAGAATTTGAGGAAGCTGATTTTAGGTAAACTTAAAACAAACTGAGAGGTGAGCCAACAGAGTAATAAAGATATATTTAACGCAATAATCTTAATTCAAGAAAATTTGTGACTGATGTAGGGACCTCTGTGGAAAAACAGGCAGATTTGATGACTCAGGTGTAGAGAGAACATGTGCT
This sequence comes from Noctilio leporinus, assembly GCA_004026585.1. Taxonomy (NCBI): domain Eukaryota; kingdom Metazoa; phylum Chordata; class Mammalia; order Chiroptera; family Noctilionidae; genus Noctilio; species Noctilio leporinus. Next base: position 237,400 of record PVIW01002114.1, read on the forward strand.
TAATTTTCTAGATAGTGATGAAGGAAACAAAGTCTCAAGGGTAGGAATTAACTGAATAACTTCCATAACTAGTATTTACATGCACAGAATTTCAGTCAAGTTCAGAGACTTTACATCGAATAGTAGTAGTGTGCTCAAATTTAAGCTCTGCCACAAACTAGCACCATGAAATGAGAAGTTCTTATTTTTTAATTTGTAAATGGAATTAATAATAGTACTTGGGTCATAAAGATTTTATCAAGAGTAAATGAGATACTCCTATAAAATTTTAGCACAGTGCATAATTGGGTAACAAATGATCAATACTTATGACCAGTAATTATTTAACTGTTATAAATATAATCCACATGACTTTCTCCACTTCTTTCATACCTTTAAACATTTTTATTTCAAGTTAGGCCTTTTTCTAGCTTCCTGTTTTAACCTCTAATACTTCTAGTCTTTTATTTGTAGTCCCTGCTTTATTTTCTCTCAATTTTTTTATTATGACAATAGAAAGGTGCTTTAATTTTCACTTGATAATGAAATGGGATATTGTATTGAAATAATGCTTTTGAAGTAGTAGCTGGTGGCTTTTCCTTTTGTATATTCTATACACCTGACCTATTTTCTATTTGGTCAGGAGCCAGAACTTGCCACATCTATGCCTTAGGAAAATATTGTTACAACAAAAATCAGAGTAAGTGTGTAAGTTTCAAAATCATAGGACTCAGGGGAACTCAAAACTGTGAAAACATGTGACAACTCAGAGCAAGGTTTCCTTCCCTTTTAACTAAAATAAACACCCTGGGCTACGGAAACTTAGAAAGTTGGAGGTGGAATCAGCAAAAATAGTTCTTGAAAAAGGAAGCCCCACACTCAGATGTTTATCCAGGCTCTATCTTGGCATTGGGAAAAACAGGCAGATTTGATGACTCAGGCATAGAGAGAACATGTGCTTAATTTTCTAGATAGTGGTGAAGGAAACAAAGTCTCGAGGGTAGAAATAGCCACTTGATGAACCTATGAAAAAAGATCTGCGCCAACCTAACCCCATCATGATATGACTGTGATCTTGGCAGAGTTTTTCTTTTGAATCTCATATACCCTTAGTAGCTGCTTTTAGCATGGCTACCACTCTCCCTTAGCATTAAGCTTTTGTAAGCTGCTGCCACTGCTATTCACTTGGGAGTGCCCAGAGATGCTCCTTTTTGCCTTTGGGTAAGGAAAGTGGTCTTCTTATCCTTAGATAAAAAATCCCAATCATTGACATCAGGTCTTATTTCTAAAAGGCACTTCTATTTTATGAAAGTGTCTCATTCAAGTCAGTGGAGTCTTATTTTTTACTGTAGTCCAATATTTACTTCTTGACAAGAAGATAACTACTTTTAAACATGATTAGGATTTTTACTGTAAAAATACTCACTCGATCTGAGCTTTTCTGCAAGGCTTCATCTCCTAATGTACCAGAGGCAGTGGGAACCAGTGAGCTTTCTATGTATTTTTGCATTACATCCTCTGGAAATTTCTTTACTTCCAACCAAAACTCTTTTGGAGTGAATTTTTTTTTTTTTTTTTTTTACCTACAATGTTAAAACCTGTCCCCATCAGAGAATTATTTAGCAATCCATGTCCCTAGCCCATCTCCAAAGCCTCATTGGGTTTATTACCAGGTAAAATGGGATGCAGATCTTAGGATGTGGAGAAAATGGCAGATTTTCCTGTCAATTGTGTCAACGCGTCCTTTCTTCATTTTCTGGTTCATTGCCGACTCCCTGCCTTGTTGCCTTTCAATTGGGCTCAGGAGTATCAAGACAGCCAGTCCTTTTAGTAGTTTGTTGTGATTGGATATGCCACATTTCTGCCAGAACGCTGCATTCCTAGCCATTGCATCTTTAAACGGAAGTTGATTTCCACTTGTTGGCTAATTGTGCTTACTGAGAAGATCCAAAATGTTTCATGTCCAAACTTCCATATCTGACAAGGTAAGAGTAAAAATTCCCAACTGACAAAATAGCTGCATCAAAGGAACCAGGCTTAGAACATCTGCATCACAATAACATTATTTCTTGCCAGTGATGGAGGTGTATACAGTATAATTTGAAGATTTCCAAAAATCAATAGCAGTATAAATTGAATAGGGGGCACAGAAATAGGAGAAATATTGGAAGATAAAAATCAAAGAGGATTTTTATTGGGTAGGAGTAGTAAAGTGTAAGGTTGCCTTTAAAAAGTTTGTGTATTATTTTAGCCTCCTTGATAAGGTAAATTAGTAATATCATTAAATAAATAAAATGAAGATGTTAAATAGGTATGTGTCAGGCTAGTGAAAAATGCAGTGTTTTTAGTTCTGGAGCATAATCATTTGTACATAGCAGTGATAGCCAAATTAGAATGTTTCTATTTCCATAGGTTATCTAAATAACTGATTGGAATTATTATTATTATTTTTTCTTTCTTTTAATTTTATTGTTGTTGTATTACATCCATCCCTTTTTTTCTCCCCTCTGTCCCCCTCCCCACCCACCCTTTCCCCCCAAAGTCAATCCCACCTGTTGTCCATGTCCATGGTTCCTTTATACTAGGTTCTTGTCTAAGCTGCTCCCCTTCTTTGCCTCTGCCTCCCCCTTCCCCCCTACCCCTTTCCTCCTGA
>PVIW01002115.1:0-239759 GCA_004026585.1 Noctilio leporinus
GCAAAACTAACAACAAGCAAAACAGAACCAAGTATATGAATACAGTGAATAGGCCTTCAGTGGTCAGGGGAAAGAGGTTGGGGGGAGGGGGGAGGCAGAGACAAGAAAGGGGAGCAGCTTAGACAAGAACCTAGTGTAAAGGAACCATGGACATGGACAACAGGTGGGATTGGCTTTGGGGGGAATGGGTGGGTGGGGAGGGGGACAGAGGGGAGCAAAAAGGGGATGGATGTAATACAATGACAATAAAAATTTTTTTAAAAGTCTTTATCTTTAACCTTTGGCATTTTAATTATAATGTGTCTTGGTGGGATCCTCTTTGCATCCAACTTGTTTGAGACTCTGTGCTTCCTAGACTTCTATTTTCTTTACCAAATTGATTTTTCAAATAAGTTTTTATTTTCTTTTTTTAAGCTTTTTTTTTTTTAAGATTTTATTTATTATTTTCAGAGAGAGAGAGAGGAAGGGAGAGAGGCAGAGAGGAAGAGAAACATCAATGTATGGTTGCCTTTCACCTGCCTCCAGCTACGGACCTGGCTGGAGACCTGGCTTGCAACCTGGTTATGTACCCTGGCTGGGGAATCGAACCAGCAACCTTTAGTTTTCAATTTCTTGCTCTTCCTCTTGTCCCTCTGGCATCCTTATGACTTGGATGTAGGCATTTTTGGAGATGTCCCAGAGTCTTCTTATTCTCTCCTTATTTTATTTTAAATTCTTGTTTCTTCATTCTGTTCCAGGTGAATGCTTTTTCTTTACCTATTGACCTTATGTAACTGGTACCCCTCTAGCTGTTGCCCTGGTGATGGTTTGTATACATTCTAGGATCATGGGGACCCTCTAAATGGGTTCTCCTGAGACACCGGCAGTTTCTTCCATCATGCCAACCCCCACTGGTTTTCACAGCCAAAAGTTATTAGGCTTTATTTTTCTGGCACTGGAACCCTCAGCTGTGTGGTGGTTTGAGGTTGGGATTGCTCCCCAGGTGTTCCTCCTGGTTTCCAACTGCCACATGTGAATATGAGACACCCATTCCACTGCCAGCTTGTTGCCACCACACCACACCCTCTACGTCCTGGCTCCCTATCACCACCCCTCCTGCCCACCTGGATATTTCTTCATTAAGTCCTTGGTTGTCAGACTTCCATACAGTTCAATTTTCTGGCAGTTTCAAGTTTAGATTATTTTTGTTGTTATTGTTTTAGATTGGTTGCTATCCTTATGGTTGTGTGGGGAGGCGAAGCATGTCTATGTACCCCTCCATCTTGGCCAGTAGTTTTATGTGTAAGTTCTTTACATTAATATTTGGGACATTTTTACTTACTTCATTAGTTGTATATATTAGAGAGTATAAGGTAATTCACAGTATTGAAAAAAAGTCTCGAGAGGGAATCTGAAAAGTTGGTACATACTATATTTGACCAGCAGATGGTGCTAAGCTCCCAAAAATCTTTGTGCCAGGCAAAGAAAACAGTATTCAAAGTTAATTACTATGTGATTTTACTCAAATGTGGAATATAATGAACTGAACTAACAAGAAAAATAGAGACAGACTCATAGATGGAGAACAGGCTAACAGCTTGAGTGTGGAAGGATAGAGTCAAAAAAAAGAGAGAGAGAAAGAACTCATGGACAGGGACAACAGCATGGTTATTACAGGGGGTCGAGGAGTTGGATTGGTTAAAGGGGGATAAATGGTAATGGAAAATATAATTAAAAATAAACACCTGGCTGGTGTGGCTTAGTGGATTGAGCACTGGCCTTTGAACCCAAGGGTCGCCAGTTTGATTCCCAGCCAGGGCACATACCTGGGTTGCAGGCCAGGCCTCCAACCAGGTCCCCAGCGGGAGGCACATGAAAGGCAACCACTCGTTGATGTTTCTCTCCCTGTCCTCCTCCTTCTCTTCCCCTCTCTCTAAAAATAATGAATAAAATCTTTTAAGAGATAATTAGTCTTTAAAAAATAAAATAAATAAACAATAAATGATAACATTAAAAAAGTTAACTTATAGCTAGAAGTTAACTGCCTACTGACTCTTGCACTTGTATGAACACTTACCTTAGGGAATCACAGGAAGCTACTGCCTACACCTAAAGGTTCCTTTACATGGTCTTTCCAGACTTGCCCTGATGTTCACATTTTAATCCATCTGTAGAAAGATACAAGCTCAGTGAAAGATTTGCTCACTAAATGTTAGGCCATGAGTAAGGAAAAAACAGTAAATAAAATTCTTCCCAGCTCCCAAATTTTAGTTATTTTAAATCCAAACTGATATGGTAGGAACTGATACAAACCAGCTTTTTCAGGATCAAGATTTATAGTAGGAAGTAGAGCTATCTTAGATGTAATAAGTGAGACACGGAAATTCCAATCCTGAGGACTACACATCTGCTTCTTCATAAAGGAGTTTAACCTTTATATGTATTTTACGAAGGTTTTTGCAACTTTTTCAGCATTCCATTACATATCTTAAAATCTGTTTTACATGTAACTGGATGATACTATGAGATTTTGAGTCTTCATCGTTGATCTCATTGAAATGATTCAAGTTTCAACATTCTATTCCTTATTTTTAAAAATAAGAAATAATATATTGAAAGTGTAGATATTGGACATTTTTATTTAATTAAATTAGAAACTATCAATGAAGAAAATTAAAGATTTTATTTTTTAATTGAAGTTTGTATCAGAATGAGAAGATTCCATTATTGCTACTATTATCTACAACCTTGAAAATCTCAGTGGTTTAAGAAACAGAGGTTTATTTGTTACTCATACTACAAGTCCATTGCAGGAAGTGTGGGACTCTTTTTTCCCATCATAATCACTACAGAACCCAAGCCAGGCATCAATTACCGCCTGAAATATTTGTCTCTAATGCACAGGGAAAGAGGTAGCAAAATTACACTTGTTCAAAAGCTTCTACCTGGAGGTAACACTTCACTTTCACAAACATCTCATTGCCCAAATCCAGGCACATGAACACACCTGATACCAGGAGACCTGAAATGCTGAAAGCTTTGGAAATACATGGTCAAAAGTCATTATAATTCATAAATATTAAATCACTCTATGCATATATAATGCAGATTCAGGACTAGTTTAGTATAAAGCATTTTACACAAATTTAGGCCCTTACCAAAGGCAAAAATCTTGTATTAAAGAAAATGCAAAAGTTCATTTTTCTACAGGCATCAAAACTGGTTAGAGAGAAAATACATATTTGAAAAATAATATTCTTATGGCAACCAACACCAGAGGTGTTGATAAATATTCTCATAAATGCAAAGAAGAAAGGCTGAGGAAGCGCAAAGTGGCAAATACAGAAGACTAGAGATTTGTTCTGGGCATTACAGGAAGTGTTGAATTTGTGCTGAGGTAGCGGTACCTTCAAGACAACAGGAATGCCTACAAGAAAAGAAAACAAGGTGGGAAAAAACAAATTTGTTGATTATAACTTGTTAAAATGACCAAGACCATTACATTTCCCTGACCTGGAAATTTTTCAGAGAATGTGTGTGTGTGTATGTGTGTGTGTGTGTGGAGGAGGAGGAGGAGGAGTAGGCAGGCAAGGAGAAGGCAATGATGAAAGTTGCCAACTTACACTTTTCTGCAAGGAAGAGCTTTTAAAAATTGTCATCAACCATCACTGCCATTTTATTAAGAAAAAAATTTTATCACAAAGAAGAAAATATCTCAAAAACTTAAAATTAAATAGTTTTAGCTTTATACAACTCGTCCATATTTTTGCTACTTTACTGTGGGTCAGTGAAAACTTGGTCATACACCAGCTTTTGTGAGTAACTGTCCTGGAAATGGAGAGTCCAAATTATAAAGAATGAGACCCTGGCTGGTGTGGCTCAGTGGATTGGCGCTGGCCTGCGAACCCAAAGGTCACTGGTTCAATTCCCCAGTCAGGGCACATAACTAGGTTGCAAGCCAGGTCTCCAGCCAGGTCCTTAGCTGGAGGCAGATGAAAGGCAACCATACACTGATGTTTCTCTCAAAACAAAGCTGAGAAATTTCAATTTGGTTGATAACCAATAATTATTGTATATCTTTAAGTAGAGGGCTAATTAGAACTGGGGAGTAGAGGTGGAAGGGGGAGCCTAGAAGAGAAAACTTCCCATATGATCTGCATTTACCTAGAAAGATATAAGGACCTACATTAGGAAGTGGACAGAAAAAAACAGAGGCACTGTATAGAAAAGGCCAAAAAGAAACCTTAAAAATAAACCTGTGCCCCCACCCAGGAAGGTTTTTTTTTTTAATGATTTGTATAACAAAGTCCCTAAATGTCTAGCACATCAAAATGTTCCATAGATCTTGAAAAATGCTAGATAAACAAAGCTACAACTCAGTAATAAGAAAGGAGTGTTTCAACATCCCCCACAGTGGGAAATTACCACTCAGGCCTTCATCTAGTAGACTTGGTCCCAGAGACTGCAGCAAACTAATTGTGTTGATGTAATGCTAATCTCAGTTGTTTTTACGTTTATGTGAGGCATTCTCCACATAGTTGCATGAAAACAACACGATTTAAGCACTAAATGATTAGTTACTTGAACCTGCGTAAGTCTTGATAAAGAGAATGACAGCAGACCCCCTAACCATGGGGGATCGGGTCCAGGACCACCCAGTGGATGCCTGAAACCTGTGAGAGTGCAGAACGCTAACCAACTTCACCACTGCTGGGAATGTGGTAGCAGCTTCTTCAACAGCAGACGCAGCCTCTCCAGTAATTTTTATTTTGTTCAGTCCAAACCTATTCCTGAATCTGCGTGATCATCCCTTACATGCAGTGACCGTCTTGATGTCACTTGTTTCAGCGGACCCCTGGCGGAAGTCTTTTTAAAGGCTGAGTGCCTTCTGGTGCAACACACTGCTCAGTGAGAACATGTTTTCTGTTCACGTCTTCCACCACACAGGTAATGCCTTTCCCGTCCTCACTGCGCAATTATCACACACTGTGGCTGTGACTTTTGCAGTTCAAGATGAGACAGCAAAACTAGCACAATTTTCTTTTTCCTTCTTCACAATGTTATGGGTAGAAGATTCATTCTTATCATAAATCTTAGCAACCTCACTTACAGGAAGCACTTGATGGCTTCTCTTCAGCATATATGGCTTGCCAACAACACAACTCTTGTGTTTTTTGGCCTTTAAGTAAAATAAGGGATACTTTTAACACAAGCACTGCAATATGGCCACAGTTGCATCTGATAACCAAGACAGCTGCTAAGTGACTAACATGGGTGGAGCTGTGGGACAAAGGGATGATTCATGTTCTGGGCAGGACGGTGAAGTAGCAACTACTGTACTTATGGTACTTAACTGCCTTAGAAATATTCATTATATTCAGTCACTTTTTCTTCACAACAACCCTGTGAGGTAGGTATCATATCTACCTAAGTTATACCAGTGAGAAAACTGGAGCACAGAGAGGCTAATCATACCCCCAAGGCCTCACCGGTAAAAAGTGGCAGAGGCAGGACTTGACAAGTGGTGCAGCTGCAGAAACACCACACTGTCTCACCCCACCGGGAGCACCCCAAATGGGGTATAGCATTAGGGAAGATGCATGTGAAAAAGGGTCTCTGCAAACAACAGATGAACCAGGAAAGAGAAAAATAAGGTGAGCAATGACTTATGGTGAGTGTAGGTGTGGGTGTGTGTGCACTCATACAGGTGTTTGAGCTTCTCTTTCCCCATCTTTCTCTCTCTCCCCACTCCCTTTCTCCCTCTCTGTTGGGCATATAAATGGGTACAACTTCTCAGGAAGGAATTGTAGCAATGTCTGCCAAACTTAAAACTGCATATATCATGTCCAACAATACCAGTGCTATGAATGTATTCTGTGGGTATGAATGCACTCATGCAAAACAAGTTCTGTAGAAGTTTACTCATAACAATATTGTTGTGAATGCAAACAATAAAAAATAACCTGACATCCACAAAAGGTTGAATTAATTATGGTATGCCGATAAAATGGAACATAGTGTGACAATGAAAAGGAATTATTCAACAGAAAGTTCTCTTTATAGTAATAGAAAAGATGTTCAAAAGTGAAAACAATTTTTTCAAGAGTGAAAAAATTAAGGTACAGAGCAATGTATGTAATATGTTAAATTTGTTGTGAACAACACAGGAGCAAAATAAAAGTCAATACTCATATGGTTTATATGAGCATGAAGAAATCTGAAATTAAGGAGATAATTAAGAAAATAATTAAGGAGACTTTACAGTCCATGTTGTTATACTTCTGTTCATGTTGAAATATTATCTCTATCATCAATTCAAAAACTTAATTTTACAAAACCTTCATTAGGGATTTTTAATTTTCAAAGCCATTCCTTAGCCAAGTGGCAAAGGGTCCAGCAAACTGGCTCCTTACTCCTCCAAGCACTCCCCAGGCTCTCTCACTCTGTCCTCATAAACACCCCAAAACTTGGCCCTCTCCTAAATTCTACCCCCAAACCTACTTACCAACTCCTTAGGGAAGTCACCAAAACACCAGTGCTACATGGAAGGCAATTCTTCCTTAAGGGGCTGTGGGGGCATCTGACAACTACTCTTATGTACTTTATTGAAGTTTTTTCCCCTAAATACCTCCATTCTTTGCCTAAGAGAAACTGACAAGCAGGATCTCCTCCACATCATGATGGACTCAGTTCCCCGCTCTAGCAGTGCCCCCTTTTCCACACAACACAGCATCATGCCCCCAGGGACCAGACCATTCCCGCTCTTCATGTCAGTGGGTACCACTCACTGTGCATGGGCCACCATCCAACCCTCTTATCCAACACTGAACTAAGCTACATCTATTTCTAAATAGGCCGAAGGCTCTGCCTAAATGTAGAGAAATATTGAAGAACTAGCCAAAACTGAAGATTTGGGCCTCAAAATCAACATCAGAGGGGTAAACAAACACCACCCAAATGGAATCTAGTTCTCATATATTTTCCTGCCTTTCTAATTAAAGACAAATGTCTGAATATTTCCCAACTTACCTCTGATGAAATTTTACCTCAGTAGTTTGCCTCTCAAAAGCAGACGGACTGACATTTACATTGTTAATAGATTTATTTCAGCACACACTAGTTTTTCAGTTTCTTTTTCACAGGCTGTCATGAGTCCCCACCATGGCTGGCCTGATAAGCTCTGTTCTTTGATAGGGTGACGCCTGCACTCCTTGAGCCACCGTGTACAAAAACAATTAGGAGAGCCCCCAACTGATCAGAAAACTATCACACACAATCCTTTGCCATTATTTTGATCTCTGACATGGACACAGGAAAGCCAGGGAAAAGGAATCTGTGATATTAGAGAACAGTTGACACCAACAGTGAAAAAGAGTAAAGCCTTCCAACGTGACTATATTTTTAAATAGTCATAATACTAACAATTCAGAACATGTCAGCAGTGAATTTTAGAATCCAGTGTAGGTATCATCCTATTTGATTGCCACAACTTCCATAATGATTTCTATTCTATAAACCAGGAAATGAAGATTCAGAGATGATAACTGAATTTCCCCATATTGAATAGCTAAGAAACAAGCCTGTAAGGTGCCTGAATTAGGCTGATCTTCAATGATCTCAGAGTAAATTTCTGTGATTATTAAGTTTAATAACTATGTCAGTAATGGGTATTTCCAAATTCAAATGAGTTTAAAATTTTATGAAGCTATCTCATTCCTCGAGAATGAAGTCTACAGAGGTTGGAAATTCCAGAAAATAGGAGCTAAAAAGGTTAATTTATTCTGACAGAAGGATGATTAATAAAAGGTAAGATTACCTGTCTCTAATTAACCTAGTCCATTATTGAGTTCTTAACAAGAAGGATATGGATAACAGAAATGTCACTTAGAAAGAATTCAAATGAGAAGGTCTGAAGAGAGTATCACTCTGGGAATAATAATCATTATATTTGTTAGCCATTGGGAATGCTTAAAATCACTTTCATATTTAAACCAGAACATAAAATATTTCTTTATTCAATCCTCTTTTAAGGGGGCTATGAGGTGTAATATTAACAAGTACATTTTAACATCTACTAATTGTTTTTAAATGTCTTTTAAAGGTCTTAAGGGGAAATCTGTTTATTATTTTTAAATGAATGCCAGTCCTGCTTATTGCATTCAAAGTCTTTCTAATAAAAAGTTAAAAAATTACTGAGCTATATTCTTGACTGACCAATGTAGGCCTATCTCCTCTCCCTCATTCTGATAGCCACTTATACCTGCCACACAGCAATAGGAAGTCAGACAAAAACAAGTGTGTTATTCATTAATAGTACTTCTAATGTCCCAGAAAACCAATGCTGCTTTAAACTTCCCTAACTTAAAATCTTAGACACTGAAAAGATCTTGTTTGCCATATCCTGTGGAAAAGGTTGTTTTCTTTTCTTTTCTTTTTTAATTGTAGACTACAATATTAAATAAGAATGAAGGGTATCAGTTTAGTTTTAAGCTGTAATATATGTTGAATGGGACTTTTCCTGCTGGCTTGAAATTGGTTATTCTAACTTTTAAAAAAAAAATGATCACAAAAAGGCATAAAAATTTCATGCTTTTAAAGATCTCTTCTTCAACCATTTAGGCCAAAAGCCTTTTCTGAGGACTTATTTAGAGGTAGGGGAACCACTTCTACCACTCTCAACTAACATCTCAGCCCTGGGTGGACAGAAAATTATTTCCTCTAAACCCACCAGATGCCAAGTGAAGGCAGAGTTTCGGTGGAATAAGAAATGTGAGTGCTGGCAAGGAGAAAAGATTCACAGTCTGCTACAGGGCTGAATACCTACCTGCACCATCAGAGACCTAAAGATTAACCCAAAGCCTGCATTCCAAGTGCAGCAAATCCTGTGAGGGAGTCAGTGGAAAATTTACTTGTGTCCCTGAATGCCAAAAATTATGCTTGTTTCTTTTCTGGAGATTTTGGAGGAGCACTTGCTGGCTGAGACAAGGAAAGTGGGACAAAAAGAGACCATGTTCTAGGGCATTTAAGAAGGAGGTGAAGGGAACCTCACCCATTCCAGGTTTCCTCATTGATCAGAGGGTGCAGAGGAGGATTTCCAGGTTTGACTTAATGAAGGGAAGGAATATAGAGAAGAGAGGAAAAAGCTCCAGCCATGGGGTGCCTGACAGCTACTTCTTACAGGGGCTGGGATGTGGGCCAAAGGCAGACTAAAGAAAATATGAATGTCCCCTGTGTGGGTGTTTGCAGCATTGTGGGGGACCAAGGTTAAGCTAAAAAACCCTTAAGATGCAGAAAGTTACGAGGAAACCACTACATCCTCAGTGACCCCCAGAGAATCATGTATGGTCCCGTGGAGAGGGGTTCTTCCTCACCTCCAATAAGCAGCCCCTACCATCTCCCACGTTTCTCCTTCCCAACAAAGGACTTAGGTGCTAGTAGAAGGAATTGAGAAGAGTGTATCTGAATCATACTTCAGATTGGATTTTTATACTGGAGTGAAATTAATTTGGTTTTGCTTTATTTTTTAATAACTGACAGTGATGAGGAAACTGTGGAATGTACCCAAGACATTATGTTGGAATATTCTATAAAACACTATTGGAAATTTAATTGGAAAAAAATAAAAATACTATCGTGATAATATCCACCAAATAGAGTCTATTCAATAAAACTTATTTACTCTAAAATGTTGACTTTCTAAAACAAGCTGGGAGAGGTGTTTTTTCAGGAGGAAGGGGTTACACATTATCTCAAAAACAGTGGACAAAAAGGTAAAGGGATTAAGGACAAATAAAACCTCATATTGTAGATATAGACAACAGTGCAGTGATTATCAGATAAAAAGTTGGGGAGGTAGAAGAGGGTAAAGGAGGGATAACCCGTGACAGAAGGAGACTTAACTTTGGGTGGTGAACACATAATACAATATACAGGCGATGTATTATAGATTTGTACTCTTGAAACCTATATAATTTTATTAACCAATGTTACTCCAGGAAATTCAATAAAAGGTGTTTGCTTTTTTTGAAGTGGATAATTAAAATAATTAAAAAGTCACTTCTTAAATGTCAGGGTTCTGGAAGAAGACTTTTAAAGAATAAAAAATCATTCCAGTTTGACTTTATTGTATAAGTTGAAGATATACCTACCTATATCTTTTCCAAAATGACACACTTCTAGTAAAATCAACCTTGAATTTGTTTAACCCCTGAAAGTTTTCAACGTGTTGTTTTATAGTTTAACTTAGGAGCAAGAGAACAAACTCTCACATCCAAAGTTTACATGACAGATCTGAAAATGTTGTTTACATGAAACCACAGAAAATGTTCAAATCCTAATTTTCAAATGATCTATCACCTTGTACCCACTTCTCTCCTTTGCTGCCACACTAGTCTTTGCTGCACATTCATAGAAGACCCCCACTGCCAGCCTGTTTTTAAAAATGCAAGATAGAAGAGGTAGGTCAAGAGGATGAAATATTTAAAAAGAAGTTCAAAACACCTAAGGTTAGAATTAAAATTGAAGAAGGGGGAGGAAGAGCTATTCTCACTCAGTTCATAAACAAATGGACAATGAAGCCAGGAGGAGTATATCAAAAGTGAGGCATTTATTTGTGTTCTTGCAAGAGCAGGTGCCTGGCGGGATCTGGTGGACAAGCACATGGAAGTGGGAGAAACAGACGAATTTATTTCTGATGCAAGCAATCCCTCTCCTGTTTCATCCTTGGCCAAGTACTTCAGAGTCACAATCTGGCCCAATCATATCTAAAGAGATGATTGGGTAGTTTAAACCCTAGGGTGGGCACCTTTTGGTGCAAATGTGGCCATCCTCCTTTCCTTTGTTCTCAGAGGTACCTGTGACTAGTTTAGTCACGCCCTCACTTTGATAATTCTGTTGACTCAGCGACTTCCTGACTTGTTTGTAGTCCGACTCAGCCATTAATCCCTAAGGTGATATGTCCAATTTGAGTCACCTTTCTCCTCATTTCCTACAATGTGAGGTAGTGTGGGGAGTATGGGGGAAATGAGTGAAAAGGTGAGAGGATTAATAAGTACAAATAGGTAGTTGCAGAATAGTCATGGGGGTGTAAAGTGCAGTATAAAAAATGAACCCTGGCTGGTGGCACAGTGGATAAGGCGCTGGCCTGCGAACCGAAAGGTCACTGGTTCGATTCCCCAGCCAGGGCACATAACCAGGTCTCCAGCCAGGTCTCCAGCCAGCTCCTTAGCTGGAGGCAGGTGAAAGGCAACCATACATTGATGTCTCTCTTCTTCTCTGCCTCTCTCCCTTCCCCTAACTCTAAAAATAATAAATAAAAAAACTTAAAAAAAAAGACATGTTAAAAAAAATTTTTAATAAATAAATAAATGGAGTAGCCAAAGAATTATACGCATGACCAATGGACATGAACAATGGTATGGGGACTGCCTGAGGGAGGGGGGAAATGCTGAGTGGAGGGAGCAAAGGGGGAAAAATTGGGACAAATGAATAAGCATAATCAATAAAATGTAATTTTACAAAAAGTGATGGAAACATGTCAAAGAAACACATAAGCCACACGGCAGGGGCTCTCAGCTAAATTGCAAATAATTTGAACATTAAGATAAATAATAATAGTAATGAATTAAGGCTCATAGTAATAGTATGATTAATTAATGTTAAAATAAAATGATAAGGAATAGGATACTTGCAAGGTCTCAAACAACTTCTCCAAAAATATTTACCAAGGGAGAAAAGAAAAAAACTAACAATATCTGAGAATCCTGATAGACACATTCTTAATCAAGTGACCATCAATAACAGAACAAATCAAAATTCTGTGTCATCTGACATGATTCAACGAGAATAAAACATCACTACTTTCAAGATATTCCTCTCAAAAGCTAACAATTCAGTTTTTTTCAGTGGAAAATCAGAACACAGTGGCTATTTTCTCAATTCTCTCAAGAATGTTATACAATTAATACCATTCTATGTAATAGAAGAAGTTAATATAGTAAATGCTAAAGGATGTTTGGGCTTAATTCTTTTCTAGAGGCCTGGTTAGAAAAGTCTCAAATGTACATTCCATAAAATAACTGGTCTGTGATCTTCAAAATGTCAAAAGCATGAGAAGCTGTATTGCTGCTCCTAGTTGAAGGAGACTAACAGATGATTCTGAACTGTACTCATTTCCTTTAAAGGACAGGATTGAGACAACTGGTGAAACTTGATTGGGTTTTAAGGATTAGATGGTAGTAATGTAATGCTAATGACATGATCTTCATTGTTTTTTTATGGTTATCTAGGCAACTGTCCTTATTTGTAGGAAATATGCAGTAAAGAATTTGGGGGGATGGAGCACATACTGGCAAACTACTTTCCAATGGGTCCCAGGATAAAGGTCTGCATACTCTGCCTGTAGATTTTCTGTAACTTTTTATTGTTTCAAATACTTAAAAATGAATAAATATAAAGCTGAATAAATATAAACTCAACACTGTTCTCACTCCTTCCCCATGTTCCTCATCCCACTGAGTGCTCCCCTGCTTTACACATCAGGTTGCCTCTGTCAGAAATCCAATGCCATCCTTGACTCCTCTTCCCTCTACTACAGTAACAGCCCATGAATATCTCCCTCTGTACCAGTATTTAATTATACATCACATTCTATTGATTCTAAATATCTCTTGAGCTTACCCGTTTCTCTCTGGCTTCTCTAATACAATTCTGGCCAGCATATCATTATCCCATATGACTGAAACAGCCACCTATTTTAGGCTCCAAGTCTCCTCCAAGCCATCTTCCACAGGTCAGTCTGAGTTTTCTAAAGCACACGTATCATCATGTTACTCCCCTTAAAAACCCTTCAGAGTTCTTGACTGCTGCTAGAATAAAGTCCCAGCCCCTTACATTGCCATACATCCTGGTTTTCCCAGGACAGTTTTAGCTTATTTCTGTTGTACTAACATGGTTATTTTTAGGCTCCTTTTCACTCTCAAGTGTCCCAAGTAAGACAATCAATTATATGTTCTGGCTAGCTATAAGGTTCTGATAATCTGGCTTTGTTTACTGCTCTAGATTATTTAGTACTCCCCAAATTTCTCTCCCCTCTCTAGTGAAACCCAACTCTTCTGGAAAGGCCCAGCCTGAGCACTCTACCCAGATTTATTACCTTTGCTAAATGCTCCCTAACATTATACTAATCCAGTTGGTAACATTTATCTATTGCATACATATCTCTATTGGAACTATGATTATATCCCCTCTTAAACTGTAAATTCTGTAAAGCTAACTACCACCTACGGTGTGATCTTGAGTAAGTTACTCAACCTTTCTAAGCCTCAGTTTTCCCACCTGTAAAAGGAAAATAATTGCATTATTGTTCAGATTAAGTGCTCTAAAGCATGTAAAGAGCTTAGCTTACCATCATCATCATTTTATGTTTTAAAAATATGTAAATATCGCTAGTTCAATTCCCAAGCCAGGGCACATAACCAGGTCACAAGCCAGGTCTCCAGCCATGGCTGGAGGCAGGTGAAAGGCAACCATACATTGATGTTTCTCTCCCTCTCTGCCTCTCTCCCTTCCTCTCTCTGGAAATGATAAATAAAAATCTTGAGAAAAAATGATGTAAATAGTTAAATGTATTTTTCTCTCTCGAGCTCCTTAAAATTGACTTCTCATATCTAATGTTTTGATTTTGTTTTATGTACCTTATTAATCAAGCAAGTAAAGATTACTTATCCTAACATAAATATATAACAAGTCTCACCAGGGGAGTTTTTTTTTTTTATTTTATTTCCCTAAAAAAAAATTAAAAATATGTTCTTACAGAAAGTTATCTTCTGGAAAATGAGATAATACCAGAAACTATTAGCGCTGTCTAGGCAAGGAACATTTCTTCACTCCTTGTCCTTGTGACAGACTACATAAATAGAATTTTTAAAAAGGTTCTGTAAGCATAGAAGATTAGAAACATCTAATCCAAACTAGGGGAGAGGAGGATAGTTACAGAAGCCTTCTTGTAACAGGTATTCAATAAATAAACCTACTCCCTTGCTCGCAGTATGGCCTAATAAATACACAGGTTCAGCTAGCACTACCTGTTGATAGTAGTTACATGAGATTGGTCAAGTTACTTTCTCATTCTCAGTTTGTTTCCTTGTCTATACAATGGATATATGGTAATGGCATTTACCTCATAAGGCTTTTAGAAAACCAAATAAGATAATGAGCAAAAAAATTATTGTTCTAAAGTTAATAATCATATTAAAATATGCTAGTATCTGAGCCCTGGCTGGTGGCACAGTGGATAAGGCGTCGGCCTGCGAACCCAAAGGTCGCTGGTTTGATTCCCCAGCCAGGGCACATAACCAGGTTGCAAGCCAGGTCTCCAGCCAGATCCATAGCTGGAGGCAGGAAAAAGGCAACCATACATTGATGTCTCTCTCCTCTCTCTGCCTCCCTCCCTTTCCCACTCTCTAAAAATCATAAATAAATATTTTTTTAAATATTAAAGCACTGAACTTCTATCAGACTCTCTGCAGCAAAATAATTTGAAATTCATCCATAACTATAAAAATGTTATATCAATTTGAACCAGAAAATTTCCATTGTTTCATGTTTTCACTAAAATGTATTAAAGTAGTTTACACATGAACTAAAGAAATGTTTAATAAAGCTAAACGACAAGTATAAAACCAACTGCTAATTATTCAAATGTGAATTTACTAGGCCATAGATTAAATGTGTGATTTTAAGGGTAGTTATCACCTAACCTAAAATAAAAGTTAACCTGAAACATTTAAAATTCTGGAGGCAGTGAGTCCTCTGCAAACTTTCAAACTTAATTGTCCTTCTGTTTTTTTGTTTTTTTTTAAGATTTTATTTATTATTTTTAGAGAGAGGGGCAAGGAGAGAAGCAGAGAGGGAGAGAAACATCAATGTATGGTTGCCTTTCACCTGCCTCCAGCTACAGACCTGGCTGGAGACCTGGCTTGCAACCTGGTTATGTTGCCCTGGCTGGGAATCGAACCAGTGACCTTTTTGGGTTTGCAGGCCGGCACCTTATCCACTGTGCCACCAGCCAGGGCCTTTAATTGTCCTTCTTCATTACAGTTTTTCGCCAACACTTTCTTCCTCATAACTACTTCCTCAGAGCAGTAGTGAGTAAAATCCCCAACAGGAAAGACATGAAAACTGAGCTGATCACATATGGGTAAGAAATAACAATTCCCTCTTACAATATTTAAGTTAGGGTAACAAACGGAAAATAATAACAACAGTAAGTAAAACTGACCTAAACCTTAAGGGGAAAACCCTTGAAATGTGTTTTCATTAAACTGTACTGAGAAGCAGTAAATAACAAATTTGGGTTTTTCTCATCAACAGAGAAAATGTAGATGAGTGTATCCAAGTAAGATATCAAATATAAAATTTCAGTTAACCAAATATGAATTTGATATAAAAAAACTGATAACTGGTTCCTTTCAACTATACTTTGCCACTAAAACTCAATCTGCATCAGGAAGATATTAATTATGATAATTAGAATGCTCTTACATAAAGTTGTGCCTGGTCAAAACTCATAAAATAGGTCAAAAAAGAAATTTAGCATTTCTGATCCTTCTTGAAGGCTCAGTGCCACTTGAGCCTGTATGAATAAATTTCAGCAATTCATAAAAGTTAGCAGGCTCTAAGTGTTACAAATCCATTCAAGAGACTATCCCTTGGAGGCACGAATCAAATCTGTAGTCAAAAAATTCTCATGAGAAAAATCATTGCCACAGTTTAACTGGCAGCGCTCTTCTTTCTTAGTTATACATCTAGATGGAAATGCACCAAAATGTTGAGTGGTGTATACCTGGGACAGATAGCAGAATTATAGATAATTTAACCCAAACCAAGAAATCAAAAATTAAAGATTAAATGGTGCGTACATGACACGTATCACACACTATTTTTCAAGGAGGGAGAACAGAAACCAATTTTGGTACTGAATTTTCTCTTGGAAGCCACAACACATTCAAATGTCTATTAAGTATAAAGAATGCAACAAACATATATAATTAACTAAATAGAAAACAAGTCTTACTCACTTTGATAATAGTATTGCATTCGAAGATTATTAGTTATGTCAGAGTTATAAAGTCCTGAAATATAGAATTAAGACTTAAAAAAAAACCCAAAAACTTCATTTACTTTTCTAGCACTCGAACCTGTCTGGTGTTAGTTAAAATAAGAATTAGGCATGAACTTCATGTTTTTATTTAAGAAACAGGTCTGGCTCTGGTGGAGTACCTTGATTGGAGCATAGTTCTGTAAAGCAAGCGGTTGAGGGCTCAATTTCCAGTCAGGACACATAATCTAGGTTGCTGGTTCTAGCCCTCAAAGGGCATGTATGGAGGCAACCAAGATAGATGTTTCTCTCTCGCATCAATGTTTCTTTGTCTTTCTTCCTTTCTCTCTAAAATCAATAAAAGCATATCCTCAGGTGAAGATTAAAAAACTAAAAATAAAATAATAAACAAGTCCTTCTGCTGGTATGGTTTTTCTTACAATACACCAACACTTTCAGTTGAGATGACTTCCTTTTTCTAATAATTGACTATTTTGATATAATAAGTGAAAAACTCCAGACTTGGCAGTGAAACAGCCATTGAATTAAAAATCCAAGTATCAAATGCCATACAATTAGATTTTTGTTAAGGTCTGAAAATGCTATAGAAAGGATAGAGGGACTTGTTATTCTGTCCATTTGGAATTTTAAGTTGTGCCAACTGAATCTGGCAGAGAGGTTAGAAGAAGGGAAAGGAGATGACACAGCAGTGATGTGTTGTTCTGGGCACAGAAAGCAGCACGCAACTGCTTGTTGACAACAGTGAGACAAGCTAACAAAGGGACAGAAGATGTACTTGACAGCAGTATAAAAAGTTAACAGATGAGCAGCAGGAAATGGCACATGAGATAGGCTGGGGTGCAGTAGGAAAGACCCTTGGTGGTAAAGATAAATAGCTTAAATTTAATGCAAAATACAATACAGTAAGGGCCCAGTGAAGCAAGTCCAGAGGCCCAAGATAACAAACAGCTGCAGTACACAGCATTTCAAGCTGCCTAAGGGTAGATATTTAGACAAGGAGTCTTTAAAAGGAAGATTATAAAAGTCACAAGAGAAAACATTCAAAATTTAGCCATTTTTTTCTTTCTTTTAGAAATAAAAGCACCAACAAAGATTTTAGAAGCACCAGAGCTGTTTGTTTGTTTATTTGTTTTTTCTGGTGGTTTCACTATTTGAATAAATAGGAGAAAACAAAATAAAATACTCAAGTTTAGAAACTTAAGAAAGTCAAGTCACATAACTGAATTCAAAGTGAAAGTAATAATTAAACATGATCGGGGTCTTAACTGAAAATGATAGGGGGTAAAAAAATTCTTGGCAACTTGTCAGTTACTAAAGTGTTTAGAAAGACAATGAAAAGACAAAGAAAATAGCAAAATAATAAAACGATAATTTATGATACACTAAAAGCTTCAAACAGAAAGTAACAGGAATGAAGAATTTAATGTGCTAAAACAACTTTCCAACCTACAAATAAATATCTTAGGATTCTTTTTGGTTAAATGCAATTCTCATTTAAATAGCTGATTCTTATTTTTTCAAAAATGATATATATCAGCTGGAGAAATTCTACTAAAAATTCTTAAGAATTTAGCCATAGTTCACTAAGCTTTAATAATTTTAAAAGTTTAGTAACTAAGACCTCATTTTGTACTACACTGTTAAATTCGTTCCTTGTCCAATGTTATTTGAATGCTTAAAAATACCATTTTTGTCAGACCTTAACGCTGAGAAGCTGACATTTTAGCAAATTCATCATTTTTACCACTAGGTGGCGAAAAAACCCAAATAGTGTCCCTTAGCAAAGCTGATACAACGATCCTAAGTATTTTAGCTAGGATTTCCACCAGGTGTCAACCAAGAGGGGGGGAAAAAAAGAGACTGTTTTCTCCAGTCACGTATCACAAATTCATAGTTTTATGTATAAACATCTAAACTATCAGGGACAAATGGCCTGCCCATTAATTATCCAAATATTTTGCACATGTACACCCTCATATGAGTCAAGATACTGCGTTGTCAACTAAAATCCAACTAAGTAAAATTTCATTTCTTCCAAAGAAGAAAAACAGCAAGCCCAATGATTTTAGTCTATTATGGCTTCAAAGGTTCAGCCTATGTAAATATATGGCACAAAAGAATCTAAAATGGTTTGGATCTGGAACTCTTCAAAGTATACTTGGGCGTATACATGGTTCCAGAGTCATGTTTTCTCTTTCTAGAGTTTTCTTTCAAGCAGATCTGTTGATTGCAAAAAATAACACATCTAGACAAATGTATGGTGTTGTGCTTCGTTTTACGTTACCAAAATTTTTCACAATAGACAAATGTACCTGCCTCTAAGATGTGTTAGGATCATGTTGAACAATACAAGACTGAAAATTAAAATTAAAGCTTTACAGATTTTAGCCCCATTTATACACCAAATCATGCCTTCTTAAAAAATAAAAGTTATGCGCGTCACTAATTTCTAACACTTTCCGATCTTGCAAACATTATGTCAGCTAAAGCACTATGTCATGCTGCCTTTTATAAGGTGGTACTTTTTATGGCCGAACTCTATTCTTGGTCCTCCGGATACAGGAGTTATAATGGTGTTATACCCTGCAAATCTACCTGTAGGTGGTGTCTTAGAAAAGGACTTTTCTTCCTTCGAGGAAGTGGTCAAGCAAGCCTTTCTTCCCCAGGGTGTCATCGTGCAAACAACCTGGTTGGTTTTCGTTACTATCTAATTAAGAGATGGAAAAGAAAGCAGTTGAGATGAACGCAAAACCTACTCATTATGTTTGTTTCTCTTCCTTGATCTTTATAATATTCTCTTTTCAAGTTCCTTTGGCCTCAGCTGAGTTCGTTTTCACCCTGCCTGCAAAGCTTCTGTCAGGGAACATTATTGCTCGTCTACTTTTATTACGTTTTCTTTTAAAATTCGTTAGCTTACACTCAGCAACAAGCCGCTTGCCCAACCGGTCATTGCCCTTCCTCCATCCCTCTTCGCCCATCACTTTTTCCAGCCAGTCAGCGGTCAAAACCCTGCAGTGCCCGTAAAGCACGCTTCGTGCTCGTCACTCAGCAGTTTATCCTTACTAGGTTTTGCAAACAGCTCCCCACCCAACCCTTGTCCTCAGGGCCCCTCTCAGCCATCATCTTTAAATTGCGTGCTGGTAAGGGGCTCCAGACTGCACATCGGGGTTCACGGTAGCCTGACTACCAATAAGAGCCCGCAATGAAAAGAAGTCGGGCGCAGCCTCCCAGCAGCCCCAACGTCTTCCTCCCTAAGCTGTGCACCTACTGTACCCGCGAGCCAGGGAGCGAGCCCGGCGCGGGAGGGTGCGCGCAAAGAGGGCGGGCAGCTGTAGAGGCGTGCGCGTGCGCATGCGCAGTTGGGGTTGTTTTTCCCAAGGCTGCTCTTAAAGCGAGCTGGATCTCTCTAGCCGGCCGTCTTTGTAAGGAGACCACTCAGACGAGCAGGATCGCGGAGCAGCAGCGTCTTTGCTGCCCTGACTTTTTAAGAAATTTCAATGAACTATTTGTAAAGAATCACTGATCTTGCGTGCAGGCTTTTTGCACGGCAAAGACATCGATCAGTGTTCAGGTCACATTTTATATGTGATCTTGACTTGTCTTACATTATATTTTTATAGATTTTTGTTATAAACATGGTGCTGGGGAAGGTGAAGAGTTTGACAATAAGCTTTGACTGTCTTAATGACAGCAATGTCCCTGTGTATTCCAGTGGGGATACAGTCTCAGGAACGGTGAATTTAGAAGTTACTGGAGAAATCAGAGTAAAATCTCTTAAAATTCATGCAAGGGGACATGCAAAAGTACGCTGGACCGAATCTAGAAACGCCGGCTCCAACACTGCCTATACACAGAATTACACTGAAGAAGTAGAATATTTCAACCATAAAGACATCTTAATTGGACTCGAAAGAGGTAAGTTTTATATTCAGAAATCACTAAACCTGTTTTCTTTAGGAATGTACCTTTTATTTTTTCTGAATTAATATAACTCTATTCCTAGCATACACATAGCAGTTTGATGCAAAGATTAGCAAAGTTGGAAGATTTTCATTCTCCTTGACATTCGTCCTGTGTTTAGTGCTAATAATGCATGCAGGCATCTGCAAAGTGACTGCAAACCACTTAATTCAACTACCTCTGTAGCTGGCTCGGTATGTGCCTTACGCACTTGCTATCCATTTGCACCTTACAAATTCTGCTTAAGCCTGATTCAGTAATTTTACTCTTTTTAACTGAACTGCTAAAAGCTGCAGTCCAATGTTAGTTTTCCTTGTACTCTGCAACCTTAGATCTTAAAATCTAAGCTTCAATCAAGAAATTGAATAACATCTTTAAGTGGGTTAATAGGTGATTTCATTTTTAATATTGACACGCAAAAAACTTTAAAGAATTGATCATTGTTCTTTGATAAAGGATATCTGTGCCTTATTTTGACATATGGGATCAACACCCCACGTGTTTTTTCCATAATCTTTCAATTCCTTCAGAAATTTGTATCAAGCATGCTCTGTTTTAAAGGACATTACCTATCATTGTGGTCATTTCAAATCAGTTTTAGAAGCAGTTTACTGTGAAAATTTTTCCTTTTTGAGCATCATGCCTAACTTTGAAAACATGCATTCAGTGAAACCCACGCCAGTCCAATGAAATTGAAAAAGTATTCAGCACATCGGATTTGATTTTTGGTTAGAAAAGGGAGATAAGGGGTTGTCAGACGTTGAAGGGGTCCTGAGATTTACAATCTATTGTTTAAATCGTTACATTGAGGAAATAAAGAAGACTCTAAGCTTGTTTTTCTAAGTTTCCACCCTTTGTTAGAAGCGGTTCAATCCTGTTTCGGACCAGTTCTGAGGGTGGGGGGGGTGAGGAGGGGCGCTTGTTCAGCTCTCAGCAGATTGGCTGCACGCGTCAGGTGGTGGCGATGACTTAATTCCTAGACCAAGAGGAATATAATGTTAAACTGGTTATGTAATTTTGTACTTCTCCTTTTTAATGCAGTATTTAGTTCAGATATGGACTATTTTTCAAAGACTAGAGCAAAATCTTACCCTCATTTTTAATATTAAAATATACACATGCCTGATGAAGTGCGAATTGAACTAAGGCAAGTGTAGAAGGGAAAGATGCTTTGAATTAACAGCATAATACATTTTTTAAATATTAAGATTAAATAAATCCTTTGTTTCAATTACATAGGTAATTTACAGCCTGAAATAAATTCTAATTAATCTCACTCCAAGCAGTAACGCTGATAAGCAGTGCTAATGCCTAATGACAGTCGTCGTATTTGTTGAAAAGCAGAGGCAGGAGTTTGTTTGACCCTTTCTGGATATGGCAGCTTTTTATAAGGTGGTGAAACAAAGCAAGGCTTTTATAGAGTTGAGATTCAGAATGGGGTAAAAGTAGGAGAAAGACTTCATGGGGACAAAGGCAATTTGATAGGCCGCTCCTGATTTCAGAGTAAAATAAACTCTGCCCTGTAAGCCCGCAAACACCCGTCAAACCCCTGCAAAGCGTGGAGGAGCTCGCGGCCTGAAATAGTTTCAATGACTTGAAACTGGGACCTCTCGAACTAGCCTGGTAACTGAGACCCCGCCCCGGGTGGCCCGCGGAGGCGGAGCTCGGTTTGTTAGCCTGTTGCTAAGGCGATGCGAGGCTCTTGATTGGATTGGGCGCCCGCGGGTGGGGAGAGTGGGTCGCGCCGGTTGGGGCGAGGCTTGGAACCGGCGTGCGCCGGTAAAGGTCCCTCCAGAACGGTCGCCCCCGCCCAAGCTCGCGTCCCTTCCCCCGCTGGAGATGCCCGGAGTCGATGTCTCCTCCTGTTCTGTGGCCTTCTCATCTCGGCCAGCGCTGGGTCCCGAAAGAAATTATCTCAGGCCTCAAGAGCAGATGGGGAAAGCTCCTGCTGGTCGTGCAGGTGCCGAATGGCGCAACTTGAGCTGACAACCCTATTCAGAAGGAACTTACGGGGAGAGGGTTTGCAGGACCCCGTTTCCCTGTTTTTCGAACGCGAGAGTTCAGAAAGCTGCCGGGAACGTGTGTTCTCCCAGCTCAGACAAAAGAGGCGCCCCCGACCTCCGTAGGCGTGCGGTCCGCTACCTTGATGTCACCTGAGGGAGCGCAAAGGCTCGGGCGGGGACGGGGAGGAAAAGTCACTACCACCCAGAGCTGGGCCAGGGCCTCCTCGAGTGTTCCCTCCCCGGCCCATCGTGGGCCCTTTGTTTCCCGGGGCGCCTGCCCTGCCTCCCCCACCCCCCGCCGCCCCCGTGTCACCACGACTGTAAGGTGTCGGTGTGGCCAGAGCCAGCTAGAACCGGTCACCGGCTGGGGCGTGTAAAGCGGAAGCGCCGCGCGGCTCGGCCGCCCCGCCCCCACGCCGCATGTATAGCCGGGCGCGCGGCGGCGGAGGCGCGCGGGCGGGCCGGCTGGGATCTGCTGGCGCCGGTTTAG
Source organism: Noctilio leporinus (assembly GCA_004026585.1). Lineage (NCBI taxonomy): Eukaryota > Metazoa > Chordata > Mammalia > Chiroptera > Noctilionidae > Noctilio > Noctilio leporinus. The sequence continues at coordinate 22,553 of PVIW01002115.1, forward strand.
GCCGGTCCTCTCCTGCTCCGTGCTAGTTCTTGATTGACAGCTCCGCACTTGTTTACCGCGGCGCGGCCTCCGTGACTCGCCTCGGCGAGACTGCTGAGCTGGCACGGGAAGGGGGAGAGGAGGGGAGAAAGGGAAAGCAGGCGAACTTTGGGCGCTCCCCCGGGGCAACGAATTTAAATGGCCCTCGACTCACCAGCCAGGTTTTGGTGCTGAAATCTGTTCAGAGGATGTGCCCCGGGAGCGGGGAAAATAGTGCTGCGATGGAACTTGAATCATCGTCGCTTTGGGAGAAAAAGTATCCCTATCTAGGCGGGGTTTTTTTCTTCTTTATAAGGGGAGCATCCCATTTTTTGTGTAAAATCACGACTTGGTGAAAGTTCAATAATACCAGTGTCTTCCACTGGGATGTCGAGTGATGAAGCTTTCTACACTGGGAAACCTGCGTGAAGAAGACAATGACCCCTTGTCAGAACCCTAAAGAGAAATCCAGGATTTTTAAAAAGCCAGACGCCCCGGCCACTTTCCAGGGGACGTTGTGAAAATAATTTGACCAAAAGCACTAGGTTCTAAACTGAAAGGCCATTGCTAGAGTCTAAACTCAAGCAAGCGGAGGCAGCCTGGTCAGACAACATTTTCCAGGGATGTAGGACTGTTGTTGCCCGGGTAGCAGGCACCCTTTAAATCTGAGGTCTATTTTGTGTGTGTGTATAATGTGCATATGATGCTAATTTTAGATGTTGCTAGGACCGGCGACCTGTCATCGTTTTAGTTTCAGTCAGGAATTTATAGGTTTAGTCCATGAAACTGACATTAAAAAAAAAAAAAATCATTATTATTATTTTTTTAATTTAACTCCACCTAGTTGACAGTTTTTACTAACGCTTTCGCAATGGTAACATTCCCATTTCACAGACTGACATTTTTAAAGGTTTACATAAACAGTTTTCAGTACATATATCTAGATTTAGTATGATTACATTTAAGGAAAGAGTTGGAGGTGTGGCTATGACACCTTGGCCCTCACCCTGAATAGTTGAGCATGTTGCTCTATTACAGGTCTTACCGCTCAGGTCATCCTCCATTAAAGGACACTGATGTCCTTTAATGTCCCCATGTCACAGATGACGCAACTGAAGACTTGGGGTTTTTATTTTACCCAGAGAGGTGATGACGTTGGAATTAGAACTCCTATTTTTCAGGCTCTAACACTTACTGCCTTAATTATTATGTGAGCATCTTATAAGTTATGCCGCCATGAAGAGTGTGTAAAGGTTTGATAATAGGTATTTTTTTCTTTTTCTGTTTTGTAGATGATGATAATTCCGAAGAAGGCTTCAACACTATTCATTCAGGAAGGCATGAATATGCATTCAGCTTTGAGCTTCCACAGACGTAAGTATTAGAAGTAACTGGCAGTTCCACAGACATCCTTTCTTTTAAAATTAAAATTATGTTTACATATTTTTAGTTAAAAAATCCCTTTTCATCACTGAATCTTGCTAGAGGAAAGTGATGTGCTAAACTATTTTTTAATGAAGAGTGGCAAAATTATAAAAAGCAAAGCTTAATTCTTAGTACTCTGCCTCAAAATTTACGAGGTTTTTAAAACCTGACTGTTTCATTAACACGAGTGAATTGAAAGATGCTAATCAAATAGCTAAGCACTTGATGCTTAGTTTATCATCAGTTAGCTTTAGCAGGAAAGGTAAAACATATTGCTAAATCTTCCATCAGTAATTTATAAAAATTCAGTATTCTATCTTTTCTGCTGATGTTAATCAACAACAGTTAGCTAAGAACATAAACATAATTAGGAATATTCTAACTTTAGGAGCAATAACTTTTTGATACAAACTGAATAGCTTCTATGCAAAGACCTCTTGAGAAGGTCCCAAGGGAACATCCATTATAGATACTGTAATATAAAGGCTTGGGATCTAGTAGGAAAGGGAAAGGGATATATTAATGCAATAAAAGATTGTTAGAATAAGTTATATATGTATATATTTTAATAATGCCTTTAACAGACCTTATGACATACATACAAGGTAGCACTTGTGCTCAATGTTCTGGAGGGTAAACACATTACAGAAAAATTTATCAAGTGCAATATATACATAATTCTATATTCATTAATTCTAGTACTAAGTTGTTTTCTGTGGATAGAGTTTATAAATGATATTTTCCAGTATTCTATTTACCATGTTAATTAAAGTCATTTTATGCCCTAATCTACTTTCTGAGAGAAATATTTTTTTAAGTCTGAATACAAAATGGCTAATACTGGGCCTAGCAAAATACTGCATTTTATTTTTCTGTGATGTATGGTAAGTTAATGCTAGAGTCTAAACACAAAAAAATACACACACAGTAAAAACACTGCTACTTCTCATACTAATCTAAGCTAGCCCTCTACCTTATGTTGGGCATTTTTCTAATGAACCTATGAAAAAGACTAAAATAAAATCTTTCAGAAGTAATAAAATCTAGCAAAGTTGAAAACAGCTCTGACTCCCTTGATATAAGTCAATAGAATTGTTTCATTTTGTTCTCAACCTTTATATAAAATTTGAAACATAGCCAAAAAGAGAACATGAATAAACTGGAAAATATAAAAATCTCAGCATTTCAGTGGACTTAATGAAATGTGAAGTATTTGAAACTATAATAATTATTATATTAATTATAGTTGCTTTATTAAGAGAGAATACCTAGCATATGAGTAGTGGACCCCAGTAAGGAATTTGTTTAACCACTGTTAATAATTTCTCATTTGAAATAGTTAAACTCTTCTCAACTTTATTTTTAAATTAAATTCTTGACCTTTTCAAGAATTGTTCATTCCCAAATTTTCATAATTTTGCCACTAACATTAAAAGTAACTTCGTTGTTTAAATGAATTGTATTCTTCTGGCTTTTTTTTAAAAACAAAACTTATATAATATTTACCAACTATTGTTATTTGGAAATAAGCTTTTTCCCCAATGACTTATCCCTGTGGAAATTTTTAAAAATGATATGTTTGATAACCTCACTGATCTATATAACAGTACAACATAGTAACACTTCTATGCTGACCCACTGTATAATTATTAGAGGGAAGTATAAAATTAATATATTGACCTTTATATTCTGCACAGACCACTTGCTACCTCATTCGAAGGCCGACATGGCAGTGTGCGCTATTGGGTGAAAGCCGAATTGCACAGGCCTTGGCTTCTACCAGTAAAATTAAAGAAGGAATTTACAGTCTTTGAGCATATAGATATCAACACTCCTTCATTACTGGTAAGAATGGACTAAATTCTTCATTCTTTGTTTTTGACATATCAATACCAAAGAATAATTGCCTAAACTGTAATTTTAAAATGGTGGTTTTATTTTAAATTTTTATAAATACTAATTTTTTTAAAAAAGTACAGTTAAGGGCACACAAACTATGAAGAATATGGTCATATTTTCTAGTACTATAATAACATGAAATAAATTTTGAAAGTCAGACCAGCATATGGTATGAAATTTTTCTTCCTCGGACGATAACAGCAGTAACAACAACAAAATCTGTTCCTGGAAAATTTCAGTAGAAGAGGAATAGCAGTATTCATATTGTTATAAGACAGTGTCACTTAAATTGAAATTATCGTAATGTAAAGTTGATATTTCTTTACATTATTCCAATGCAGGGATGTCAAACAATGGGGAGAATGTTACTTATATCAAAAAACAATTCCATTTTTAAAAAATTATTTTTAATTGTACATTTTCAGAAGATTCAAATTTGACTTAACCATTGGTTTAAACAAATGGTAACATCTTTAAGCAAATAAGAATTTTTTAAATGAGCAGCTTTTCTTTTTTTACATACTGATTTTCATATTTTTAAAGAAGGATGTTAACATGTATAACCAAGTTGCTTTTCAAGCTGTGTTTTTATTTAAGGCAGTTGAAATGGAATGTGGAAAGGGTTTTTTTTATGTTTGTTTGGTTTTTAATTACTGCGTATACAAATAGTGTGGGCTGAAACTATGTTTATGGGATATGGTGTTAAGGCCTATACCTTTTTTTCTTTAATTGAATGAAAACTTCCATAAAAATAAAAATTATGTAATTCAGAGCCATCAGTTAGTGTAAAAAAAGCATGTTTGGCTCCCTACAAAAAAGCAACACTGCTTTTACTTTTTAATATTCCAAGAATTTAGGATTATATTTTAAAATATTTTATTACTATCCCAACTCATAACATTGATCTTTTTCTTTAAATTTATTTCTTACAGTCACCCCAAGCAGGCACAAAAGAAAAGACTCTCTGTTGCTGGTTCTGTACCTCAGGCCCAATATCCTTAAGTGCCAAAATCGAAAGGAAGGGCTATACCCCAGGTATGTATGGATTCACACACACATGCACACAAAAATCTTTCTTCACTTAGTTTTTTTGTTTAAATTTATGACATTTCTAATAAATGCAAACATGATACAGCATTCTCGAGTAAAATAACACAAGTTGAGCTTACCCAGTTTTCATTCATAAATTGGAATGAGTCTTTTTTTATATATAAGATTTTGTTTGTTTATTTTTAAAGAGAGGGGGAGGGAGAGAAACATCAGTTGGTTGCCTTTTATACACACCCTGACTGGGGACCAAACCAGCAACCCAGGCACATGCGCCAACCAGAAATCCAACCAGCAACCCCTCGCTTTGTGGGATGACACCCAACCAATTGAGCCACACCAGTCAAGGCTGTAGTTTACTTTTCAAAAGAGTATTGTAAATATGTAATTCATTTTTATAACTTAATTTTCTTGCCACTCTTAGGAAAGCTTTTCATCCATGTAATCTTGAATTTTTTCAGCATTTGTTCTGGCAGTTTGTTTTGTTCTGTTTTATTTTCCTAACAATAGCATAACTTTTCCCCCTGTAGGTGAATCAATTCAGATATTTGCTGAGATTGAGAACTGCTCTTCCCGAATGGTGGTGCCAAAGGCAGCCATTTACCAAACACAGGCCTTCTATGCCAAAGGGAAAATGAAGGAAGTAAAACAGCTTGTGGCTAACTTGCGTGGGGAATCCTTATCATCTGGGAAGACGGAGACATGGAATGGCAAGTTGCTGAAAATTCCACCCGTTTCTCCATCTATCCTCGACTGTAGTATAATCCGTGTGGAATATTCACTAATGGTATGTGTATGTTTAAGGTTTATTTTGTTTTGTTTTGTTTGTTTTTAAGTGTATAAGTCAATGAGGATAACATTTTGTGTGACATACAGGATTTGATTTTTATAGTCCATGGATGATGTACAGATAAGCATAAATCTTTATATAGCCTGAGTTGTAACTACTAATTTTATCTTATATATAAATACAGTATTATATATAATGGAGACTTTTCTTACATATAACATGATATATAAGTAAAAAATTAAGTAAATGAGGACCTTAAGTAATATTAAAATTGGGTTATTAGTTTTAAAAAGGAAATGTTCTGGTATTCTAAACCTAGTGTCTCCTTTTACTGTTTAGGTATATGTGGATATTCCTGGAGCTATGGATTTATTCCTGAATTTGCCTCTTGTCATCGGTACCATTCCTCTACATCCATTTGGTAGCAGAACCTCAAGTGTAAGCAGCCAGTGCAGCATGAATATGAACTGGCTTGGCTTATCCCTACCTGAAAGACCTGAAGGTATTTTGACATAATGTATATCTCAGTTTTCAAGAACATAATTTTACTTCTGGAATTTTATGAGTCGATAAATTTTTGTCTGTACCTCAAAAGAGTAGATGTGCCCCTAATGTTAGATTTAAAACCTATATCCCCTAGCTTTGAACCCAAAACAAATAAATATTATTTTACCTTGATACTTCTTTTTAATACCTACTATTCTGTGTATTTTGACATGCATAAGAACATGCTGTTCGAATTGCGTGTATCTTTTTCCTTCAGCACCACCCAGCTATGCAGAAGTGGTAACAGAGGAACAAAGGCGGAACAATCTTGCTCCAGTGAGTGCTTGCGATGACTTTGAGAGAGCCCTTCAAGGACCACTGTTTGCATATATCCAGGAGTTTCGGTTCTTGCCTCCACCCCTTTACTCAGAGGTAAGCACCAATTCCTTAAGTATAAAGTAGGCTGGCACTCTTGGGAAACATCATTGCAGACTTTTTAAAAGTAAACTTAGTTCTTGATTATTATAATTACAGAAAAACATAATTTAAAACCACAGATTAATGCCTGAATTATAAACAGGACCCACAAGTATGACTTCAATTCTATTATTGGGGAAATAAAGATAATGATTTCACCTCATGCTTTTCAAAATGCCCATTAAGGGAATAATTTATATTTTAAAGCATCAACAGAACAGGGATTTTTGCAAGCATTAGATTAATAGATAGAGTTAATCATACTCATCATCCTTTGCCAATTTAATTCCTGCGTATTTTAATATCCTCAGCCATGAGTGAAAATAGCGTTTGCAATAACATCTTTAAACAACTTTCTTACACTGTTAGATTATTTTTATTCATCTTATAGTGATGACAGCTAAGTCCTTATATGAATAAAACACAGCCCTTGCTTGGGAGGAGTTCACAGTCTGATGAGAAAAAGAAACTTAGAAGTGCAAAATATTATGTAACAATGAGAAAGGAATGCACAGGCTTCCCTGAGAAAGGTGATTATTGAGCTAAATCTTGAAAAATGGTACTCCTCAAAAGGTTGAGTAGTACAGGCAGGAAGAGCAGTATGTGCAAAGGCAAGTAAATCAGGGATGGGGGACATGCAGCAATTGCAATTCAGGCTACTTCCGAATGCATGTATACATAATACGTGTTTTGAGGGGCTTCAGAGTTAGCTGTGATACCAATATAATAACAAATAATTTTTTAAATCACTAAAATTACCTTTTTTCTTTGGTTACAATAGTTTAGACAATTATATTACACTGACATATTACTTCCAAATAAGACAAAAGGATTGTTTCACTCTTCAGCAAATTTCTGTTATCCACCTTCCCCACTCCTAACACCATGCCATGACTAAAAGTGTCAGTTTTCCTTGGATGTAGCTATTATGAGATACACTTCATTGATTATAGGATATTCACTATCTGTTCTTACAAATTCTTAGACAAAAGTTTTTTATCCAACTACTCCTATTTGTAAAATTTTCCATTAGATGCCAGAAACATTCTCCCATTTGTTAGATTTAGTTACTACATGTTTATTCGAACATTTTTGTCTTTTTATTAATTAATTCAGTCATTTCTCATTGAATCTGAGGCTTCTTTACTGTCCAGGAATTTTAAATTGCCAACCTATCCACTTTTTGTTCTATCTTCTTCTTTCAAAAATGAACTAAAGATAATAAAGAAAATTAAAAACTTAAACCTTAAATTGGTTCAGGTAGTGATTTAATTAATTAACATCTAACCACATAGAGGGGAGGTTAAAAACTATATTAAGTTTTTACTTTTTTTATTCTTTAAAGAATAGTCTTTAAAAGAAAAGTTATATAGCATTTTTCCTTCAAAAATGTTTTGCCTGAAGTGTCCGAGGCACTTTGTATTGTTGTGCATGTAAATGCAACTAAATAGGTTATCCAAAAGATATTTCATTAAAAGAAATTAATTAAAACCAACAATTTGCTCTATTTGTACCTAAGATGCAACTAAAATACATTTACTTTTAATAAATGTATGTGTATATGAAAGTCATTCCAGAAATAGAGAAGGTGGGAAGCCTCTATCTGTGGTGGGTTCAGCATTGCTGTTTCTTTTCTTTCTTTTTTTAAAGATATTTATTTATTTACTTTGAGAGAGAGGGGAAGAGGGAGAGAAAGAGAAGAGACACATCAGTATGTAAGCTGCATTGGTTGGTTGCCTCTCTCAGGCATGTGCCCTACCTAGGAATCAAACCGGCGACCTTTAGTTTTTCAGGCTGGCATTCAATCCACTGAGCCACAGGCAGCATTGCGTTCTTGATAACCCACTTCTCCTGGGCCCTTTCTGAGGTTTTACACCAAGAGTTACTACCTCACATAGTAATAGTGAGAACATTGTTTACACAACTGCATTCTTCCTAAAGCCTACAGAAGAGATGAATTGACTTTTTTTAAAGGGATGAAAGGTACACTTTACAAAAGGAGATCGTTGCTGTAAAGATGATTTTCATTGTGTATTTGAATGTTAATTGCTACCAAGTATTGAGTGAAAACTCCACTGATAAAATTTAGCCATTAGCTTTTCAGGTATACCTTGATAAATTTTATTATTAATGTAGTAATTGCGTATTAGGTACTTTATAGGTAATACTAGTACATTTCCTCCTCATACAGTCTGTATGTTCTTTCTAATTAGATTTCTCAATACTCTTCATTAAATACTGCATTTTTTATCAAATGCCTTGTAATTTGTTTTTCTCTTTTCTAGATTGATCCAAATCCTGATCAGTCAGCAGAAGACAGACCATCCTGCCCCTCCCGTTGAAGGAACATTGCAGTGAAATCACGCTGATGTGGATTCTGAACTGTATCTCTTGCCGGCTGGGGATAGAGGAGCATCTTGGAGACACGTTTTCAGAGAAGTGGAATTGCTTTTGCCCAGAGAGATGGCGAATACATGAAACAACAACCAGTGATCATGCTTTAGAAGCCTACAGCAACATTCTGGGACTGCTCCAACATGCGTGAAGATCCAAGCTTTTCTCCTTTAAAACTGGCACATACCAGGAGCAGTCTTCTTAGCCTATGGTCATATGTGTCAAGACACCACGTTATAAAGAAGGATGATTTCCTTCTTTTGATTTGAAAATTTGCACATGCTCAATGCTTAACATTGTGCAGTTCAATGTCACTACAGCTTTTTTTTTTTCTTCCATTTATGCCAGACTCTTAATATTCTTTTAAAACTTGTTTGTGGTCAGCACAACAAGGAACAAAGCTTTGAAAGAAACTTTAACATAAAAAAAAAAGAACAAAAAAAAAAACGCACTGACTTTTTTTTTAATTTAATATAGCCTGGACTTTACCTGCGTATGCACATGCTCAGAAATTGTCCTACTAGGCTGACCATGTATCACCTCTTCAGCTTGGATCCTATTGTGGATTTATTTACAAACATCAAATGCCTTCAAGCCAATCCTTCTTGCTGTATGTTTTGCAGCCTACTGTAGTAGATAAGCAACAGATATGTGGGAAAAGAGAAAAGAGGAGGAAGCTAATAAGAGACTTTGTCAAGATTGTATACCTTCTTGGTTTCTTTTAAGAATTTGTTGCCTTTCTACTATTACAGCAAAGCAGCATTTTGTTACTGACTGCCTAAAATCACTTAATCTCAGGTGAACGCATCACTTGCCAAACTGTTGGAATGCTATTTTGTGTTTTGTTGCACTGTTCTTTTTTTGTTCGTTTGGTTGGCCTTTGGGAGAGGGAAATTTGGAAAAGGGACATACACAAAAGTGATAACCCACCCGCATTCCCTTTTTATCATTACATATAAGAAGAAACTAGAAGAGCTAAGAATGGAGTAAAGAAAGGCAGTATGGCAGGCACCAGCAAAGAGTTAAGGGCTGTTGCTCTTTAAAGTTATTGTTATTTTTATTATTTTAGAAATGTGGGAGTTTTCCAGTCACTAGAGAGGAGGAGAAGATGCATTTATTTTTATACAGAGTTACTTAATTACCTCCAAACACATATGTTGGAAATCATTTTTGCTGGTGCATGTTAAGGTTATGATTAGAGAGCTCAGTTCATACATTTCCTATCCTGCTCAAGTGTGATGGAGCCTGAAAACCCAAGTTTATTCTAAAAGTATAACTTCAAAATTATACATAGTAGAATGTGTGCCGGAATAATAAATGTTATATTTTTGTGGGTTTTCTTTTTAAATGAGAGTATTTTTTCCATTACCTAAAGAACATTTTGCTAAACGTGAGAAGTCACTCACTTTGGGTCTATGTATAGATAGGAAAAATGGTTACATCAGTAAATTATAGTTCATATAAAAGATAATTTACAGTTGGCCTAAAATATATACCAGCATTCATGATGACACGTAAAATGGCATTTTCCAAGGTATTAACTGTACTGATTGTCTTATTTAAGAAGGAATTCAGCTCTGGTGTTTTTACTAAAAATCAGCATCTTTGATATTACAACATATGTGTGAAATGGGTGTTAATCTGTTCTGCCATTTAACACCCCATAGTTAATAAAAGTGACTGAAAATAATAGTAACTCTGGCTTGGTGCTTGACCTGGTTAAATACTGTCTTAAAACTTCATACAAAACAAATAGGCTTTTTCCATAAGTGGCCTTTAAGAAAACATGGAAGACAATTCATGTTTGAAAAATGCTGACAGGGTGAAGAAAGCCCAGTGTAAAAATGAATCACGTTTTAAGTGATTCGGTTAAAGGATTTGGGCTCCCGTAGCAAACTAATACTAGATAATAAGGAAATGGGGGTGAAATATATTTTTATTAAGTCATTTTGTGAATGTCCCCCTCAAAAAAGCTAATGGAATATTTGGCATAAAGGTATTTGGTGGTTTTATTTTTGTTTGGGGTGGGGGGGTTGTCAGAAAAATCCCTTTTATGTCTAACTTTTAGGGAACAATTGATATGCATAACATTGGAATGTTTGCCACCATATACGCATAAATAACACAGGAAAACAAGAATAGCCAATAATCTGGTAATTGGCACTGGGTCACAAAATAAAATACGAAATTCTAAGTATGTAAAAGTTTTATTTTCCCCATTAAAATGTTTCTTTAGTTTTTTTTATTTACAGGCATTACTTTAATCTTTCCTTAAATATTGGTCAATTCCTGATATAAGATGTGAGGTTCACAGTTGTATTCCAGTATTTGAGATGAGAGTCCTGATTTTTCAATTAGGAAAAGTAAAATCCAAAATGTTAGTAAAACAAAGTGCAATATTAAATGTTTGCTTTATAGGTTATATTCTATGGCTGTTTGTAATTTCTCTCTTTCCCTTTTTTATTTGGTGCTGACTATGTCCTTGTAGGCTCTGTTTTAAGAAAACAATATGTGGGAAATGACTTCATTTTTCCTATTGCTCTTCCTTGTGGAAAATAAAGTGTTTTGTTTTTTTTCTTTTTTGTAAAATTGTTTGGAGATTTATTTGAATCTTACATTATATTAGTAACTCATCATACATGCAAACACTATTAAGATTACTATTAAACTCTTAGGCCATCCTGGGTAAGAATTGTTTCTAGGCTCTACTAAAGAAAATTAGTGAGGGATTAAAGGAATTTTGAAGACCAATTATTTTATAAATCACTAAGTTAAGGATACTTCTTCATAAAACTTTCTTACATGAACCAAACTTAACCAGGTAGTTTCACTTAAATACCAAATCCCTCTGGCTGTGATATATCCAAGTTTCTAGTATTTCAAGAGCACATAAATTTAAAAGCTACTGGATAATTTTTCTAAGTTTTAAAATAGTAAATATTGAGAATTCTTTTTCTCAATCACTTTTATAGTGATTTATAGCATTAGAAGTGCTCCTGGAGTCACATTAGAATTTATCTACCAGTGTTCATACATACATGTGGATGAGTTGTCAAGTTGTATTTGTGCCTTATTAGATGATTCTCCCACATTCTCAATGTATATAGGCATTAATAAAAATGTGTTACAAAGAGGCAGTTAGGCACATGTTTATAAATCAATCGCATGGAAGTATACTGTCATTCTTGTTAAAAAGCCAGTCTACACACATCCTAACAAAAAGTAATGGGAAGAGGACTAGCATTAAGGGGAGATCTAGGTTCTGTGTGTTCACTGGCTAGCAGACTCCTTGAACAAGATGTGTGCACTTGGATTCCTTCATCTACAAAGTAGGAAAGTAGCAATCCAAAGTCTTTATCATCCCTGAAGATACTACACCTTTAGATAAAGAATGTTCTAAATTACAATATTGGAAATTAACCACATCACTTCTAAATTTGCATGAATACTTTTGGACTAACCTAAGTACATCTCAAGTTTACGAGTGAGTTACCTGGCTTTGCTTTTGCATTAAATCATCTGTACTTACCCAGGTCCCTTGGTCATTCATTATGGCCAAGCTTGGTATATTTATTAGGACTTTTGGTTGTAACAGAGGAATAAACTCAAGACTATTTTAAGTAAAAAGCTAGTAATTTTAGGGATAAACTTGATTAAGCACATTTAGATCCCGGAATCCAAGTAACGCCCTGAGGATACGCTATCACTCTTCTGCTTGCTTACCCTTTTTCACATTAGCCTTATTCTTTCATGTTAGATGGGCCAGGAAAGATGACCCCAGCTCTTCTAGCTCATGGAAGAAACACCATCTGGAGTCCCCAAATCACTTGTTTCAGGACATTCTGATTGGCTAATATGTTTCATACGTAAAAGGGGATTCCCAAAAGGAAATGTTCTACTTTCAGAAGAAGGAAGAAAAAAGGTTACATTCTTCCTATTTCAAGTGTTGACTGAACCAGTAGTAATGGCATCACCTGGGAGCTCGCTGGAAAAGCAAAATGTCAAGGTCTATCCCAGAACATCAAGCTGACACACCTGTACGATTCCCAGGTGATTTGTAACTACAGTGAATTTTGAGAAGCTGTACAGCACACCAAAGAAAAGTAAGAGATGAAAACACTACTGAGTAGGCAACTCTGTTTTCATGAATCCCGAGCTGAAACTGAAATGAGAATTTGGGGTACTTAAATGAAAAATAACACCATTTTTACTCCCATAGCATAGTTAAGGCTTGATATTTTTGAGACAACTTCCTAACTACTGAGATTGTGGCAATTGCATGACTTTGGACTTTGAATTCCTTCGTTAACAATCAGCAATCCAAAACTTCCGTGAATGAATGATTAAATATTATATCTTTTCATTTCTTGATTTCAAAATAAATACACAAGGGAGGTACATTTTTCAATTTGTGAGAAAAAACTGATACAGCAGGTCCTCAAATAATGCCGATTTGTTAAAATGTTGATGAGAAGAAAATTGATTCCTGCCAGAGCCACTCTGCATGGAGTTTGCTTGCCCTCCCCATATCTGGGTGAGTTTGCTCTGGGTTTTTCAGTTTTCTCCACATCCCAAAGATGTGCAAGTGAGGTGAATTGGTGAGTCTGAGTGAGAGTGGGTTTGCCTGCAGTGGAAAGGAGGCCTGTCCACGGTGGGGTACCCCACCTTGCACCCTAAGCTATGGAAACAGGTTCCTTCTAACTATCACCCTAAACTGGAATAAGCAGGTTGGAAAAGAATGATCTTACTTGTTTTTATTCATTTTTTATATGTATGTATAGCTCACATTTATTTCATTGTTTGATATTAGAAGTGCTTTGGGTCTTTATTTTGATGTTTGGTGATGTGTTTGTGACCAGAAATGTGCCATGGGAACTTGACTCTTGTGCATGTCAGTTGGCCTGTGGTAATATCTGTTCCATTACATGTCATTTTGCTTCAAGTCACATTTCCAAGAACCTGTCAATGGCATAAAGTGAGGACTTACTGTTGCTGTATAAGGAAATTAATTTTGACTTTTGAGGAATGTAGTCGTCAGTCTTTTTTTAAAAAAAAATTTTTTTAAGAAAATAAACCAGAGATGTGGTAAACACATGAACATGGAAAGGTTACTTTAAATCCAAGACAAGTTGTAGTTTAAAAACCCAGAGGCCCAACTGGAAATAGAACCAGTATCACTCTCTGACTATGGAATGGCACAGAGTTAAACATATAAGGAAAACAATAATTTTTTCAAACCAGCTTCACAAACACCAACTTAGACAAGTGATATTAAGATGTTAGCTATATAGAGCCAAAAAACAATAAAGTTGCTTTATAATAATAGTTTCTAGCAGTTGTATGTTAAAAGTATATAGGCTATGTTAGTCAAGCAAACAAATGTTTATGACATTTATATTAAAAAATTCTGATACATCATAGCTAATTCTACTGGAAATGGATTTTGCTGCTTCTAAATGTAAAACTTACAAAACCTCTCAACATCACTTTCCAATCCAAACAAAATGATCATCATCTCTGGCCCTGGTAGATTTCAGGGAGCATCAATAAAGTTAAAATAATGAGCCAGAACATCACTTTGTATAATTGAGAGGTTTGTTTACTAGTTACGCAAAACAGTCTTACCAGTAAAGGTCTAACAGTAATGATATTACTGAAAGTCCAAGTGTTACACTGTTACAATGTTTGATGATACCAATTTTTGTAAAAAGGAAAAACTATCTGATCCTTATTGCATGTAGAAATGTGGACTTGTTTTGGCCATTTTTGTCAAATAAATTAATAGCCTAATGACAGAAATACCAACAACAACAACAAAAAAGGTAGAATAAGTGGCCAGTTTCTGCTGTAGTTGCTTTTTTTTTTTTTCTTTTAAGGAAATACACATTTCCACCTTCTAGTTCAAGGCCCTCTTTTATGACCTAAACATTTTGACAGGTCTGAATCCCAAACAGCAGTGCTCAAGATGTTTAAACTAATAGGAAAATAATAGGAAACTAAGATACAGCACATGCATCATGCAAACCAACAGTATGCTGGCAACCTATAAAAGCATACTCAGAACCTACAAGAGCACACATGTGTTCTCCAAATTATTAGTTCCAAAGTTGCAAAAGCAGAGGAGAAGTGTTTCCATCCTTCCACTACTCCTCTTCCCACTTGGAGAGCCAGCTTTAGGAAAGCCTCTGAGGAGACAGCTAGAGGAGTCCCTGCTGCACAGGGGAGCAATGGACAAATGCCTCCCACTGATGATCCTTTCTAAGTGCCTTGAGCAGGTTAATCAGGGAAAGCCCAATAAATGCCCTCATTCCATTGTCTCCTGTGTTAGTGTCCTGTGCTTGCCTTAATGTAAGGTAGTTTTTAACAATGGAGAGTAATGCCCAACTTTAATTCCAGCAGGAAAACCATTCTAACAGATATTTGATATTATTGGACACTTTTTTCAAGTGTTTTTCTTCACTGAAAAGAGAGCATGTTTGCATTTGCATTCCAAACTATCAGGAAAAGGAGAATATTTTATCTTACAGGCTTTCATCTGGTGTTTTTGCTTGAAGACCTGATATGCTATAATTCTATAAAATAAAAATAATAAAGATAAACATTCTGGATTTGAAGACTTTTGGTACATTTCCAAAAGCAAAATTAACTTCAGAAAGCTTTGTTAAGTTGATGTTATATAGTTTTTGTAAGTAATTAATTAACATCTTGCCACAATTATGGATGCTTTTGCCCTATCACTAATTGTAATTGTTTGATATCAAAATAAATTTAGGTAGATATACTTAACTTAAAATAATTTTTTTCTGAAATATAAAAAAATAAAAAATAAAATTTAAAAGTCCCACAAACAGAAGACTTAAAACAACAAGAATCTATTCTCTAACAGTTTGGCAGGCTGGAAGTTCAAGATCACGGCAGGGCTATATTTCTTGTGAAGACTGGAAAGGAACATCTTTCTTTTTCTCTTCTAGTTTCTGGTGGAGACTGACAAGCTTTGGCTTTTCTTGACTTGCAGAAGGTTGCTGGAATCTCTGCCTTTGTTATCTAATGGCCATTGTGTCCTGGTATATCTCTGTCTCTTCACATAGCATTCCCTTAGAGCCTGTCCTCTTCTTACAAGGACACAGTCATATAGAATTAAAGGCGTGCCCTACTCCATTATGACCCGATATTAAATAATTATATCTATAATGACCCTTTTCTAAATAAGGTCACATTCTGAGCTATTGGAAAGTAGAGTTTCAAGATACCTTTTTTGAATCCAACATATTCTCCTCCTTCCCTTTAAAAAAATGAACAAAGTAATTTAACAAACAGAAGTATGATACATAGAATAGACTGACAGCTGTCAGAGGGGTGGGGTGGGGTAGGGATTGGGTGAAACAAAGATGTAAGGGACTAAAAAGAGGAAAAAATATATACACGGGATGGGGAAAAGGAGGTTTACAGTTGCTTGGGAAAAGATAGGTTATGATTATTTCAACAGCTTTATACTATGTGTTTCACATACAACTGTAAACCTCCAATATATACTTCTCAATCCCTTCACCTTTTCATCCATCCCTCCAAACCCACCTTCCATCTGGCAACCATCAAAATGTTCTCGATATCTATGAGTCTTTTTCTACTCTGCTTGTTTATTTATTTTGCTTTTTTAGATTCAATTGTTAAGTGATATGTATTTATTGTCATCTTATTATTTGAGATCTAGGATTCTTTTTTTTTAAGATTTTATTTATTATTTTCAGTGAGAGGGGAAGGAAGGAAGGCAGAGAGAGAGAAACATTAATGTATTGTTGCCTTTCACCTGCCTCCAGCTATGGACCTGGCTGGAGACCTAGCTTGCAACCTGGTTATGCACCCTGGCTAGGAATGGAACGAGCAACCCTTGGGTTTGCAGGCCGGTGCCAATCCACTGAGCCATCAGCCAGGCTGAGATCTAGGATTCTTGAGTCCTGATACAATGTGCCTCCTAAAACACTGTGGTTATTAGGTGATATTTTGGCTACCTTTGAAGAACATGGTCATCTTTTACTGTATTTATTGGTCTCTTTTATTTCCTTTTTAAAAATTTTTTCTTTTCCTATTTAAAAATAAAGTTATTGTCTTTGATTTTTTACTGTTTTGACATAGTGACCTACATAGTATGACAAACTATTTCCTAGAATGAAATTGTATAAGTTTTAAGCTGTATTTTTAGTTTAAATATAAGGATATTATTAATCGTACAATAACATAAAATCTTGAAGACCACAAAGCTATAGTAATCTTAATTCTGTTACATATTTGTTTTTACAAAACTTATGACCACAAACATTAATTCATTGAAGTGGCATTTGAGTCTTTTGAAGATTTGGCTGGTACTCAGGAGCAGGTGTAAACTCATCTGATTGCTCATTTATGGTAAAAATACTGGTGACTGGTGACTTTGTTCTGTAAACAGAGGGAGGAAGACAGTAAGGCAAGTTGAAATGTTCCTTTGAGGGAAAGTTGAATATTTTTCTGTTTACCTTAATATTGTTTATTTCAAAGATAATCTCCAATTTGGTGTCAGTTAACACTAGATAGTTTCAAGAGGAAAAAGTAAACAGTGGAATACCCATTTGGGACATAGCTACTAAGACACAAAGTAGAAAAACCCAGAGAAAAACACCATATAAAGTTTCAGCTACAATCCCCCTTTATTACATACAGAAATTTCCTTCCAAAATACCCTTGGCTCAACTCTAATGGAATACAACAATAATACAGTTTTGTTACCTTAGGGTTTTATCTATACCATTCTATGCCTTTTTGAGAGTTAGCTTTCTTGATGCAATAAAAAAGAAAATTGCTCCAATTTAAGGAAAATCTATTAACTTGTTTAGTTCTGTAAGGCACTATTCTTTAGTTTGCTGAAGCACTAGCTTATAAATAATATCATAGAAACCAAAAGGCTAGGACCAGGTAAAATTTGGAGTACGTATTTCTAAATTAGGGGAAAGACTGTATGTCTTTCTGTCTTAATCTTTTTCCTCCTAAACCCAGGCAGAATGATTTGTGGAGAAATCACACCTGTGTATTTTTGTCCTACCATATAAATACCATCCTGTGACACTCCTACAATATACCAGGTTCTATACAAGGTATCTTGTTTATCCTCCTTACAGCCACTTTCAAAAACAGTTATTACATTTTTGTGGGGGTTGATGATTGAGGAAACCATTTTTAAGAAGGGTTGAGGAACCATCCTGTCACACACCTGTAAAATTAAAAAGTAGTCATTCATATCCAGGATTGTCTGGATTTCAAGCCATGCATTTTACTATAACATTAGATATATTATTAATTAACCCCTTGTCTGAACCAAGGCTTTGTCTTCAGAAAGCCCCAGTTAGCATAAAATCCATTCATGCACACAAGGCCCCACAAGAACTAAACACTAGAATGGTAAGTGTTGCTAATAGGAAAGGATAAGAGGTTGAAGGATGTAAAATAGGGATTGTGACTTTAAGCTGCCCTAAGTTCCTAAGAGAGAAGTAAAAAATGTACAGGCAGACCACTGCATGTAGTCTTTAGAGGTAACTAAGGCCTGACTCTCAATAGCAGCAGCTGGTACCAGGAGAAAAGACAGTAAGATCAGAATTACAAAGGAAAGAGGATGTGATTCCAGGAGGAAAACTAAGTCCCAGGGCAGCATCATGCTCTCTCCCTGGAGAGCCTCAGTGAACATAGCTGGACTAGCCAGACAACCAGAGAATATACCTGGACTAGCCACATGGATGAGTCCTCTGAAAATTGAGCTAATTAACCCCTTCATGTGATGCAAGCACCATTTTAGCTCATTATTTCTTCAATGTATAAGTACTAAATAATGCTCAAAACACTCAGTTAAACGGGAGTGGGAAAGCCACATGACTTCAAAACATTTGAGGCACACTAGGCATTTTGTATTTGAAAAGTCTAATATTCATTCATTCAACCATCAGGCCAATCAACAAATGTTCATTTTCCATAGCACTAAGTGCTATGTATACCCTGAGAAAATCAGAACTAAATCCATTAAATTTTCAGTAGTCTTATACCATGATGCCATTTGCTATCGCTAGATCCTTCAAAATGATGATAATGGGCATTAGCTCTTTTTCTATACATCTCTCCACCTATTTCCTTAGCTTCAGTTATTAACCTAATGATAATAATTGAAGTATCCATTTCCTCTGATTCTACCTTTTCTCACCTCTTTGCCCTTATTCCCCATGACATTACAGATATTTTACTCAGTAAAGTCTCCATTTTCTAAAACTTATATTTCTAAAATAAACTCATTTTCCCTATGTACCTAACCTCACACTCATACATTCTCTCCTTTTGAACTTTCTTATCTCCATGAAAAGACCACTCTTCTCACCTATTCACTCTATGCCTTACTTATGAAGTCCTCTCCATGTCAATCAGTTATAAACTTTTCTCTCTTTTCTGAAAGAGTTCTCTGCTCCATTCCCAGTGCTAACTTCCTGATTTAAGTTCTTATCCTACCACACACTCATTTCACAATCCCAGCTGAAGCCTCAACTTCTCCATAAATTGGGATCATGCCAACCCTCATTGGTCCTTGCCACTCTGGAGTTTCCTCAGCATTTGTTTTACTGCACAGCATTTGCTATGCGTAGTTTATAATCTTCTGGTCTTACCTTTCCAGTATTTCATCTCACTATACTCCACTCCACTCCCAATTATCACATTGCCTGATCCAACTGGAGTAAAGGTGCTCAAAATATATTTAGGTGATGTTTACAGTTGGGCAGTGCTGTATACTGAATGCACTCCTGCTCCAATTCATATGTTGAAATTCTCATGCTCAAAGCAACTATCTGAAGATAGGGTCTTTAGATGGGAATTAAGGATGAAAGAGATTAAAAGCAGTGGGCCCTAATCTGATAGGACTATGGCCTTATAAGAAGCGGATGAGTTCTCTCTCTCTGCCATCTGAGGAAACAACCAAAAAGCAGCCATGTATGTATAAACCAGGAAGAAAGCTCTCACTAGAACCCAACAGTACAGCACTCTGATCTTGAACTTTCCAGCCTCCAGAACTGTGAGAAAACAACTTTCTGTTGTTTAAACTACCTAATCTATCATATTTTAAAATCTTTAAAAATTTTTATCTGTTGATTTGAGAGAGGAGAGAGAGAGAGAGAGAGACATCGATTTATTGTTCCACTTACTTAGGCATTCATTGGTCGATTCTTGTATGTGCTCTGACCAGGAATTGAATCCCAAACCATGGCATATCAGGACAATGCTCCAACCCAGTGGTCCCTAACCTTTTTGGCACCAGGGACTGGTTTTGTGGAAGACAATTTTTCTATGAACCAGTGGTAGTGGGATGGCTTTATAGCCTGCCACCAGATGCAGCTTAATTGTCACTTGCCATTCAGTCAAACTTCTTTGCTAATGATAATCTGTGTTTTCTAGTAATAACCTAGTATCACTGCCTCAGCTCCACCCCAGATCATCAGGCATTAGTTCCCATAAGGAGTAAGCAATCTAGATCCTTCACATGCTCAGTTCACAGTAGGGTTGGAGCTCCTATGGAAATCCAATGCTACTACTGATATAAAAGGAGGTGGAGCTCAGACAGTAATGTGAATGATGGGGAGCAGCTGTAAATACAGATGAAGCTTCACTTGCTCACCTTCTGCTGTGAGACTCTGTTCCTAAAAGGCCACAGGCCAGTACTGGTCCAAGACCCAGGGGTTGGAGAACCCTCCTCTAACCAACTGAGCTACTTAGCCAGGAATTGTTAAGTTACAGTTTACATTCGGTATTATTTTGTATTCATTTCAGTTGTACAGCATACTGGTTAGCCAATCATATACTTTACGAAGTGTTCTCCCCAATATTTTCAGTACTCAAAACGCACAGTTATCACAATATTATTAACTATATTTCCTATGCTATACTTTACATTCCCATGACCATTCTGTACTTCTCAGTCCCTTCACCTTTTTCAACCAGTTCCCCAAGTCCCCTCCCCTCTGGTAAGCATCAGTCTGTTCTCTGTATCTATGAGTCTGTTTCTGTTTTTTGTTTGTTTGTTTATATTGATCTTTAGATTCCACATGTTAAGTAAAATCAGATAATATGGCAGCCTGAGCTGACAGGCACTAGAGAAGCTGGTGTTGCCAGTACTGCTTTCCTTCTCCTTTTATAATTGAGAAAGTCTTTCCTGGCTGTATAACTTCTAAAAAAAGTTACCTTGGTCCAGTTTTCTACACTTCCTAGTATATGGTATTAGCTTGCCCTCTCCCATGCAGTTAGCCATGAGTTGTGGATGAGCCATGAAGAGTAAGACCTGAACCGTGTCATTTTGACACTGGCCACACAGAACAGTCAAGGATGGGCATGTAACCCAGTGCTAACTAGAGGGCTGCAAGAAGAATTTTGTGAAAAAAGTGTGGAAAATATTTTCTCTCACTAAAGAGATGTCAGGACAGGTATTCTCTCTTCCACAGGAAGTTGTATGGGAACTACTTCCACTGTTTGCTTACTGTGTAGGAAACCAGGCTAAAAGTAAAGCAGATGCAGAGAGGGTCAGAGCTGGAACCTTGATCTGATTACACCTGAAATGTCTGACCACCCCTTGCACTTTTTGGCAGCGTGAGCTAGTAAATTTCCCTCATTGCTAATTTGAATCTGACTTTAATTACCTGCAACCGGAAACATGTTATAGACAAGAGAGCTAAACCCATTACAATGAGGAAATTATTTATGGGAGAAAATTCAGACCTTCTCACTCCTCATGCCTCAATCTGACCCCAAATGCTTTGTAAGGACATTTGCCCCTACTCTCCAGTACTGAACCTCTGTAAGTCCTGGTCAGTGCCCCAGCCCAAGGCACTTGACTCTGAGTACGCTAAACAATTTATATTAATCTGTCCTCTCAGAACAACAACTTAAAGCCTCTAATCAAACAACAGAACAACAGGATGAAGATCTAAAGAGACAATGCAAGGGCATATATTTAGGAGGACCAAAATTCTACTAAGAATAATTAAAGAATAATTGTAAGTCTGCTGAAAAAGTCTGGGTCCCAATTTCTGAACAGCAGAATGGGAGTTAGCAGTGTAAAAGCAAGATTTTCAAGTAGGTTGTTCCAATTTTTTTTACCACAACCAATAATTAAAAACAAAACATTTTACTTGGCAACCTAGAACATATATACCAAATAGACATATAATTGAAAGAGAAAGTTATTTTATTATATGGGATGTAGCTTGATATTTTCTATCAGATTCCAGTTTTATCCTATGTGATTGGATTATACATATATTTTAAATGCTGATTATGAGTCATTAAATAGATTTTATAGCCCTCTAATCAGTTATGATATAAAGTTTGAAAAACACTTCTGTTAAATTTTTGTTCAAACTCTTTCTATTATATAGATACTTTAAAATTATATCTTCCCATCTCTTCAAGGAGCTGAACAAGAAGGAAAAATCTGTAAACGTTGCTTGAGGAACATAGGTCAGCAGAGATGATAGTAACAGCTAAGACGATTTAAGCACCTCCTATTTTCCAAGAGTATGTTAAGCACATATGCTCTAGGACCAGACTGTGGGATTCTATTCCCACCAGAGCCACCTACAAGCTGTGAGACCTTGGGCAATTTACTTAACCTCTCTGTGCCCAGTTTCTATACCTAGAAAACACAAATAACAACAATACAAATTCCTCATGGGGCTTTTCTGAGGATTGTTAATATGCAAAGCTGTATAAGACAATATATTGCACACAAAAAGTGCAAGTGTCATTGTTATGATTATTACTAAGTACTTCATAGGAGTCATATCATTTAGCTTTCTAATAATCCTATGGGATAGTTAGCAGAGCTGTTAAGTGGCCCAGTTTACAGCCTTTCCTGCCTACCTCTCTATTGATGGAATTCCTAGATACTCAGGGCTTCCATCCCTCGAAAATGACTCAGGGGTGAGTCATTGATGGTAAGGTGATCACTGTGAACTGTGTCCTGTTGCCAGTGTGAGTTAAGGAAGAACATAGTTGAATCCCTTCTGGCCAAAGAGTCATAAGGCATCTAAGAAATGTTACCGCTCCCTTAAAGTAAAACAGAAGGAAGAAGAGACTATCTCTTTGCACTGGTGCTGTTATGTCCAGATGTGATGCCAGACAGTGCTGTGTGCATTTGGCAGCCATGAGAGAAGCCAGCAGAGAATGAATGGAGAGATAAAACAGGCACATGAGATTTCCAGGTCACACACGGGAAGTCACCAATTCTTTGTCCACTGTGCTACAATAGCCCAATTTTTAAAAAAGATTTTATTTATTATTTTTCGAGAGAAGAGAAAGGAGAGAGAGGCAGAGGAGGAGAGAGACATCAATGTATGGTTGTCTTTCACCTGCTTCCAGTCACAGACCTGGCTGGAGACCTGGCTTGCAACCTTGTTATGTGCCCTGGCTGGGGAACCGAACCAGAGGCCTTTGGGTTTGCAGGCCGGCACCTTATTCATTGTGCCACCAGCCAAGGCTAATAGCCCTATTTTTAAAGAATGCATAATTACTTGTATATGTCTAAAGATATGACTTGATAAATACAGAAAACATTTCCAAAATCAGTTGTCCATCTCAAGTCCTTTAATGTCAGTTAAGATGGCCATTTGTAGGGTAGATATGTTGTGATGTTGTTAATATGGACAGCATTTACATGTTTACTTTGTGCCATATTCTGACTCTTTGTATGTGCTTATTACTTTGTAATTATTTTCTTCTTATTACCTGTGTATGGATTAACCCCTGTTATCAGAAAGTCTACATTTTTAACATGGATAGTACATAAAATAATTTAAATATTTTAGAATTTCAGAGAATCTGGCAGGCATATCAGAAATATTTGGAGAGCAAAGTAACCACTGAATAAAGCTGTCTCAAATTCTGAGTTTGACATTGTTCTTCTAAAATCTAGCAGCAATAATATTCCCTCTTATTCTAATAAACAAAAGAACAACTAAATTTTTTTAAAGTATGACATAGGCATGATGTTTAAAATTTATAGGTCATTTTACAAAGCTACAACCACTACATTTTAAAACAGATTTTATTTATTATTTTCAGTGAGAAGGTCAGGGAAGGAGAAAGAAAGAGAGGGAAACATCAATGTATGGTTGCCTTTCACCTGTCTCCAGCTAAGGACGAGGCTAGAGGTTTGTCTTGCAACCTGGTTATGTGCCCTAACTGAGTGGGAATCGAACCAGCAACTTTTGGATTTGCAGGCCAGTGCCAATCCACCTGAGTGACATTTTTTAACGTTTGATAGTTGTTCCAATTATTTCTCTCTTTACAGCATCCTCCTCTACCCGTGCAGCACCCCCTGGTTTTTAAAATCAATATTCTTATTCTAAGAAACACACTTCGATTTGATATTTTAATATCTCTGAAGTCAGAAAGTATCTTGCAATACTTGTTGGCCAGGCAGGAATCATGATGCAGTTGCAATTGACTGTACATACACAACTAACTCTAACTTATGTCATTTTAGGACCTCCTGAGTTGTAGTTGTTATCTAAAAAGCTTCCTTTGATATCCTTTGGTAAGACAAAGAAAGCCACAGCATCAAAATTTGTAAATAGGTATCAGAAGTATGGAGGAACATGTGTAATAACAATAGTAAAGCAGTCTTTTTGAAAATGCTGCATCAACATCCATAGGCATTGATAAATCTGATTCAAATGTGAATCTGAAAAGCTGAACTCCAGAAATTTGAGGAATACCTTAATTATGTGGTTTCTGTTTTCCTTTCTCTTTCAAAAGCAAAAATGAATAATTCCAAGTGATAAAAAGAATTGTGTCAGAGTGTGTCATCATATTTTAGTAATACATAAAGTAATGATGCATCTTCAAGTCAATGACACCTTGAAATCTATGAATATGATACTGTTCACAGAAGGCAAATAGAATCAGAAGGATTAAATAACTTACACATAGTTTCCATGGGACTAGAAGACAAGTCTTTCTACACACCGAAATATTTTGCCTCCTCTGTGGTGAGCATCTGGGCATGGGCCAGTTTCCTAAGGCTCCCTCTAATCCAAGGGTTCAATTTGGAGACAGTATTGCCACCCATTGAAAGTTATGTGTGTATTTTCTCTAAGACACAGTGCATATGAAATGTAAAATGACATGGCAAAGATAGTGTTTTCTGTTCATGTAGAGCACTGTAAAGGAAGAAGTTGATTGTCCACATTGCAGTCAGGGACTTCAGTTGTGTGAGACACAAAGATTGTATATGTTAGAGGGAAATCACATTGTGCACATGTGCTGCCTGCTGTGACCAACATGTTCCATCAGAGTCTATCAGCCCATGGAGAAAGTCACATCCTTTTGCTAGGGTGACATGCAAAACAGAGTGCAAAATGTGCTGATGGTCTCTAGATTATATTTCGGTGTCTAGCTCAGGGATCTATTGCACAAACGAATGATCAAAATCTCCCAAGCCTTTAAATTCTGAAACTGCCTAAAGGGAAGTGTAGTTTGATACCATAGTGCCTGTACAGTCAGATCCTTATGAGCCCCTGCTGGAACACAAGTAAACATTTCTTTGAAAAAACAAAATGTCCTGGGAGAAAAGTTGGAAGCAATATAGGAGCTCCTGGACTGTGGGATGGTGCTGAAGTGCTCTGAGTAAGAAAGAGGCTTATCAAAGATTGTACTTTGTAGCTGACATTCAGAATGCACTGTCTTCTAAACATTTTTTTAAAAATTAAAAACAATAAATCTCTCTAAATTCCAGTTATCTGCCAATAATGATCTGGAACTGAATCACAGACCATTCTGTTGAACATATCTATGGAATGGAAAGGACAAAATCCAAGAGAATTTTTCCTTCCATGAGGTCTTTGAGAACAGTCTGCCAAAAAGACAGTTCATGATTGTAGGAACTTGGGGGTGAGGGCAGAGATAAGGGAAAACCTTATGTGCTATAAAAATACTAACAGATCCACTCTCAATCAGACCAATGAGATTAAAATCCTTATAATAATTTAATGTTACTTTCTTTAAAGCACATTATGAACTATTTAAAGAACTAATTTAGGGCTAGATTTTTTCCCCCCAGTCTAATCTTGATAGCTATTCAAATTTAGAGATTTTTAGATAGTAATTTATTCAATACAATTTGTTTTTGCCAGTCCTAAATTATAAAGTGTTAAGTGGAATGTCTAATGCTTTAAACATGAGTTATTTTTTTATGTGAATCTAAAATATCCAGGTCCCATGTTCAAGAAGAGGAAAAAAAATCATCTGCCAAAATTCTTCTAAGTTACAGTCTGTATCTGTGTTTGCAATGTGCCTGCTTCTTCTGGAGAAAATGTTATGTAAATAATCAGGAGCATATCTCAGTCATTCTGCAGACTATGTCCAAATTAAAAGAACACCTTGAGAAATATCTTCAAAAGTTTAGGCAAGAAAAGATGTGTGTGTGTGTGTGTGTGTGTGTGTGTGTGTGTGTGTGTTTCCCTATCACGATAGAAAGGTTGTAGAGGACTTAGTTTGAAATAATAAAACTAAATTTGATAACGGATAATTATATTTCACTTTTTAGCTTCAAATGAATGATCAAGCTCTCCCAAGCTTTTAAATTTCCAGATCAATTTTCTTTTTCCTTATTATTTGTACTATTTGAAATTTTATTGTAGAATGCCTCCAAAAGCATTCAGTTTTGGTGTGATTTTCACCTTAAGTATTTTCAGGAAAGCTATTCTGGAAATTCTTAACATTTTTTTTTTTTCAGAGAATTTCAAGGAAATTAATATCTATGTCCCTATAGACCAGTGATTCTCAACAAAAGCAATTCATTGTTTCCCCTACTTTTGCCAAGCCCCGGGGGACATTTGGCATTGTCTGGGTATGCTTTTGGTTGTCATAACTGGGGGTGAGGAGGAGGTGCTACTGGCATCTAGTGGGGAGAAATTTGAAAAGCTGCTGTCGATTCTACAATGTATAGTACACCCACCTTAGCAAAGAATTATCCCACCTAAAATATATGTAGTGGTGAGTCTGAGAAACCTTAATTTCTCCTTATTTGAAATATGCAATGTGCCACAGGGCTTCTAGAACATAATTTAGCGCAGAGATAGAGAAAACAATTTAAATCAGACCATTTTTGCCATGTGCACTGTCAACGTTGTGGACTATCCACCATCAATTCTCGCTTGCACTTCACTGACAGCCTCCCCACTGGACTCCCTTTTTCTACTTCTGCTCTCTCCACTCAGGTATCTCCTGGAGTAGCTAGAGTGGCTTAAATGATGGGTGGTTTCTCTCTCTGTAGACTGTATTAAGATCAATGTTCTATGAGTCCCTGAAGGGTCTATTTCCCTTCCTCCCTTCCTCTCTCTTACCTCAAAACAAAATGGCCTTTTAGTTGCTCATATGGCCATGATTTCTTGCACCTTAGGTCCTTCTAGTTTTTCTTCCACATTTCCTTATCCCTTATCTTTCAGATATTATCTGTTTCAGAAAGCCTTCTTTGATCCATCTTCACTAGATGAGGTCAATCTGTTATAAACTCTCATAGCCTCCTGCACTTTTTTCCTAATACTATTTATAATTTGCATTATATACTTGTGTAAAATTAAAAAAATAATATATGTGAAGTTGACCATGTATGTGTGAGTTCAGAGTCACTACCTTAATTTGCTCATTGTTCCCTCTCCAAGGCCCAGAAAAGTACCTGGTATAGTAGCTCAATTGATAAAGGAATGAATCCCAGTTTTGCCTTCTAGGAGAGTTCACATATATTGATGGAGTTGGGATAAAGATCTCTCATGTTTGTCATACCTTAATGCATCTGCAATTGAAAGATGTAGTTTAGATGGGAACAGTTTAGCTCAACTATTAAACTGCTTTGCATAATAAAATAAAAATTAGAGGTTTGAAAATAGGAGATGACTTGGGAGAGGAAAGACCTGGGGCTTAAAAATATAACTGGGAATGACAAATTCTGGAGTCAGAAATTATCTATGACAGAGACTAACTGTTAGATTTTTAGGAGAATGTTGGTAATGATTTTGAGAATGTTTCCTATACTGCACAACTCTGTAACTCTTTGTGGTTCATAACCTTTGCACACTTGACCTTGTATTAGTGTTTTGTGAAATGGGAGTAATCCAAGCTGTGTCCAATGTTAGGAATAGGATGGAAACTAGGTACTGAAGAAGGGCAGAGATTGAGATCTCAACAGGTAACAGCAGGTTGGAGTAGGATGAAGAGAAATGTAAGTCCCTCAAAGATTACTGAAGATTTTAAGATAGATTCTGAGTTTCTCCATGTTTATAAAAAGGGCTTGAGTGGATGTTGTGTCAGTATTAGAAGTCTAGTTGCTCCCCAACAGGTGATAACTGGCATTGGCATCTGGATTATGTAACAATGCAAAGGAAGGGATATGATAGATGCTATCTAAGATCTCTTTTTCAAACATTTCCCCTCTTTATTCTAGCATAGTCAAGGGCTGAATTGGAGAATAACTGCTTTTAATTTTAATATTTGAATGTGTGGACATTTTCTCTCACCAAAGTATTATTTCTTTTGTTCCTTAACTACTCATCTGACAAAGCAGCAAATGGAAATCACACTTGGCCTTTATTCTGAAGTTCCCAGAAAAGGTTTACAACTTCCTAGCTAAAAGTCACCAAATGACTCACTATGGAAAGAAATGGGAAAAACCTACTCTAATGGGACATGGGAATAAGAGTTGCAACTTTTTCACATTTAGTTCTGTTAGCTAACATCTCTGTGCTAGGTTCTGTTTTTAAGTGCTTTCATATATCAATTCACTAATGTTATCAACTCAATGAGGTAGGTAACTATCACTATGCCCTTTCATATAAAAAGAATTTTGAGGCACAGAGCTTGTAAGTGCTGAGTCAAAATTAGAACCTAGGCAGTCATCCTCCAGAGGCTGCAAACTTAATCGATGTGTGTTCATGGGTCAATCTAATTAAATTTATACTGATGAGTGGGCTTGTAGGCTTGTGAGTATAGTTCATTGTTAGGTAAAATACAGATAACATCTCAGTTAATAACATCTCTGTCCTTTATTTGCTCAATAAAGGCTCCAGACACACAGCCTTGAATTTTGGCTTCCCCTTACATCCCACATCTAAACTGCCAGGAAATTTTGATGGCTCTGTATTGAAAATACACCAAGACTTTAACCACTTCTCACCATCTTCACTGCTACCACCAGCTAAGTCACTGTCACCTCCTCACTGGATCATTACACTAATTTCTATAACATTTTCTCTGCTTCTACCCTTGCCCTCTAACAAGGTATTTTCAACCTGGCAATCAGAGTGATCCTTCAAAAACAAGTCAGATCAAGTAACTTCTCTGCTCAAAGCCATTCAGTGGTTCCCTATTTCACTCAGAGTGAAAGCCAAAATGGCCACAATGACCTAGGAGATCCTGTAATTTCACCTCATTTACCTCATTTCCTCTTCCCCCACTAACTCCCACACAAAGAACCATCCAGCCACACCTGACAATTTGCTCTTCCTCTTCTTCAATATCCACACAGGCTCTTATTTTCTCCTCAAATCCTCACCTGAGGACACATTTATTGATTTGAAAGAGAGAGAAAAGCATTGATCCATTGTCTCCCATACTCACCCTGGGTGACTGGGAATCAAACCTGCAACTTAGGTATGGGCCCTGACCAGGAATCAAACTTGCAACGTTTTGGTGCATGGGATGATGCTATAACGAACCAAGCCACCTGGCCAGGGTCCATCTTCTGAGATGTTTAGGCAATATTTATGGATAATGTTTTAATGTGCTCACTCCTAAGATTTCCTCTCCATAATTGCTTTCAGTACCTTTATGCAAACCAGTAACTGATCTCAGGGACTTTCTGCATAATTGCACTTTCATGGAAGAGAGAATTTGTGACAAACCTCTGTCATTCAAAGCAGTTCTTCTCTTTAATGTCCTGGCTGTGTGTGAGTTTGATGAGAGGAAGGATGCTTCTCTCTCTAAGGAATAAAATTTCTTTTTTCCAAAAATATCTTCTCGTTCAAGTCATATACACAGTAGGGGAAAAGTTAGGTTTATAGTTGTGCAAAAAACATAGCTTCTTCTTATATTATTATTAATTATTATTTTTTCATGTAAACAACTGTATACCTGCTTTTGCCCCAGCCTGTATTTGAAAGTAAAAACTATGTCCTTGTACATCATGTTTATGTTTCATTTCACCACCTACAAGCATGACCTAGACAAAACCAAGAGAACTCTAATTAGAATGGCATAAATTAGATTTGGCTTTTGTTCTTAATATTTGCTAGCTTCTATCAAATACTGATATAAGTTGATATTTCCGGTATTTATAAAATGAAGTTATTCTGAGAATGTCACAACTTTTATTTGTGTAGAATTCAACTAAATAGCAAACATTTTTAAAGCAGGGCTCTGGTGCAAACACAGTTGATTCTCATGATTCATGGCCCTTATGTTCCATAAAGTCACCATGAACACCGAATTAGTAAACACTGAACCATTGATCCTAGGGAGAATACAGGGTTAGGTTCCTGCAAGGCTTTTTGTCAACTGATCAATGCATAAGTTTGTTTAAATGTTTTTCTATTTAAAAACAACTTATTTGCCCTGACTCATGTGGCTAAGTGGGTTGGGTGTTATCCTGCAAACCAAAAGATCACTGGTTCAATTCCTAGTCAGGGTATGTGCCTGGGTTGTGGGGCCAGGTCCCCAGTTGGGCATATGTGAGAGGCAACCGATCAATGTTTCTCTGATGCATTGATGTTTCTCTCCCTTTCTTTCAACTTCCCTTCCCCTCTCTCTAAAAATAAATAAATAACATCTTTTAAAAAATAAAAATTCTTTCTTTAATAAAACGTCATGGCCATTGATGCTATGAGTTGTGCCACACCGAAGCTGACCTAACACGTGAATTGTTTCTGTAAGACCCAACATAACCTTCTCGTGCTTGGAAAAACACTTCAGCACTCGTTTGGGTACCATTTTAAACAGTGAAATCTCCAACCAAAATCACAAAAATGAGGAAAACATGTCATTAAATGGACCACAAAAAGGACAGCTGTTTACACCATGAGAACTGAGACAAAAAGGCATAGCGTCATCTATCCTGACTTCAGCATAAACATGCACTTCGGGTAACTCAAATTTTTCACTGCTCCGTGCACGCACATGTGTGCAAGTGACCATGAAAGTGCCAAAGTATTGATTTTAGGGTTATAAATAAATTGTAGCCAGTAGGAAAATTCATAAAAATGGAATTAATGAATAATACAGATTGACTATATTTCAAAAATAAAACACTAATAATAAAAATACAGCTACCACTTATTGTGGGCTTATCTTGTACCAAGCACATTTATTAACTGAATTCTTTTTTTTTTTCACTGTACTGGGATAGAGTGAACCCCCTCAGTAGCTCCTGAGGCTACTATATTTCCATCACCACAATTACTTTAGCAAACCTGGCTCCCCTCATCATTAACTCAGTCCTTAAAAGAACAACCCAAATTTATTGCTGAAGAAATTAGGGTTTAGAGAGATTATTTTTCTCAAGATCACAGCACCCTAAATATTAAAGCAGGATTCACAAATTCAAGATTTATTTCAAGGCAACTTAAATATACATCTAAGACATGCAATGGGTTGTTTTGCCTTTAAAAAATACCTTAATTCAAACATTATTAGCTTAAAAGTAACAGAAGACATTTTTCTGGCATTATGTTATACGAGTAGGAAAACAAAGCACAAAGACATTAAATTACTAACTAGGCTCACAAATTCTATTTGTAAAAACAGAAGTTTCAATGTTCAGTGGCACGGCCCAGGCATACTGACAATTTTATTTTGGGGATAAAAATAAAACAGCACTTCTAGAACAACAAGTGGCATGTCATTTAAATTTGAATTTACCAAACTGTCTTATAAACATCTTATTAAATTAGACTGGTAATGCTTTTCTGAGGACAAGGATCATTGTAATCATAGCATAACATAAGCTTCACAATTTATCACTTTTATATCAAACTACTAGAAAACATATTTTTTCTTAATGAAACAGTTCAATAAATATTTCAGAACTAATTCTTCTCTCCATGTTGCTCCCTCAGCACTTTGCACCAATCTCTGTTTTACAGTTATGATACATGGTATCACAATTATAGGCTTAGTCTTACTGTCCCACCACATTATGAGCACCTCAATGGTTAGGACCTCTTCTCCAGGTCACATGACCTTTCCACACCATCCCCGTGACACCACCCCTCCTACCTGCCTGGATGAATGTGGCTTCTAATGAAGGCACCAAGAACCAATCCTTGGTTGTCAGACTGTCATACAGCTGGGCCTTTTGATGGCTCTGGGAGTTATTTTTGAGATATGATTGTAATTGTTTTTACAGTTGCACAAAAAGGTGAAGCATGCCTACCCATACCCCCATCTTGACTAGAAATCCTATATAACATTTTTTTAGCATTCACAGCTTTTGATGAATGGAGAGTTAAACAAAAATGAAATTTAAACATTGGCTCTTCAGATATATTGTGATTTGCATTTGTGTTTCATTCTAGGCAATGATGGATCACAACAGAGAGGTGATTTGCTATGTAAGAACCATCAATATACTAGACTAAACTGAAATAGAGCTACGGAAATACCTGTTTATTTTGTTGTGCAGTGTGGCCAGAGATGTTTAAGATGCAACAGAAAGTGAGTCACATCTTCCATGAGGCTGAGC
The DNA here is from genome assembly GCA_004026585.1 of Noctilio leporinus. Classification (NCBI taxonomy): domain Eukaryota; kingdom Metazoa; phylum Chordata; class Mammalia; order Chiroptera; family Noctilionidae; genus Noctilio; species Noctilio leporinus. The sequence goes on from PVIW01002115.1 coordinate 54,874, forward strand.
TCTAGTGGAAAGCAACTTAGGCGGTATCCTCTCAAGACGAGGTTCGCAATGAGAAGCGGTTTGCAATACTCTGTTTTTCCGTATTTTAAGCAAAGATTCCAAATCTACCTATAAGTAATTTTTGAAGTATACTATGTATAAATTTCTTATCAGATGTGAAAATCAGCCCAGGGAGACAATCAGGGTTCCAGATTGATGTAGAGACCTGCTAACCCATCTTGTTCTTTCCTTGTGGGAACCTGGCTGATTCTTGGAATGAGTAGGAATCATTGGGGTAGTGAGAGAAATTACTCCCCTGGTTGCCGAGTTTGTACTGGTGAGATGAGGTGGGTTTCAATGACACTGCCTGTAGGGAAAACTTTTACTTTTAATTTAATACAGTGAAGTTTTAAAGGTGTTTACCCAGGTGACGACACAGTGGAGAGAGAATTGGAACGTTAACACCAAAGAGGAAAGGAAAATTAGGGTGAGGGGACATTCCAAGTTTTGCAGGTTTGGTTTGGTTTGGGTTCTTTCGAGAAAGAACTTTGTAACTGTTTGAGGGGGTGATTTTATACCTTCCTCTTTTTGAGATTTGGAATGTCTGTTTATGAGGTAAGGAGTTACTGTAAATGCATACATCTATTTCTCCTTTTTTTTTTTTGCTAAGGACATGGCCATTAAACATGCTGCTGTTGCTCCCTTATTTTACACAAGTAAATGTTTAAATATTTTAAGATAAACATGTTCAGCTGACTGCTGGGTAAGATTCATTACTGCTGGGAGGAGCTCAGTGGAGCTGTTCAAGGAGATCTGGTTAATATCCCCATGATTTATGCTTGCGGTAGAAACTGCACTAATATTTACATGAAGGGCATGGTTTGGGGGCAACGGCAAGGCCCAATTGAAGTGGGAATTTGCACAGTGAATGCCCACTAATGAAAATAGCTACAGTTCAGTGCCCTTTCCAAAGGCGTAATTAGGCCCTTCAAATGACATGTTATTTTCACATTTTTACTCTTAAGCTGCAAAGTTTGTCTTGCCTTCCAGTGCCTACATTGAGACAATTACTCTTCAAAAATAAGCAAGATAATACTAGGCTGCTGGATAATTTCTTTAAAAATTTTGGTTTTCCTTTTACAAACTATCAATTATGATTTTCTTGTGGTTATGTTTTTAAAATTAAAAACTAAAACAATGATCTATGAGTTATTCTTATAATGCCTGAGCAAAATTGTAGAATTGCATTTCTTGGCACTCTAAATACTTGAATAGTTCCACGTGGATGGAAAAGAAACTTCAGACCAAAAGCTATACTGAAAATACAGTTCTGTTAAAGTCCTTGCTGGTTTCCTCATTTAAGTGATGAGTGAGCCAATGGGAAATCTTTGACACTGGTTTGCCAGGTTTTTACTTTTTCTTTGTTCTTGCTTTCCAAGTTCAAAGGCTTTCTAATTTGTTCAGGAAGCAGAACATCCTGGAAGTCAAGAAACTCTGTGTCAAGTGAAATATTTATTTATCCCAATATATTTATTCCAATCTGGAAAAAAAAAAAACTGATTTAGTACAAAAAGACTTATATAGATACAGATATTTATATACATATATGAATATTTATGCATATATTTTACTTTCAATCATATTCAGTGTTGGTGAGGAAATCACACTCTCTTGAGCCTATGTTTATAAACAAAACAAGGCTGCTTCCTGGTCTCCAAGTAAGGCTATTTCCATCTTTTCCTGTTAATACTTGTTTGCTACTGTTCACTCACTCTTGTAGCAGGCAAATAAGCTGCAATCTGATGTTTTAGGAAAAATTGAGGAAACTCAAAAATTTAAAAGATTTTATACATTTATTTGAGATTTCTCACAGAGTTGGGACAATTCCATTATTTGGTTTCAATATTCAAGACATTCATTCAGCTCATAGTTCAGCAATAATAGATTTGCACATAGCTAGAAAAATATTCCTCTAATTTTAAGTTAAGAGCACATTATAATATCTGCTCAGAAGACAGAAAAAGGTTATTAATATTGGCCAAGGTTACCTGGAAGGCAGCTATGGACGGCTTCCTTTTTAGTTTTTATTAATCTTTATTGTGCTCTATTTGCCAGGTATTGATTTAAACTCTTCATGTGTATTAAGATTTTTAACCTTCAAAGCTCTAAGAAGCAGGTAATATCATTCACTCATTTAATAATAAACTTATACTAAGAACCAGGCATTATTGTAAGTCCTGGTGGTAGAACATGAACAAAACAAAGTCCTTGTCCTGCTACAGTATATAATTGTCATCGGGGTTCAATTAAATATCTGCTATCCTGACAAGTTCTGTACCTTGGACCGATTACATAATCTCTCTGTGCCTTAGCTTCTTCTTCTTTTTTTTTTTTCCTTAATTTCTTTATAAGTACAGGTGATAACATTTCCTACCTTAGATGGTTAATATGATATGATATGATATTAATGAGTTAATAGTTATAAAGCTCTTAGAACAGGTACTTGGCAAATAGTAAGCATTATGTAAGTTCATGTTCATTGTCATGATCATTGTCAACATAAAGTGTTTCATCTGTGTCAGCCACTCTTCTAAATATGTGATATATGCGTATATGTGGTGGTAATAAATGATGCGAAGAAAAGTAAAACTGGGTAAGGAAAATAGAGAAGGACTAGAACAGAATGACTAGAACAATGAACAGGGGTGTTTGATGTATATAGATAAATAGAGAAATCATCCCTGTGATGATAACATTTGTGGACAAAAAAGAAATGCTGTAATACATCACAAATCCCTAACTGGGCAGGTCCTAGTGGGTAGTCATACCCTAGGCATGTAACTTCTTTACTAAAAGGCTTATCTTTGCCTTAATCAAGTGTTTGTCCACAGTTCCAGTGTACTTAGGTTAAAACATCTTTGAAACGCCCCCTTTCAAACCCCTCTGAAGTGTGAGGGCACATAATACTTATTTTTTCATAATCTTAATTAGTTTGTAACCCAATCCTGGTCTTCCTTTCTCCCACCCTCATGTAATCTTCCTTACTTCCCTCCTTAACGTCAAATGCGTAAAAGAAATTGCAAAACTGTGATTCTCCAGAGCATTTGAGTTCCTGCTCCTTGGCAATTGTCGTCGGTTTGGCTCAAATAAACTCTTACAAAAATTCTCTGTAGGTTTGGACATTTCTTACAATCACAAGCATAATTCCATATGTGTGGACAAACTTTGGGAACTATAGACTATTAATTGTGGTTATTTCTGTGTTGTGAGATCAGAGATGTTTTAGTTTCTTTTGTGTGCTTATCACATTTTGAAAGGTCTATAATAGACTCATGAAACAAGGGGTTGCTTTATTCTATTTCATTTTTTAGTTATGTTAAAAATTATTATAAGCACATTAAAAGATGTTTCCTAAGGACTCATAGCTAACTATTCTAAGTCTCCAAGCAGAAAAAGTAAAATTTGCAAGTAAATTAGAATCCCAAAAAGATCTGAACACTTTTTTCTCTTTAATTCTGTTACCCAACATTTATCTCAAGTGGAACATTTTGCTATGGGCTCCAAAAGGGATTTGTAGAAATATCACCATCTGCCAAAATAAATTATTATTGCAAATAATAATTATGTTGACAATGAAAACCTTAGAGTTAAACACAAGAGCCACAATTCACAATTATTTTTGAGTGGAATCTGCAGGGGTTGGAGACACGTGGACAGGTCCTCTTTCATACTCAAATCAAATAATGGTAACAAGCACCACTACATGTACAGGGCCTACTGAACTAAACTCTGAGGAAACACAAAATGTGTGAACAATATCCTAGCTCATCAGTAACTATATAGTATCCCCTCCTTACCTGAGGGGGATACATCCCAAGACCCCAAGTGGATGCCTGACCACATATAGTACCGAACCCTGTAAATACTTTGTTTTTTCCTATACACACTGGCCTATGATTAGGTGTAATTGATAAATTATGCACAACAAGAGATTAACAACAATATAATAAAGTAAAGACAGTTATAACAATAAAACGTAATAAAAATATGTGAATGTGGTCTGTCTCTCTCTCCTTCAAAAGATCTGATGGTCCTGTAATCTTCTTGTGATGATAGGAGATGATACAATGTCTACCTGGTGAGATGAAGTGAGGTAAATAACTCAGGCCTTGTGACATGGTTGTAGACTAGTGCTGACCTTCTGATGATGAGGGTTACATGAGCAAAAGCACTGTGATGCATGCCAAAGATAACCTGAGTGACAAGCTGGTGGGTATAGTACACGGTGTGGAGGACACTGGACAAGGGAATGATTCCTATTCCAAGTTGGACAGAGCTGGATAGTGCGAGATTTCATCATGTTAATCAGAATGTTGTGAAATGTAAACTCATGAATTGTTTATTTCTGGAATTTTCCATTTAATTTTGCCAGACTGAGGTCAACTGCCAGCAAATAAAGCCACAGAAACTACTGTACAGATGCAGCTGAGGAATTTTTGTCAGGAAAGCTGTGCAGAGTGAATGGGAAGGATGGTATTAGAGATAAGGAGTAGTTCTGTGGATGATATGGGTTATTCCCCTCATGTGAGCCTCACCTGCAAAAATACGATGTGAAGGCTGAGCCAGACCTGCAGGCATTTAAACACCCAGAGTGCTTAAAACTAAAAGTTTGGAATATTATTAGCTCTTTTCAGGCATAGCATTTTGCAACTAGTCCTATTCATGAATTTAATTAATGAGCTCTTGCAGGTACATGTCTTTTTTTGAAATTTGGTAAGAGTTTATTTGAGCCAAACTGACAGCATATGCTGAGAAGCAAGATCTCAAATGTTCCCCTTGCTGGTATGCTTTTTGGTCCTTGGATTTAAGTGATTCTTGGATCCCTGCTGGGAAGTTGACCAGTATTTGGTACACAGAAAATCCAGAGAACACTGCTCTTTAATGACTGATATGAAAGTGGAATGCTGCTAAATTTTAATAATGGTAACTTCTGCAATTCTCAGGAAATAGCTACTAAATAGGATTTCCTCCCAGATCTCTTTCTTAAACCTTTGTCCTGCCACTGTTTGTCTACCAGGTACAAAAACAAAGAAACAAACAGTAGCAAGACAGCCTCTAGGGAAAACAACAAAACAAAACAGTCTACCATGCTGCAAACATAGGTGTAGATCAGTTTTTGCAGGACCTCAATTGCCAGGATACCAATTCCTTACTTTATCCTGAAGATGGTCAGGAGTCCTTACTCAGAAGATAGAATAGAAATTTAAATTTCAGAAATTCTACTCATTGATAAGATTCCATTTTAAAAAGTAATCTCCTCACTTTGGGCAGGAGATCATGCCTAGCAAACAATATTTGCCAGTCCCCAGATTAGTAATGGGTGATTTGGCACCCTGCCTGATATGCTGTCAAGAAAGGAGCTACCAGAGACCACCAGACACCCAGGACCATGAGAGCTGTCCCTTCAAATAGGCTGCCCAAAAGCATCCCATCATCTGGCTGTTGAGTCATCCACTCAGTAGCTATATAAACAGAAGCCTTCAGGGGACATGCATCAGCATGGCACTCGGACAATGCCCAAACACCCAGAAATCATGCATTCAGTGTAGACAACACACAACCAGTATGATTTTCAAAATAGTCTCCATCCTCTTTTCCCTATATTGTTTGTCACACAGGAATTGGACTTCTAGCTTCTTTTCTTAATCCAAGACTATCCAGCTGGTCCTCCTATGGGTCCTTCGCCCCAGAAGCCACCAATTCTAGTTTCAAACTTTCTCATGGTCTTTCTGACTTGACTTATTGTATTTCTTTCATGTCAGCAAACATTGGTTGAACACATGCTATGAATTAGGCACTGAGGTAAGGGTTGGTCACAGGATAAATAAGACACATTTCTTGCCTTTAGCAGCTCACAGCCTGGTGGAAGAGACAGGTAACCAGGCAATGACAAGATATGAAGCTGTGACTCCAAGACAAGTTAAGCACAAGGTGATATTCTGGACCCTCTGTGAACGGCCATCCGGGAGGAACTGAAGAGCTGTGGGAGGCATCACAGGGATGTGGGAGGATGGACATTTTAAAAGGACTTTTCAAACGTCATGGTACTCGAGCATTTCCACCTGTCGGCCGACTGTTGCCCTGGTTGACCTGAGCTCTCATGGCTGTGAGGTGCGTCAGATGAGGACTCCCTTCACATTTGGCTGTCACCTATCAGCTTTGGACAACTGTCTTGTCCAAAGAGCTGGCTTTCGCTTTAAAGCCTGCTTCCTGGCTGGGCTTCTCTACCACTCCATTAAGGAGACTATGTGGTATCACATGCACTGCAGGTGCTGTTGATGGACGTGCTAAAGGAGCTGGATGTGACTGACGTCTTTGGAAAGGACATGACTTAGCATGTCCAAATTCTGTTCTTTCCTCCCAATGGAAAGGTATTGTAAATAAAGAGAAAGGTCACTAGTTTATTTTAAACATCAAATATGACCTAGAAGCTATCCTAGACACTAGGTAAAAGCTTTATCTAGTTCTCATAGTAATATTGTCCTTATGTTAGAATCCCATTTTACACACTGAGGAAATTATGGCTCAGCGAGTTTAGGAGACAACCAAGGACACAATAAATTCTTTGTTGAGCTTGAATCTGAACATAGGTCCATGTGACTTTAAGTCTTTCGCTGGTTTTGTTTGTTTTTGTTTTTGTTTTTTAACTATAAGAATTGTTCACAGAAAAAGCTGTGGAATATTAGCTTGACAAATGATTTCTGACTTCAATCTAATTATTAGTCTTCAAGAATGATATAAATACAGGGCACACAGCATGAGTTTCTCAATCTTTGTTCTGTACCATCAAACCAATCAGGTACAAATTGGAATAAAAGGAAGCAACCATACTAGAACCTAATTCAACAGATGAAATTATGCATATATATGTTCATTTTCCCAGAACCTTTACTATTGAAGAATAAAGGACACACTGGGGAAAAAAGGAGGAGAAAATATGTCTGTTTTTAGGACTTGTTGATATCTACAGGGTTTTCCTTAAGCCTCAAAACAATTCACAGCATTGCCAGCAGCGTTCAGTACATTCAGAACAGAATCATTTCACCCATAGCTGAACTAGAGCCAAGCCTGGGCCAGCCCCGAGAACAGCCTTCCAGCAGACATGCTAAGTCAGTGAGTGAAGAGGAGAGCAGGCCACTTAAAGCGACATGGTTTATGTAAGTATGATCTAATCGCTTCCACTGGAGATGGGTCAGATTTGCATCGAGAGAACCAGGGGCTTTAGTGACCTGACGAAGTCAGACTAGTGCTTTTCTTTCAGTCTCCTCAGTGAATATTGCCCTCTGACGCAATAATGATGCTTGGAATCATTTCACTTTGCCATGTTTCCCACACCTTTCTTGTGTCATCAGAGTTGATTTGCTCATTTTTTTTTTCTTTTTGGGTAAACTAAACAGGATATATTATCTGACTGCGATAAATTTACTCTTGGGAACAGGGAAAAAGTGCACAATAAAGAAGTCAGTCTTTTTGCCTCTCACAGCTGTGATTCAGCTGTGACTCAAAAGGAAGTGTGCCACCTACTGAATCACAGAAACCACTTCCTGTAGCTGTTTGGTTTATTCTAAAGGGGCATTAGGCCAAGGACTGCCCTGCCCTGACCCTGACTGGCTCTTCAGAGCCAAGGCGTTCACAGCTGGAGGTAGCTTGGCTGGGACTCTGAGAACACTGCGTATTAAATTACAAGTGTTCCATTCCCTAGCAAGGAGTCTTTAGTGACATGAAAACGAACATGTGTTATTTGCAAACCCAGTGTATCATTACTCAACCTGAATATTCTTACTTTTTCATAAGGTACATATTTTGCATGACCACTCTCAAGATCTGAATGTACACTGGTTCTGTTTTCCCTGAGGCTACTGTGGTCAGTCTGGAGGGTAGCGTTAACAAGTTAAAGACTTCAGGAGTACCCTTTCATCAGTGAAGCAATACTGGGCTTCTATGCATTAATTCAATATATTTTTGGAGCACGTGCTTATTGCCGGGTACTATGCTGAGTAGGTGTAGAGGCTACAGTTGCAAACTAGACTGGTTGACCCTTGACACATATGTTCTACACTATATGGAAATTACTCTTTCCCTTCTAGGGACAGGAGTCATACTTTGTACATCATAAAAAGGAACATCAACTAAAAGAAAACTGTTGTTTTCCCTCTACCTACAAAACACTTTTGACATCAGATGTGTGAGTTTCTCCGCACTAAGCAATTCTTCAATTCTTAGCAAACATTGTTTGACTCTCTTACAATTTAACTCAATTCTGGCATTGACTGCCCAGGGTTAGCACAGAACCCTCAGGGTAAGGGCTCAATTCCACAAGGTTGCCTCCCACTTCGGATATCAATCACAAGGACCAGGTTGTCACCTGTACTTCTGACCAGTTGGCTAACTGAGATCCCCCATGATCTCTTCTTCTGGTTCTGGCTCACAGAACTCAGAAAAACCTTTTAGTTACTGTTAGTTTATTATGAAGGATGCAATTCACAAACAGCTAGGTAGAATACATGAACAAGGTAATATTTGGTGAGTGGGGGAAACGGTGCAGAATGGGGTTTCCATGTCCTTTCCAGTCATGCCACCTTCCAGGTGTGTTTCCACAACTGGAAGCTCTCTGAACTCCATCGTTTAGGAGACTCCATTATGTAGCCTGATTGATTAAATCACTGGCCCATGTTAAGTAGCTCCATCTCCAGTCCCTCTCCCCTCCCTGTACGTCAGAGGCAGGACTGAAAGCTCCAACCCTCTAATCACACGGTTGAATCTTCTGGCAACCAGCCTCCATCCTCCAAGAGTCACCTTATTAGCATAAACTCTGGTAAGGTTGAAAGGGGCTTATTATGAATAAAAGATGTTCCTGTCATCTCTATTGCTCAAGAGGTTCTAAAGGCGATCTGTGCCAGGAACCTGGGAGGAAGGCCAAAATAGGTATTTTGTATTATATCATAGTCATGAGTTCTAGCCTCTGGCCTTGCACAAAGAAGCCACTCAATACTTGTTTATCGGATATATGAAAGAATAGAAAGTGAGAGGAGATGGAGAAGAAGAAGGAAGGAAGGAAGAAGGAAGGAAGGAAGGAAAGAAGGAAGGAAGGAAGGAAAGAAAGAAAGAAAGAAAGAAAGAAAGAGAAAGAAAGAAAGAAAGAAAGAAAGAAAGAAAGAAAGAAAGAAAGAAAGAAAGAGAAAGAAAGAAAAAAAGAAAGAAAGGAAGGAAGGAAGGAAGGGAGGGAAGGAAGGAAGGAAGGGAGGGAAGGAGGAAGGGACAGAAATTACCTCATCATCATTTTTTATTTGTATATGTAAGTTGAAGATGAAAGCATCCAGTTATTTGTTTTTCACATAAACTAAGTTTCTGCTGTTACATGGGTCTAGACATTCTACAGTGCCTCAGAACACATGTAGCCTCTTAACCAGGGAGTTCCTAGAACTAGGGAGGCCTATCCTGAGATCAGGTCAATACTAGAAGTGCTGAGAGTAAAAGGCTTTTTATTCTTATCTCTATAATGGATCAGAATCCTTAATGATAATATGTTATTCCTCTGGTGATCCAATGTCCAACAGATAATATCAAAGAATGGCTTCAAACTCTGTGTAACCTTGAGAAAGTAATTTACCGACTTCATAGAAAAGTTGTGAAATTCAACGAAACTTGGTACACAGTAGGCTTTTTTTAAGTAGAAGCCACCATGACTACAACTTCTCTTATCATCACCATTACTACTTCTACTACTATAATAATACTTTGGTTGCTCCTGATAAGGCTAGCAGTTTTTCCAAGAAATGGCCAATAACATTATGTTTGATGAGAGAATTCTGTATAGCTCCATGTATCACAGCTTTTCTAAATCCATGCTCTTCTTTTGATAATCATAAAAATCTCAAATTAGCCTCCAGTTCAAAAGCCCTGCCAAGAAGATATTGTCTAGGTTGCTTACAGTATTTAATTTATGAGGATAATATTTTTACCCAAGAATAAAATTGTAATGTTGATTTTTTAAAAATATATATATGTAATCCAGATATAACTAGTAAAAAAAAAATAAACTGAGGCATATTAAAATTTTTAACATTCACCTGGCAGGTGTGGCTCAATGGATTGAACATTGGCCTGTGAACCAAAACATTGCCAGTTAAATTCCCAGTCAGAGCGCATGCCTGGGTTGCAGGCCAGGTCCCCAGTTGGGGATGCACAGGAGGCAACCACACATTGATGTTTCTTTCCCTCTCTTTCTCCCTTCCTCCCACTTTCTCTAAAAATAAATGACTGAAATCTTAAAAGTGCATTTAAAACATTTTTAAGATTCTATTTGAGTAAAAATCTATTCTAACTGAGCAGCACCCAACTGGAAGTAGTTAGAAGTGCTCCACCCACAGGAGCTAGGGTTGAGACTATGAAGAGGAGGTGAAAACAAAGCAAGGAAATTACTTGATTGGCCATAGCTTAAGTGGTTGCATTATTTGAAAAATCTTAGTCATCCATTTGTGATTGGTTGTCCTCAGGTTTTGAGGTCTTAAGCTAGAGACATTTACAGACTTAGGTTTTGGTATACTTACTAGGCTGCTAAAGGATTAGAACCTCAGTCCAATGGCTTCCTTGTTTTACAGTCAGGTGCACAGCAGGGTCCCCTCACAAGAAGAGAAAACCCCCACAACTCTTGGTTGGGGCCGGGGGGGGGGGGGGGTTGGGAAGAGGTGGCGTGGATGATATGACATTCAAGATACTTTGTATAACAATGGCAAGTTAACAGCTGCACCTTTCTTGAAGGGAGAGGACTGCCACCCAGGGCAGATGATGTACATGACTTAAGAGTGTATAATGACTCATGATGTAGCCAGGGGAGGTAGATGCCCAACCCAGATGTTCATGCATCACATGGAACTCTTAACCTAACTAAAGATGGCAGTCAAAAGAAGGTAAATGATATGGGGAAAGTGGCAAAAATGGCACATCATAGGAGAGGCAGATAGGAGGTCATGCAGGAAGTTCTGGGCCAAGCATTTAAAATAAGGGTAGGCTGAAAGAGAAAGGATCCTGTCCACCATCAGGTCTGGTGGATAAGGAGATGTCACATGGTTTGGAGTAGGGGAAGCCATGGACTTTGGAGTAAGAGCATGCCACAAGGTCTGGAGTTAGAAAGAGGAGGCTCACTGGGAAGCAGGCCTGGAGAAGATAACAGTAGAGCTAATGGAGTTTTGGGACCTGCCTAACCAAGCACAGATTCATGACAGATGCTCAGAACTGAACTATGACCAGCAGAAGAGCTTCAGACTTCTGCTTTTTTGGAGGATGTACAGAGAAGCCACTCTCTTGGGACGTGTGCCCCTCTGGACCCCACCACGATCCAGTGCACATGTTTCCCTGAACCACTACATGGAGGCTGAGAACAATGTACCCCAGATCCTAAAGGAGAAAGAACTGCTGTGAAAGGATGGTGACTATGAAACCCACAAGTGTACATTTCAAAGAAGATGGAGATCTTTTTGCTAGTTTGGCTTCAGAACAGATAAGGGTATACAGAACTTCTGGACAGGTTTTGGCTTACAGTCTTTTGGAGAACAAGGGAAATGCTGGGTCTCATGTGAGAGAAGGGCTCTGAGCAGGGGTGCTCCCAGCCCATCCGAGGTTGGAATCCTGTTAACAAATACCTGTTTCCTTTGATATCAATTGTTGGGTCATGTGTCAAGGCACCATGTGGCTGAGCCCCTGTTTGCTCAGTTACTTGGATTAATTTAATACTAGGTTATTTTGCCCCTTTCCTATGGCTGGTATCTACTACTCATTTGACATAGAAGAGAAAGAAGGAAAAGAAAAAGAAGAAGAGGAAGAGAAACACAAGGCAAAAGAAAATCCTCACTCCAAATAGTGAAGACATAGAGGTTTTACTGAAGTATTCTTAAGTATTGCTGAGGCAAGGCACCTCATACCACAAAGATAGCTATTACCTTGTTTGAACCTCAACCAGCTGCCCTCAGAGATTCCCCTTTCTATATAAGTCCCAAAATCTCCCTTCACAAACTTCTTCCTTACTTGGATGATACCTTTCTTTCCATTTTCTACAAATTTTCCTAACCAGCTCCTCTGTTTTCACAAAGATCAATTTAACCTCCTTTCAGCTTCCCTGCTTTTCCTCACTTATCTATATCAATGGGCTCAACAAAAGATAGGAGGTTAGACCCTCACTGAAGTGTTCAAAAGAGGGAATTATAATAGCTGTTCAGCCAACAATTATCATAGCAGTTACAGTAAGCAAATAAAGTCATTTATAAAAGTCTCAGAAGCCCAACTATAATTTAAACCCTCATTGCCATGCACAGTTTTGTTGCTAATTTTGTTTTATTCACTGATGTATCTTCAGTGCCTATAGGAGTACCTTGCATACATATATATTAAATATATAAATCTGAATTCATTTGAAAGATAACATTTTAAGTAAGACAAAATGCAATTAGAATTTTTTTCTACTTTTTTCTCTTTGTGTGAGGCAAATAGTCACACATTCATCCATCCACAGGCAAGGATACAACTTTCTGTCTTTATTTTATTTTTTATTATATCACATGAGATCAAAAGCCCCAGAAAATTATATCGAACTCGACCAATCCATCTATTTTTTTTCATTGGAATATTGGCCCAACTAAGATGAAAAAAATTAAGGAAAAATTACTTTTTGGTGGAAAAATGTCCTCTCTAAATTCTTGTGTGTTTTGTTTTGATTTTTTCCTTAGTGACTAGAGGTCAGTTTCACTCCACTGAAGCACAGATTCCAAATTTTCAATCTGGTTTTCTCAAGTCCTGACTGAGAGCCAAGAGTGAGGCAATGACATAACATCATGACCAAGACACACATACAAATCAAAGTCCAGGGCACGTTCTGGTGACATGCAAGCTTCTGCACCTACTCCCTCTCTCCTTAGTCAATTCTCATGATTTCTTTCTTTTCTTTCTTTCGTCTAATACACTGGTTAGTTTATTCCAAACCCCAAAAGATATAACAAAAACCACCTTTTTGCTAAAGATAATGTGTCACCTACTTATCTTTTCTTGCTTCCTTTTACAGCTTCAATGTTCATATACTTGGGAGTGGATCAATGATGATAAATGTTGTCACTGAAGAAATAATAATTTTGTTTTAGTCTAGTAAAAAAGAAGCTGAATACTTTTTTGGCTGCTCCAAAAGAATGCCATGTTTAATGTAATGAAGGGGCAGTGTGTCCCAAAAGAAAGGGTAACATGCTAGGTAGCCAAAAGAATAGACGTAACATGAGCACCAGGTTTGGATGAAACCCATCTCTGCAATGAGACTGGGGATAATTCACTTAATCTGAGCCTTCGTTTCTTCAGCTATGACTAAAGATACCGTTACCTGCCTGTTTATTTTCTAAATCTCCTTACTAAAGTTAGCTATATCTTTTGTTCCAAGATTTTATAAATCTCAGAATAATCCTTTCTTGTTATAGTCAAGTTCCCTATCATTGCCAGAGATATATTCACCTGGTTATTTTGGCTTCTCCAATTCTGCTGGTGAGAACACCTCCAAGGAGCTTTTGGTCAGGAGCTGACAATGGCATTTAACGTTACCTATACCCTTGGTAGAGAAGGAGGATAATTTGAAAGGAGATCAGAATCTAACCACCAATAAAATATTTTTTATTTGGAACTACAGTAGTTGCTTCCTTGCTAACAATATTTATCTCATATTTGTTAAGTCCTTATTACATGCCAAACCCTTTTAATGCATTTCCTTATTTAATTCTTACAGTATTCCTTTTTGTTAGGGTATCAGGGTGTTGACTATAAATTATAGAAAAGAAAAAAAGCCCAACTGACTAAAACAATAAAGTAATCTGTTGATTCACATAGATGGTAGTCTCAAGAAAGGGCAGCTTTAGGGGTGGTTGATGAATCTAGTGGCTCCACCTTGTCACCTGGTCCCCAAGTTCTCTGTCCAGACATCCAGTGTTAGATTCTGCCCAACACCAATTGTCCTTCGGAGGATGGCCATCAGCAGAAAACCTACTTCTTATTTATATCTAGCAATGGTGAGAGCGTACCCCCACAAACAGGAAAAAGTTAAAAAACTGCCATCACCCCCTTATGATCAGTCTAACTTGAGTCAGCTGCTTATTTCTGAAACAGTAGCTTTACAGATTAGATGAGAAATGGAAAGGGGAGAAAATAGCTATGACGTATAAAGCAGCACAGATAGTTAAACTTCTATATGATTACCACAAAGTTGTACCTTGAAAGTTTATTTAAAATACACAGTATAATCAATGCAAATAGATTAGAGACCTTATAGGTTATAGGAATGGAATTCCATCAGAAGTCAGAAGATGAGGATGTTAGTCCTGATGTTACATTTACCAGCTGGCTCTCAATGTCCTATTTCATTTAATAAATAAATAAATAAATAAATAAATAAAAGAGTGTTATCTGGATCCCTGTTTCTTAACCAGAGATAAATAAGGTGGGGCCAGGAGTAGATTTAAGGATTGCAGGGGTTCAATCTTAGGTACTTTACTTATTTATTTATTATGTTGCTATAGTAAATGAGATTTTCCCCCTTAGTTTCTCTTTCTGATAGTTTATTGTTAGTGTACAAAAATGCTGTTGATTTCTGACTATTGACTATATATCCTGCAGCTTTGCTGAATTCACTTATTCGGTTAAGTAGATTTTTGGGGGAGTCTATAGGGTTTTCTACGTACACTATCATGTAGTCTGAAAAGAAGGACAGTTTTACTTCATTTTTCCAATTTGGATGCCTTTTATTTCTTCTTCTTGTCCAATCGATCTGGATAGAACTCATAGTACTATGGTGAATAACCGTGGCAAAAGCAGACACCCTTGTCTTATTCCTGACCTTAAGAGAAATGCTTTTAGATTTTGCCCATTGAGTATGAAGTTGGCAGTAGGTTTTTAGTATATGGCCTTTGTTATGTTGAGTTATGTTCCCTCTATTCCCACTTTGCTGAGTGTTTTTTTATCATAGATGGGTGCTGTACTTTATCAAATGCTTTTTCAGCACTTATTGATATGATCATGTGATTTTTGTCCTTCATTTTGTTAATGTGATGTATTATATTTATTGATTTGTGAATATTGAACTATCATTGCATCCCTGGAATAAATCCCACTTGATCATGGTGTGTAATGTTTTTAATGCATTGCTGGATTTGGATTTGCTAGTATTTTGTTGAGAATTTTAGCATCTATATTCATCAGAGATATTGGCCTGTAATTTTCTTTCTTTCTTGTGTCTATACCTGGATTTAGAATTAGGATAATATTAGCTGTGTAAAAAGAGTTTGGGGGTCTTCCTCTTATACTCAGAAAACTATACGAAACTGAAGAAAGAAATTGAGGAAGATACAAATCAATGTAAACGTTAGGCTTTTTCATGGATTAAAAGAATTAACATACCTAAAATGTCCTTACTACACAAAGCAATGTCTTCAAAAAATTAAAGCTGGGGGATGGATGTAATACAACGATAAAATTAAAAAAAAAAAATTAAAGCTGGAACTACTTATTAAAATACCAATGGCATGCTTCACAGGTCTATGAAAATACTCCAAAAATTCATGTGGAACCAAAAGAGACCCCAAATAGCCTCAGCAATCTTGAGAAAGAAGAACAATGTTGGCAGGACCTCAATACCTGATATAAAACTATACTACAAGGCCGCTGTGGTCAAAACAGTCTGGTACTGGCCTAGGAACAGACACATAGATGAGTAGAACAAACTAGAGAGCCCAGAAATAAACCCAGGTCTTTATGGTCAATTAATATTTAAAAGGGGGGGGGTGGTGTCAAGAGCATACAAAGGAGTAAAGATAGTCTCTTCAGTAAATTGTATTGGGAGAACTGGACTGGTATATGCAAAAAAAAAAAAAAAAAAAGAAGAAGAAGAAGAAGAAGAAGAAGAAGCTAGACTACCAACTTACAACATACACCAGAATAAACTTAAAATAGAGAAAAGACTTAAATATAAGTTATGATACCATTAAAATCCTAATGGAAAACATAGGCAGTAAAATTTCAGATTTCTCACATAGCAGTATTTTTGCTAATATTTCTCCCAGGGCCAGGGAAATAAAGGGGAAAAAAAAAATAAACAAATGACACTACATCAAATTTAAAAGCTTCTGCACAGCTAAAGAAACCATCATCAAAATTACAGGGGAATCCATTAAATGGGAGAACATACTTGCCAATGATACTTCAGACAAGGGTTTAATTTCCAAAATATATAAAAAACTCATGTCACCAAATACCAGTAAGACAAATAATCCAATTAAAAATGGACAAAGGACCTGAATAGCATTTCTCCAAGAAGGACATACAGATGACCCATAGACATGAAAAAATGCTCATTATCACTAGTCATCAGAGAGATACAAATTAAAACCACAACAAGATACCACTTCACACCTGTCAGAATGGTCATCATTAACAAATCAACAAATAACAAGTGCTGGTGAGTACATGGAGAAAAGGGAACACTATTGCAGTGTTGGTGGAATGCAGATTGGTGCAGTCAATGTGAAAAATGGTATGGAATGTCTTCAAAAAATTAAAAATGGAACTACATTTTGACCCAGTAATTCCACTGCTGGAGATATGACCTAAGGATCCCAAAACACCAATTCAAAAGAACTTACACACCCCTGTGTTCATAGTAGTGCTACTTACAAATAGGCAAGAGTTGGAAAAAGCCTAAATACCCACTGTTAGATAAGTAGATTTAAAAACTGTGATATATGTACAGGAATACTACACAGCAGAAAAAAAGAAGTAATTCCTACCTTTTGTGACAAGATGGATGGAATGGGAGACTATTATGCTAAGTGAAATAAGTCAGTCAGTGAGACAAATACCATATGATCTCACTTACAAGAGGAATCTCATGAACAAAATTAACTAGTGAACAAAATAGAATCAGAGGCATGGAAACATGGAACAGACTGATAGTGGTAAGAGGGGAGTGTGGTGAGGGCTATCTGAAAAAAGAAGGGGGTAGTCAAAGAACACTTATGAAGGACCCATGGACATGGACATGGACAACAGTGTGGGGATTGACTATGGAAGTGGGGGTGCTGGATGGAGGAAGGGGGAAAATTGGGACTATAACAGTATAAACAATAAATATAATAAAATGAGATATAAGGCATGAAAATAATAAATATTGCACAGGGGCATATGGGCACACCCTGGTTAAGAAGCTTTGGACTAAGTAGTCTTTAATCTGTAGATTACAGAATATTTAAACACAAAGTTAATATATTAAGAAAGCATGTGAATATTATTTAAAATCTCTAGGCCAGTCTTAGCTATTTTTTTTTTTATTTACTTAACATCTTGGAATGTGTTCCAGCACCTGAACACCCAATTAATCAAAGTGAAACATCTGTAATATGTAGCAACTAAAATATCACCTTTCTTCCATGGATCACAAAGTCCTTGGCAATCGCTTCCATACCAGACTAGTGAGTTTTGTTGTTTTCATTTTCCAGATGGATAATCAGAGGATAAAGGCCTTGTTCAGTGACACACATTTCAGTCACCAAGTGAGACACAATACATGTCAGTCTTCTTATCCCTTCAACAATAAAGAGCTTTCAAGCCCTTGCAGTCAACAAGAACCTTTAATAAGATCACACTGGCTGAGATGTCATCTATACAGATGACATCCACAAATAGAAAAATCAGCTTGAAGCTGACTGCCTAACCTTGCTGACTCTCAGAAGCAGAGACAGAAGAAAAGCAAAGTTTTAGCAAAAAGGGTATGAAAGAAAATAAATTAAATATAGTGAATTATCAAGGGCTGTTTTAACATAGTAAAGCAAGTGCAAATTTATCTTCCTTAGGTAGTAATTCTTATCTCTTGATTCATGGGTTGAGTCATTGATTCATTTAATAAATGCTTATTGATTGCCTTTTACATGCCATCTCTATACTGGAAATGAAATAATAACCAAAGAAGATAATAATAACAATAATAGCTAGTATAATAGGTATTGATAATACAGTAATATGGACTAATTGTTTCTTGAAAAAAATGTTAGGACTCAGTGTAAAAAGTGAATTCTTTGGGGTTATATCCATTAATAATATAACATAGGCAATCAGTTTGAATTTTCCAGTTTCCAATCTAGCAGAAGAAGCTGTTACTAGGCCTGCCTCTTGCTGGTGATAAATCCCTCAATAAGGATCAAATTATGCTCACTGTTCTTGGAAAAGTAACCAGAACAGAGAGCACTGTGATTTTTCAATTACTAGAACCAGCTCTTTTAACTTTATTTCTTTGTTTCCTGCTTAAATACTGGGGTATGTAAAATAAAACAAAGGCCATATTAATATTGTTTTAACACAAAACAATCATGTTCTTTCGATTGTGCTTGAGATGCCATAAAACACAAGCATATTTGAGATTTTCAAATGGGAAATTCATTGATATATGAGTTTTAGGAGTAAATGCTTTAGAGGCCTTAAAAAATATCTCTTCATTTATTTTCTTTTTAAAGATTTTATTCATTATTTTTAGAGAGAAGCACAGAGAGGGAGGAAGAAAGGGAAAGAAACATCATGTACGGTTGCCTTTCACCTGCTTCCAGCTACGGACCTGGCTGGAGACCTGGCTTGCAACCTGGTTATGTGCCTTGACTGGGAATCAAACCAGTGACCTTTGGGTTGGCAGGCTGGTGCCTATCCACTGAGCCACCAGCCAAGGCTTCTTTACCTTTTAAATGTCAATTTACTCACACTGATGATGCTCTCAGATGTTAGGAAATCTTTTGAGAAAGACAGCAGAAGAAGATTGTGTGTGGTGGGGTGGGGGTTGGGAATAGAATGACGCAGTGTTTCTTAGTGTCATGTGATTTCACAATTTGTTTTTCAGTCTCTGGACTTCCTAAAAGGAAGACTCTCATATGTCAACAAGTTAAACCTTAAAATACTAGACACAAAACCATAGCGTATCAGA
Source organism: Noctilio leporinus (assembly GCA_004026585.1). Lineage (NCBI taxonomy): Eukaryota > Metazoa > Chordata > Mammalia > Chiroptera > Noctilionidae > Noctilio > Noctilio leporinus. Next base: position 73,895 of record PVIW01002115.1, read on the forward strand.
TCTATATCATATATGTATTTATCTTCCTTGTGGGGGTGCTGACTGGCATGAATGTTCAATCTCCTGAGCAATGTGCATTTTTTCTCTGCCAGACTTACTATCTTGTTTCATCTGAACCCATGGGCTATAAATGATGCCTAATAAGAAAACTTTCTGTCTTCTCCAAGGTCAAAGATAGAACAAGCAGAGAAAATTCAGCTTTCCTGTTTACAGTGTCCATCATTCTTGTAGCCAGAGTGCGCACAAAGAATGCAAACCTCTTGTATTTAATTCAGAGTTGCTGCAAGTTTTCAGAGTTAGATTATAAACCTATGAGAAAGATGTAAAAATGTTGCTATTAACCTCTCACAGTCCCAGATTTAAAGCTTAACCTCTGTGCCCTCATTGTTAAGAAAAAGCCAATGTCCTTGTCAAGAAGAAAACAGATTCTTTCTTTCGTATTCAACAAGTTCAAGCACTTATGAGAATTTCTGCTGGTATTTAGCTGTTAACCTACTCGTGTTTTCCAAGGCTCTAGCTTTTGTTTTTTGTTTTTGTTTTTTTTTTTCCCTTCTCTGTTGATCATTTCTGATACAGTAAAGATGGCTTGGTGAAAATAGGTAAGTGAGGAAGAAAAAAATAATAAAGTTCCAAAATGGCATTAAGAATTGCAGCAATAAAACATAATTGTCTGGAAATGATAGCTTTGGAGGCAGGTCGGTGAAATAAAATGCAGACTTGGTTTGGAGTCAAGAGCTGGTTGGAATTTGTCTCTGCTGAGTATTTATTAGGAAAACTTTAGCTAGTTAACTTTTCTGTGACTGTTGATTTTTAAAATAAAGCCAAAACAAAATGAAGACAAATCTATTTTAAAAAATTAATTTGTCATATGAATAGATGATATGGAAATAAAATACAATTAAGTATTTTGTTATCAGTTCTGGAAGCAAGGCTTTGAAACACTCTTCGTTGTAATTGTAGAATACTTCACTGCACATTCTCCTAATATTCTTAATTTTCCTCATCTTGACTATACCACTTTACCATATTTATCACAAACATGCTTATTTACTTCAAGTCATTGTCAACCTTTCCATATAGATAATGAATTATGTCCCATACAGCTGTGGCTCCATCACTGCATTTTAACTCTTGTGCATTGAACACTTCCTGGTAGAAACAGAACCACACCACTCTGGAACTGCAATGATGATATATGGTGTATCACATCAGTAGTAACTTATTATATGAAGTTTTAAATGCAGATATGGTACTAAAAATAAAATCTCATCACTCCTAAAATTCCTCTAGCTTCTGCAGACATCATTTTAAAGTAAATGCTGAGTATAGTTTTCCCACATTTTTAAACAACTTTTTCTTTCAGTTACAGTGTAAATAGGTCCACATTTTGATAGTGTGAAAGTGTGAATAAACTTTGAAAAGAGTGCAATTCATTACCAGATAGTAACTCAAGCAAAGGAAGACATTTGACTGGACCAGTGATTTGTCAATGAGGCCTGAATCCCAGAAGGTTCGTCTCTGGTGTATCCTCTTGGTCCAGAAAGTAGGAGGCGGTGGTCCAGTAAGCCAGAAATTGCCTGGCAGCAGCAACGTCCTGGCTGTGGCTCAGGGTACGCTGCCTTTTTTGGCTTTTGCTCCTGAACCAAAAGTTCAAGTGTGAAAACCAGGACTGAAGCCTTTTCTCGGCTGGAGCCAAGACACCCCCAGTTCAGCCAGAAGTTAGTTTGAGGGTGGAGTGCCTCAGCATTCCAGGAGTGGCACATGTCAGCAGGAGTTATGCCAGGGCTGTGTCCCAACTGCAGAACTGGGCTTGCCACAGTCTTTGCTTTATTGATACACTGGATTTGTGGGCAACCGGGCAAAGGCGCTACTGAGGCTGAAGCAAGATACTGACGTAGGTGCCGCATCTTTTATCTTAGCTCTGGGAGCAGGTGCTGGGGAAGATCCAGGCTGTAGCCTGTAGATTGCAGCCCTCCTTCTCCACAGTGTACCTGAAATTTTCTTCTATACCCTTTGTTTGATCTCTCTCTCTCTTTTTTTTTTTCTTTAAAGAACGAAGGGCGTATTTTCTCTCTTTGCTCCTTTGGCATAACCAAATGCTTCTACAACAGTGTTCTCAGAGCCAATCTTGCATAAGAAGGTAGGAAATACCTCCCAACTGACCGTTCTAGCATGGCCTGTCTCTTTTTAATCCTGGTATTTGATGCTCTTTCATAAAAATAATGTTAGAAAATACAATGTAGACCATACTTACAGGGGAAAAATCAGAACAGCACAGAGTTCTATAAAGTGAAGCGATAAGCCCACCTCACCACCCTTCAGCACCCTCACTCTCTGGAGGTAATTACTGGTAACATTTTTGGTGTGGCTCTCTGGACCTTTTTATAAACATACGTGTGTGTGTGTGTGTGTGTGTGAGTGTAGGTGTTTCTGAGAGTTTCTGATTTCTTTCTTGTTTTGTTTTATGCTTACAAAAATGGAGTGTGATATTCTCTTTACGTGCCTAAATGTGTGGATGAATGGCAGCCGGAGGGAGTGAAGAGGTGATTAGCTTTAGTCCTCTCCATCGCAGGCTTCTTGCCCTGTGCACTGGCTTCCTATGATCTCATAACAGAGGAGAGCTTTCTCATGTGGCGTCTAGGACCTGAGCCATGCAGCAGAGGTGTTGCCCCTGACACAGAGAACATCTGGTTTTCAAATACAAGCCATGGAGCCAAGACTCAGATAATTGTGTTTCTGTGCTTAGCACAGTCCAGCATCAGACTGATTTTAACATGGGAATTGATTCGTGGTATGCAATTCAGCTGAAAATATCAATTTGAATGTAATTAAATGAAATTTTATGGTTCATCTTTGCCACTGCTTTTAGCACAAAAGGCAGTCATGATATATGTGAAAAATGGTAGCCTGATTAATTTTTATACACAGGAACATATACAGTACTTTTCATACATCTTAATCACTTTAATGCCAAGGAATGTGTAACTGCACATCGTAAAAGTGTAGTATCCCTTTACATATTTGTTCCATTTCATTAACAGGTAATATATTCCAAATATTGTTGAAAAGTGACTAAAAGACATTTTGTAGGGAAAGTTGAGGTTAAGACTCTGTTCTCACAGAACACAATGACAAAGAATAAACTCTGTGTTTAGTGTTTGTGATCCAATCTCCGCCTTGCTTTCTCCCATTCCCTTGTAACCTTCTTTAAATTCCTAATTTGGGAGCTCTATGTATCTCCAGGGCTTCCTTCTGATCTGAGAGATTTCACCAGACAAAGCATTCAAGATACCTCACCACCTAAGCATTCTCATTTAAGCGAGGAGGGTAGACAATCCTAGGCAATCCTAGTTCCACACCCTACTGTTATCAAAATGCAAAATCCCTCTTCCCAGGTAATAAAAAACACAGCCAGAGGGGCTAATAGTCCCTGTTGTATTGGCAGAAAAGGTATAATAAAGTCTTTGCTTGATCTCAGGCTGGCTTCAAATAAAGCATCTAATCTCTGGACTCAGTTAATTTATCTTTAAAAGGGGGATAATTATATGGTGTCTCACAGGGTATTATACATGTACTGTTGAAGGACAAAGACACTATGCAAATGATGTGATTATCATTAACCAGAGCTGATTTTATTCATATGGTGACTCAGTTTGTTTATTGTTTACTATAGCCATTCCTTATAGTACTGTGAATTGAAGGTAATAGCATTTTCACCGTAGGCATCTAGATTTTATTCAAGACAGACAAACAATTCATTTGGGTCTCTGAGTCTTTTTCCTAGATCCTGAAGAAAACCAATAACCTTTTCCATTAGCTAGCAAGTTTTTCCTTCAAAGTCTGAAGTTTAGAGGCAAAGGGGTTGGCTGGATGAAAGAGGACAAATGCAAGTGGCCAGATGTCAGCTGAATTGGGCCTGCCTTTGATGGGGACTCAAATGTTGGAAAATTTTAGTTCTAGGTAACAGCTAATAAGCTTAGTAATCAATGTATGTGAAAAGCTCTTATTTCAGAAACTTGGAAGGATAATCCAAGTTGACTCTACGTAACCATAAGCAGTTCCATCTTTGTGCCTCAGGAGGACTGCAAGCTATCTAGATGGTATCTGAGCCATTACACACCAGGGTGTGAGGAACCTCTACCCCCCAAAAAAAAGAATGCTGCAGCTTTCCCAAACCCCTCACCTATATCTTTCTTCCCTTTATAAAAAGGGCCTGTTTAAAATGGAATATAAGATAGTCTGTTAGGGTGCAAACCTGCTGTCTTCTCAGATCATCAACCATCTGCAGAAAGTGCCCAAAAAGATTCAATCCCTGTCTATGTTTATTGGGTCTTGTAGGTGACTGGCAGCCTAAACACCAGCTTTTCCAGTTTCACCTTCTTTTACTTCTCCTTTTTGTTGAAAAGAAAGTTGTATATAGGGCCCTGGCTGGTAGCACAGTGGATAAGGCACCGGCCTGTGAACCCAAAGGTCACTGGTTCGATTCCCAGCCAGGGCAAATAACCAGGTTGCAAGCCAGGTCTCCAGCCTGGTCCATAGCTGGAGGCAGGTGAAAGGCAACCATATGTTGATGTCTGTCTCCCTCTCTGCCTCTCTCTTTTCCGCTCTCTCTGGAAATAATAAATAAAATCTTAAAAAAAAAAAAAAAGAAAGAAAGAAAGTTGTATATAGATCAACATGTGGCAAGTACTTTGGTAAGCAGGACTAAGGGGTTTGTTTGTTTGTTTGTTTACAATTATTAATAAGAATAAATGTTTCTTGGCATATATATGCTATTAGAGAACCCAGAAGTTCCTGTATTCTCCAGAACTCATCCAGAGATGATAGTAAATTATTCACTCCCCACTCATACTTTATAAAAATATATGTTATGTACATTTGTGGAGTAAACACACACAGTCTCAAATGACCATTTTTTACTCTAAAGGCGGGTCTGATGTGTATCTGACATTTGAAGCCGTGGGAAAGAGTCTGTGGGTTTGCTGGGGTTTGGGTGTTTTTTGTTTGTTTGCCTGTTTGTATTTTGTTTTTGCTATTACTCAAGTTTCCTCAGGGTCTGTGGAAGTGCTGAGGAGACTTAAACATGGAACTGGGATGAATGCCAGCTTTATACTTCAGCCTGGCTACAGGAAGTCCCACAGTAGACCTAGGAATATCTCAATTTGGGACAAGTGATTATATCATCATCGTCACCATCATTCTTCTAGTGTAGATTCCGTCCATCAACATTGCTTCTTTCTCACAGAGAGCTCTAGGGAAGGCCTTCACCACCTCAAAGCAGCCCTCACTGACTTTAGGCTTGAGAAACAAAAAGGCCCAAGCAGTCTGGGTGGGGTCCAGGCCTGCCAGACTGCCAGGGGCACCCAGCAAGGTTATTACATGGGGCTTATTCAGGCGTAGACCACAGTCAAGGATAATCCTGGTAGGCCCTAGCTTTCCTTTCTTGACTTTGTTTTCTAAAGTAAATAACATGGCAGGTGGAGGCCCATGGCTATTCCTTTGTGTTCCATGGACTATATTCTCAGAGATTCTTCTTCCCTGAGGAAAAGGGAGTCTGGGATGATTCAAATGTGAACTCAGGGCAGGAAGCCATACTTCTTCTTTCTTGGATAGAGAGATGATATAAATTGCCATTGTTCTTTGTTGATCTGATGAAGAGGGAATATATTTTATATCCTATTTTTCCCAATAAACTGCTTACCAAAACAGCAGATTCATATACTATAGTGAGTGCCACCTATCACTCACTAAAACACCTTGATGTGTTTTTATAATGATGCTACTGAAATCTATTAGACAGTTGCTCTTTCACTTACTTTTGTTTAGAATTAGTGAAATATAGAAGTATTTTAGAAGAATTTTTAAAACTAAAAGATAAACTCATTTAGTTATACAAAGTACAACTAACTATATTCATTATTGAGTTACAGTTCGTACCAACATGCTCACTGAAATAGGCTAAAACAACCCATTCTTAGTGTTCTTTGATAAAATAGATACCTGAGGAAGATGGCAGCTGGGCAGGAATGGCTTGTCTCTTCACATAACCACATCAAAATTACAACTAAAATATAAAGCAACCATCATGCAAAACCATCCTAAATCAAACTGAATGGGAGTCTGACAATTACTAAATTAAAGAAACCATATCCATTCAGACTGGTAAGAGGGGCAAAGATGTGAAACTGGCTGGTCCCATATACATGTGTAGTGCATAAAAATTTGAGAGAAATATATTGGATGCAAGAAGTCCCAGCCCCACACCAGGTCCCTCTGCTCAGGGTTCCAGGAAGATAAGTCTCCACAACTTCTGGCTATAAAAATCAGCAGGGATTGAGCCAGCAGAAGGAACTGCTGGAGCCCCAAGCAATTCCACTTAAAGAACCCACACACATGGACTCACCTACTCAGACTCACTCTGAGCTCCAGCACTGAGTAGCAGTTTGAAAAGCACCAGGGGCATACAGGGAGAAACTGAAGTGGCTGGCATCAAGGCAAGCGGAGGTCATTGTCCCTTTTCTGAACCATCTCTTCACAGAGCCAGCAAGCTAGTGCCATATCTGACTCCATCACTTGGCTAACACTGTCTCACCCTGGAGATGCACAGAGACTCTATCCCTCCTAATTTACAGGCCTACCCAAGTTACTTTTTCATAGGAATGGCTGGTCTTGGCTCATGCTTCTCAACTTCCTAAATCCTAACAAACAAGGAATAGCTGCCTCAGGGCCCCAGACTTGGCACTAGCACCAGCCAGCCTAGAGTTACAGCTTGACTTCCCCTGGAAATTACAAGCCCAACACAAGTGGCAGCCACCTCAGATTGCTCTATAGCTCAGACAGGGTGGTCCTAGGCAAATCACAGGTGGGGAATGACCTTGCCCAGTAACACCCAAGAAACCCCAGCACCTGAGCACCCAGAGGGCAGCTACAGACCACGTCAGAGCACCACCACCCTGACCCTGCACAGCTGATCCTCCACTGAGGACAGGGGTTGGTGGTCAGTGGTCACAGTCAATCCTTGCTGCTGATTGGCCTGGGAAAATACCTCCCATTGATCTGCCAACAGCAACCAAGCCTCGACTACAAGAGGAAGGTGTCTACTTAGCCTACACAAAGGGCACACCTCAAGTACTCAGCTTGAGTGATAGGGGAGGCTGTGCCACTACACCCTACAGGACACCTACTACATTAGGCCACACTACCAAGACACAGAGTCAAAGCAGCTCTACCTGATACACAAAAACAAACTCGAAGGCTGCCAAAATAAAGAGACAAAGAAACATGGGCCAGTGAAAAAACAAATCAAAATTCTAGAGAAAGAGTTAAATGATACTGAGATAAGCAGTCTATCAGATGCAGATTTGGATGTTCAAGGAACTGAGTAAGGACCTCAACAGCATAAAAAAGATCTAGTCAGAAATGAAGGGTACACTAATTGAAATAAAGTACAATTTTCAGGGAAGAAACAGTAGAGTTGATGAAGCCCAGAATCCAACCAATTTTTGGGAACATAAGGAAGCAAAAACAACCAATGAGAACAAGAAGAAAAAAGAGTACAAAATAATGAGGATAGTATGAGCAACCTGTGAGACAACTTCAAGCAGTCTAACATTTACATCATAGGGCTGCCAGAGGAGAAGAGAAACAATAAGAATTTGAAAATATATTTGAAAAAAATAATGAAAGAAACTGCCTTAATTTAGTGAAGGAAATAGACATGCAAGTCCAGGAAGCACAGAGTTCCAACCAAGATGGATACAAAGAGGACTATATTAAGACACATTATAATTAAAATGCCAAAGGTTAAAGAGAGAATCTTAAAAATAGCAAGAGAAAAACAGAGTTACCTACAATGGAATTCTCATAAGACTGTCAGCTGATTTCTCAAAAGAAACTTTGCAGGCTAGAAGGGACTGGCAAAAAATATTCAAAGTGATGAAAGCAGGGGCCTATAGCCAAGATTGCTCTATCCAGCAAAGTTGTTATTTAGAATCACAGGGCAGATAAAGATCTCCCCAGACAAGAAAAACTAAAGCAGTTCTTCATCACCAAACCATTTTTATATGAAATGTTGTTAAAGGGACTTATTTAAGAAAAAGAAGAGAATCAAAACTATGAATAGCCCTGGCTGGTGGCACAGTGGATAAGGCACCATCATGTGAACCCAAAGGTCACTGGTTCAATTCCCAGCCAGGGCACATAACCAGGTTGCAAGCCAGGTCTCCAGCCAGGTCCGCAGATGGAGGCAGGTGAAAGGCAACCATATGTTGATATTGATGTCTCTCTTCCTCTCTGCCTCTCTCTAAAAATAATCAATAAAATCTTTAAAAAAAAAAAAAAAAAAAAAACTCGGATAATAAGCAGAAAGAACAGATACAGAATCATGAATACAGAGAACGTTTTGATGGTTGCCAAATGGGAGGAAGATGTACAAGAATATGTGAAGAGGTGAGGGGATTAAAAAATACAAATAATTAGTCACACAATAATCATGGGGATGTAAAGTACAGTATAGGAAATGGAGTAGCTAAAGAATTTATACACATGACCCATGAACATGAACAACGGTGCAGGGATTGCCTGAGGGAGTGAGGGGGCAGAGGGGGAAAAATCAGAACAAATGTAATAGCATAATCAATAAAATATAATTAAAATGAAAAAATATGTAGATACTGGAGGCATATTATAAGGTATTGTAATCTAGGCCTACTTCTACCAACTCCTAGATGGCTTTTGGGATTGATGACAAGGTGTAATCCTTTCATCTATAAAATGAGAAATGTCTCTACACTTGCTGTATGGATGATGTATAATCCCAAAGCTGTTATGAGTTCTATGATCAAAGAGAGTACTATCTCTTTGTGAACTAATCTACTGTTTTCCAAATATATGGAGAATTAAACTCAGTGAACACCAAGTTTCTCTCCATGTAACAGTGCCATGTTTGCTGTGCTATTTATTGAGCTCTTCCGTGTTCAGGGCATGCTGCTAGACAATAGGTGTTACAATGGGCATATCAGAATCTGCCTCTAACCTCAAGAGGATTTACAGCTTAATTTACAAAGACACATATAGACATTTATAGGTATAGTCACACAACATGGCCAAAGTTAAACTGTCAAATGGATTGGACATGGGCAGTGAATATATGTTATAAGGTCCACTTGGCATGGGTGTGAGTAATGGTTTCACAGGGAAAACAGGACTTTACCTGTGCATTAAGATTGAGCTGGATTTGAATACATAAAGTGGAAAGGGAAGGGTATTATGTGTCTTGCAACAGCCTGCACAAAAATTACAAAGGTAGAGATCACATTAAATATGGAACATTCACTTAAGCACTTGGTCCTCTCAGCATCAACTTCTATTTTCATAAATATCAGTGGATATTTTTACAAGTATGTGTGTATATATGTGCACATGTATGTCAGAACTGTTGACTTTAAATATTGGTCAGGGAAACAACACCAAGGTCTCTTAACTCCCCAAATGCTCAACTGTCAGAAAAGTAAATGTCACCTTTGATTCTTATTGCTCTTGCCTCTCACTCCAATTTATTAGCTCATTCATGCTCTCGATCTCCAGCATATATCTCGGATTCATCCACTTCTCTTTACTTTCACTGCCCCAGTATCAGCCTTCATTTGCCATTGTTGCATGAATGCTGCAGGAGCCCCCATTCTATTCCTGTCCTCTGCAATGCACTTTCCACACAACTATAACCTGACCATGTCAATCACATCATGAGACCCCTTGCTGAAGATCTTTCATTACTAGCCAATTGTACTGAGCATATAATCCAAACTGTTTGCAACACAGCCTTCAAGGCTCTGCAGGATCTGGCTTACTTACTTCTCAGACCTCAGGTTATGTTACTCATCCTCACATGCTGTTCTTTAAATAAGCCAAGGTGCTTCCCCACTGGAGGTTTTTGTGCCTGTTGCATGCCCTCGGCCTAACATGTTATTCTCCCTGTGGTGTGCAACCCTCTCCCCAGTCAAGCTTCTGCTTATGTCACCTCTTCACAGAGGTCTTCTAAATAATTTCCCTCTGCTTTTCTCTCAGGTGATACCCTGTGAATTTTCCTTTTCAATTTTTGGAGAATTTTTGATACTCAATTTGTTTCTTATCTTTTTAATAAAATGGCACTAAGTGCATAGATACTTCTTTAATTTTTTTAAGTTTATTTGAGAGAGCGAGGTTGAGAGAGAGAGAGAGAAAGAGACATCAATTTATTGTTCCACTTATTTATGCATTCATTGGTTGATTCTTGTATGTGCCCTGCCTGGGGATCAAACCTGCAACCTTAACCTATCAGGACAATACTCTAAATAACTGAGCTACCCAGCTGGAGCTGTTTCTTAAGTTTCTAAATGTGTGTTTTCCCTAATAGAACATAACTTCTGTGATCATGGCTCAGTCTTGTTTGTTATTCAGTCTCGAGGATCTAGTACTGAAGGCTGCAGAGAATGAATATATTCATGAAAGGAAATAAATGGAAAATGATAATATCAAATAATTCTCATAAAATGCAATTGCTTGAGTGAGCATATTCACCTCTTGATTCTGTAAATTCAAGACTTCAGTCATTTACAAAGCAGTTGCTTTCTTTTAGGAGATAATTCTAAAAGAAATTTATTTTATTGTGTCAAGAGAATGACCATTTTCTCTTATGATTAGGGCTCAGAGCTGCTTGGAGAAGTTGATAGGAAATTGCTTCATGTAAGTCTTCCATTAGCTTTACACCCTGAAAAACAACACACAAATTTCTATCTCCACAAAATAAGAAATTACCACATGTCAAGGGAGTTGATTTAAGTTAAAGAGCAAATGTTATTGTCTCTCTGCCTAATAACTGTTATACTACTTCGTCAAGTTGTTCCCTCTGAGAACAGAAGAAAGGGATCTTGCCTGGCTATTTTACATCACTTTAATAGTTTTCTGGCCAACTAATAATTGTGGGCATCCTCTTAATTTAGATTTCCCTTCTTTTTCAGTTCTCTTCTCATAAAGAACATTATTAAATACGCACCTAGGTGTTTTATAATCTTATCCAAAAATCTTGCTCAAGGTCACTAAAGCAACATGTTCGTGATGTATATTCCCAAAGTTGCTATTAGTTCTATGAGCTGAACAAAATACCACATTTTTGTGACCTAATCAATAGTTTAACCAAGTTCTATAATAATGATAACAGAATACAAACTTTCACTCACTAAGGGATTTTTAAAAATGATTGTGGCATTGTGCTAAACATTTTATAGGCATCAACACTTCTAATCCTGCCTATGAACCCATGAAATAATAATTATAATTTACATTTCACAGAGAAAGAAACTGAAGCTTAATGAAGCTAAGTAGCCTAAGTTCACACTGTTATAAAGTGAACTTGTGTTTGAAACTGAAGTTTGTCTAACTTCATAAGTACTGAGGTCAATATGGATGACAATTTTAAAAAGCTAATGGTAATGAATCAGAATTAGTTTTTAAAACATGAAATGATGTATATACATACTTGACTTTTAAAATAACTCCATGATAATTTCACATCTTTTTAAATTTTATTTTTGAAGATCATTTTATAATAGTGATTAAAAAATATTTTCTTTCTTTATTTCTTTTTAGGGGAAAGAGAGAGAAAGGGGGAGAGAAACACGTGTGAAAGAAACATACATCTGTTGTTTTTCACAAGCCCCCAACTGGGGGGACCTGATCCACAGCCCAGGCATATGCCCTGATCAGAAATTGAACCAATGACCTTCCCATCTTCAGACCTGTGCTAAATCCACCGAACCACACCAACTAGGGCACGTATCTTCCTTTAAAGGCTAGCACATAAATATAGCTGTGGTTATGAATAGGTCAGTAATATGGTCCATTTCTGGTCCATATTACTCATTTTGCTTTTCTGGGCTCTCACAACCGCTCACATTTTTTTACGTTTCCTTACTTTGTTTGCTTGGTGAATTTTCCCCTCCTTTAAAAAAAAACAACAAACTTGAGTAGTCATGCATCACCGTAATCTTTTTGAGTCACTTCAATGTCTAACTACTTCAGTGTCCTTTTCTGTAAATAAAGCAAGAACCACTCTAACATTGTGCATCCTCTCACATGCACACAATGTCAAGGATGGATATAATTCTCCTAAAAAGTCAGAGCAATGGGCAACAGCTGGCAGAGAAACTTCTAAAGACCCAGTCTGAAGCTGCCTTGAAAATCGGCCTCCAACTGCCTCTAAATAACAATTACCTCACTGTACCAGGACTATCTCACCAGCCAGCTACCCTTAATACCATAATAGCTGCTATGGACTTTCAGCATAGATGTAATTTTTTGCCTTTGATATTTTGTAAGACCAACAAAGTGTCATTTGTACCTTAGGATAGCTGAATATTAAAGCATAGAGCACACAAAGAGATGACTCCTCTGGTCCTTGTCAGCCCACATCACATTATTATCAAGCATGTCTCCAGTTTTTAAAATAATTTAGTTATTAGGAAAGGTGATTGGACAAAACAGCAAAGTTTAGTTTTTCTGTTTTTATACTAACAAAAGGTAAACCAGAGCAATTACTACGTCTTTTCCCCCAGTACCCAGCATTCAAAGTCACATTTGTGACCATTATCATTTTAGACCCCAAAACAGTGTGATGATTTAATGTATAATTCCCAACACATGTTTCATTAATCCATTCATTTTGTGCTTCATTTAAAATGTTGGAGACTATAAAAAAAAATTGGAAACTATGAAAAGATCAACGTGTGACTCCCCTGCCAGGAAAAAGGGGGAAAATAACATAAAAAGGAAGAAAGAAATGAACAAACTAATAAACAAGGAAAAAGCCACAGCAACTGGAATCTCCGTTTGCGGGAAACATGCGGGTTTGAAGCATCCTGCCTAAACCCTGTAACCAGCTGTGGCACGTGACTCCGTGCTGAATTTTTGCTGTCACCCGACTGGGGCCCGAGGTAGTGTGTGCGAGCAGGCCAGTGCGTTCGTCCGTTACTGTCGCAGGAGCCCTTCTTGGACGCAGAAAGGTTATCATCCTCTGCATTTGCGGCTGGGGTGGGGGGCATCTTCCAGGCAGCCAGAACTTCCGAGATTTAGCCTGATGCGGGTCCGCACCACTGCTGCCGGGGCCTGCACGTAGTCGGTAGCGTGACTCAGAGCTGACTCGCTGCGCTCCATGCACGCGCCCTGTGCCCCGCGCCCCGTGCCCGCGCCCAATGCCCGCGCCCTCATGCCCTGCTACCACGCCCCCCTAGCCCCCGCGCCCCGCAGCCCCGCACCCCAACCCACGCCTGCTTCCTGAGTCCATTCCTGCACCCCAGACCAGTTGCATGGCTTTAAACAGCAGGGCAGATTTTCGTTTTTTAATCCCAACCAAGCAGGGAACTGACTGGCTTTGTCTTCTTTGAAGAGATAAATAGTCTACTAATCAATTCTTTCATTAAAGGCTTGTTGGAACAAATCCCTAATATCTCCTTCCACAATGACTTGGAGTTGACCTCCACTCAGATTTTGCTTCTTTCTACCAAGCTCATGTCTTACTTTTGCCTCACATTTTTGTAAGGTTATCTTTTCAGGACGTTTGATAACTATACATGGCACAAACCTACTATTGCTGTGATGCAAATCAGATTGGAACTTGGCATCATGTGTAGGCCTTGAGTGACTTACTGTAAAAAGCAGGGAACACTTCATAATGATCTTATAGTTGCTTAGAGATGCCATGCTCATTTTCAGTCTGTTGCTACTCTTGGAAAGGCCCTGTAATAGATTTAGATAGTTAAAATCTGGTTTTTGAGCTGTCGTGCTCATTTCTTTCTCTCCAGGGCTCCATACAGAGAGTAACAGTAAGGCAATATTTCTGCAACAGTAGCCATGGACCACCTGCTTGGAGAGCGCTGGGGCTATTTGGCAAAAATGCCCTTGAACTACAGACTCAGAAAGTCCTGGGATGAGTGGAGCCTGCAAACTGATTAGCAGCCCATTAGGGATTCCTGCACACTTATGTGTGAAAACTATTAGCCAGAGGATGAGGGTGTGAGACATTATTCGGTGCAGACTCTAAGAGAAATCTTTACAATTGAGAACCCTTTGTTCTAAAATTGATTTTGAATTTCTGATGTCAGGCAATCATATTTCTAAAACTGGTTGCATAACATTGTGCTTGCTTTATGTATATATTAACACAAATCATTAGAAATGTGGGTGTGAAATAAAATGAAGTAACTCTACATTTAAAATTTTCAGACTAGTATTTCCCAAACCTGACTTGGCATCAGAATTACCTACAGGCCTAAAGAAACATATCTCTGAGGATGAATGCAAATGGCTACTACTCCCAAGTTCAATAGAAATTTTACTAACCCCAAGGTAGTGTCCTGTATTATTCTTTTATGGTACTCATTTCTGTCTTGTTTCCTTTGCATGAAAAAAAAAAAATTAAAAGTGATCACATAAAGTATCAACTTACTATTATATTGATGGATATACTCATTATTTTAGGAAGCAGCTTTGAGATCATTGTATCCTAAATCTTTTGGCAGGGGAAGGGGAGAGTGGGAGTGATTGGAAAATAATATGGGAGTCTATTTTTAAATTTTCCTTATTCTTTTCCCCTTGGGTTTTGTATTTGTTTATTCATTTTCTTTTCATGTCATTGAATGCTTTTCTATTTCATCTCTGTTCACATTGTAGCAAGAAGCCTAGATCTGGCATACCCTTGACAGAGACATCTCCCTGCTGACTCTTATTTACAAGGTCCACCTGGAAAAATTCCAGCCAATGTTAATATAATGAGAACAGTTTGCACGACATCAATGTAACCTGGCAGCCAAGGAGAGTGGACTGGAATGCACATGCATGAACAATAATGACTTTATTGTACTAAGTAATGGGGACAGTAGACACCTTTGAACGAGCATATTTACTGTGTGGCCATCACTTTCAAAATGACTGAACAAGTAGAGCAACAAATCTGCATCAAAAATTTTGCATTAAGCTTGAACATTCTTCTGCAGAAAACTATTCAAGTGATTCAGAAAGCTTTCGGGGGTGATACAAGGAATGCAGCACATATAAAAGTATTGCACAAATGCTTCAAAGATGGTCAAGAATCTGTTGAAAGTGATCCATGTTCTGGAAAACCTACAACAAGCAGAACACCTGAACATGTTGGAAGTGTCCGGGCTGCAATCAGCAAAGATCAATGATCAGTGACTGACAGTTCAAGAACTAGAAGCTGACCTGGGTATTCTAAAAACTATTGTGTGTGAGATTTTGATGCAGGATCTTGGCATGAAACATGCTGTGGCAAAATTTGTCCTGCCGCTTCTACTACCAGAGCAGAAGGAACATCATGATGCAGTTCCTACTGACTTGATCCAAACTGCTACCAATGAATGAGATTTCCTCAAGAAGATGAATCATGGATCTATGGCTATGATCTGGAAATGAAAGCCCAATCATCCCACTGGAAGTCACCTGGTTCTCCACACCTGAAGGAAGCATTGTAAAGTCACAGCAAGACCAACATCCTGGTAACTGTGTTTTTTGATTGGGAAGGTGTTGTCTATTATGAGCATTCCCCTCCAGGTCAAGCAGTTAATAAGGATCACTACCTCAATGTTCTTCATCAGTAGACAGATGCAATATAACAAAAACAGGCACAGCCATGGGCAACTGGTGATTGGCAGCTTCATCATGATAACATGCCTGCTCATGCATCACCTCTCATGCAGAATTTTGGTGAAACATCATATCACCCATGTGACTTAGCCCTTTAGCCCAGATTTGGTGCCTGTGACTTATGGCTTTTCCCAAAGGTGACTTTAATCACCTTTGAAAGGCAAGCGATTTCAGGCCATTGGTGAATTCAGGAAAATACAACTGGGCAGCTGATGGCAATTTCAACAAAGAATTTTGTAGTGTTTTGAATAGTGGAAGAGATATTGGGAAAACAATGTGAGGTCTCAAAGTGCCTGCTTTGAAGAGGACTGATGCATCATTATCATATATACAATGTTTCTTTTGTGTTGTATCTTCTTCAATAAATGTCTCTATTTTTCATAGTACATGGCTGGATACTTTCTGGACGTGCCTCATAGAGTAGACTTATTTCTACAAGTCTGATCTTTAGGACCAACAGCATGAACATTACCTGGAAACTTCTAAGAAGTGCAGGTTCTTAGGCCCCGTACAGGAATATTGAATCACAACACTTCAGCAAGATCCTCAAAGTGATTTTTGTGTATATTTAAATTTGGGAAGCAATGTCTTATAGTAATGGTAAGAGTTACAGCCTGGGACTGGTGGAGGAACAAAGAAGAACTAGGTAGGCATGTATTCATTTCCTGTGACTGCCATGATAAAGTATACACACTGGGTGGCTTAAAACAATAAAAATGTGTTATTCCACAGTTCTGGAGACTAGAATTCCAAAATCAAGATGTCAGTGGGGCCATTTGTCCCTTGAGACTTCAGGTTCCTAGCTTCTTCTATTGGTGGCCATGGATCCTTGGCCATCCTTGGCTTGTAGACTCATCATCCCAATCTTTGCCTCTGTCATCACATAGCATGCTCTCTCCCTGTGTGTCTCTGTCCTTAAAATCTTTTCTTATCAGGAAACCCATCATGTTGGATAATGAACCCATATTAAATTGGTTACATTTACGAAGGCTTTCTAAATAAGGTCACACTCACAGGTACTAGGGTTTAGGGTTTCAACATATATCTTTGGGGAATACAATTCAGTCTATAACAGGGAGATTTGGAGAGTCTATTTTCAATAAGTGGACCTGTATTATGTGAAAAATAGCATTATTTTAAAATAACTTGATCACATTTTATAAAATAATTATATATACTCTTATTAGCTGTTATTTCCTACTTTGCTCTCAGCTAGATAATAAACTCTTCTCCGAAACCTTTATAATAGAGTGCTGAGTTTACAGTAAGAACTCAGTAGATATGAATTATGATAATGAAGCTAACAAATACTACAAAATCTACAAATATACAAAATCTCACTTGTTTTACGTTACCTATGGTACAGATTGAGACAAAATTCTACCACAAAGATTAGTCTGACCATAAAAATTCAGTCCTAAAATAAAGGAAAAAGTAATTATAACTAAAACACATTGGCAAGCTAACTGAGAATATCTTAGGACCAGGGAATGAAAGTAAAGGGAATTCTTAGAACCACAGAAAAGGGTAAGAAAGACTAGGACCAGAGCAGTGGCTCTAAGAGAGTAATCTCTTTAAAAGTTCTTGACAGTTTGTCATGGGCATCTGTTTTTGTTCGCCTAGCTTTCATTTTCTCTCATTACTTTGAGAAAAAACTCTTGTCATATTCTGCAACATCTCTGTGTAGGATACCAGCCACAGTGTTCCCCTTCCCCTTCCTTTCAAGGGTGAAAAACATGACTCTTTACTTTCTGCCCTACATGTCTAAATCTGGATGAGTTTCAAAATTGCAGAAAGTGGTTGAAGCTGAGTCATTTCAGTGGTAGTTCTCAAAGACATTAACCAGGTGCTTTGTTTGTTTTGCTTAGGAGAATACCATAGTAAACCTAGCTGCTATTTTCCCCATGTTCCCGTTGTTTAATTCTTCCTTTTGTTCTGAGTTATCCATTATTTTCCACACCATAATTAATTTACTAACATTTTTAAAAATTTCAGTGTTTGTTTTTAACTTACTGCTTTAGACTCTTATTTTTAATTTTATTGTAATTTATTGTTAATTATATTTATGGCGCCAAGAATCAGCTTCAGTTGGTTTCTGTTGCCTACATGTGAAGGAATGCAATTGCTGTGAAAACATTGATCAGAAGAACACACATTACCTGTAGCAGCCCCACCAAAACAACCTGAAATAGTAGCCTGCATTCATGATACATGTGATATGTATGCTTGAAATGTAACAAAGATCTTTTGAGTTTCAATTGATTTCACCAGCCATCATTATTGCCCTGCATTTCAAGCTGAGTCATTCTTCCCTTCCGAACCACCAAAATTGCCAGGAGGTGCAAAAGAGAGAATCACCTTTGTTATGATATTTAGTAGTGCCTTCCACTAATCTTTATGTTGCCTCTGATTTCTTATTTTGGTTGTCATGATATTTGCAATATTCGGGAGATTAAAGAAAAGTACTCCAGAATTTCTAACTAGGAGGCTAATGGAAACAGTTTCAGCTACGCCGGCTAAATGCAATCTTTCTGCTGCAAGCAAAGAACAACCTAAAGCTGTCACAATAGCCAACACTAAATGTGTTTCTTTTGATATCGACTGATTAAATTTAATTTGATCAAGGTATATCAGTTTCTCAAAATCCTTGCTGTCTCATCTCCC
This sequence comes from Noctilio leporinus, assembly GCA_004026585.1. Taxonomy (NCBI): domain Eukaryota; kingdom Metazoa; phylum Chordata; class Mammalia; order Chiroptera; family Noctilionidae; genus Noctilio; species Noctilio leporinus. The sequence goes on from PVIW01002115.1 coordinate 92,252, forward strand.
CATCTCCTTCCCTTCCTATGCTGCACCAATGTTGCATGGAGGATAGTTTGGTTTGGCTGGAGTAGGGAGCATAGAGAGTAAACACCACTACTCCCACCCCCAAAAATAGCTATTTTGACATTGTAATGAATCATGAATGTCATGGTGAACATCTTGTACTTAAATATAATTCTTTTAATGTTTTTTTAAATATTTAATTTATTTATTTTTAGAGAGAGGGGAAAGGAGAGGGACAGAGAGGGAGAGAAACATCCATGTATGGTCACCTTTCACCTGCCTCCAGCTAGACCTAGCTGGAGACCTCGCTTGCAACCTAGGTATATGCCCTGGCTGGGAATCGAACCAGTGACCTTTGGGTTCACAGGCTGGCGCCTTATCCGCTGAGCCACCAGCCAGGTAATTCTTAAAATGTTTTAAATTAAGATTAAGAAGTGCCATTTACAGAGTGTGTATTATGTTCCAGGAACTACGTTACTCCTTGTTGCATGTATGTGATAGGAAAGAACTTAGCTCACTTTCACCATCTATGATGTTAAGTAAGATATTTAAGCCTCAAAAGATAGTTTTAATCCATGGCAGACAATATGAATACAGTAAATTCTCCCCTCCCCCCATATCTGCATTTTGCTTTCAGCAGTTTCAGTCAACCACCATCAACCATGGTCCAAAAATATTAAATGAGTATTCCACAGATAAACAATTCATAAGTTTTAAATTGCACACTTCTGAGTAGCATGATGAAATCTTGCCTGGAACATGACTCATCTCTTTGTCTGGCTTATTTATGCTGCATATGCTACCCACTCCTTAGTCACGTAGCCATCTTAATTATCAGATAGACTATGGCCGTCTCACCGTGCATGTGTTTAAGTAACCCTATCCTCTCCTGATGTTATGCCCCAAGGCCTGTGTTATTCACCCCCTTCATCTCATCACACAGCCACTGTATCATCTCATCATCACAAGAAGAGGAGTACCAGATGATATATTTTGAGAGAGATTACATTCATATAACTTGTGTTACAGTATATTGTTAAAACTGTTCTATTTTCTTCTAATGTTGTAAATCCCCTACAGTGTCTACTTTATAAATTAAACTTTATAATAGAAATGTATGTAGTATAGAAAAAAGAAAGTATATGTGGAATTCAGTATTATCTGCATGTTTGAAGCATCCACTGTGGATTATGGGACCTATCCTCAGCAGATAAGGAGGGACTGTTATCTTTTGTTAGGAGGAAGTCTATACTGCCCATCTTCTTCACTTCCCTTTTTTCTTTGTATTTGTCAAATTCCGTCATCTCTATGATTCATTTTACTTAATTGGGATTGATAACATTTACATATTTCACTATGCTAGAGTTTGTCTACAAGTTTGACAATGAAATAGAAAATTCTTAACATTTACATTAAAAATATATGAATATTCTTCATAATAAAGTAGTATAGTATGGTTACATTTTCCCTTCTACAATCTATTGTTCTTTTCTAAAGTTTCTAATCCTCTCTGTCTTTCCCTTCATTATCGCCCATATTTCCTTCTAAAATTGTCAAACATACTACTTGGTCTTTGGAAATTTTATTTTCTAAGAGACCTCTGGCTGGTGGCGTTCCTTCAGCCTCTGAATTGATGGCTCTCTTGGCCTAATGCACAGCTATCAATCACTCTGAAACTCACGTGCATTGCAACACTAGGTTAGAGCCATTGTTCTTTAGATAATATATCTTTAATTTTATTTTTATTTGTTTATGAATCCTCACATCAAGGCACATTTATTGATGGGGTGGGGGGAGAGAGAGAGATATGAGAGAGAAATACTGATTGGTTGCCTCCTGCATACACTCTGACTGAGGATCAAACCCAAAACCTAGGTATGTGCCTTGACCAGGAATTGAACCTGCAACTTAATGTACAGGATGAAGCTACAACCAACTGAGCTTCCTTACCAGGGCTTAGATCCTATATTTTTGTTTCTTCATTTACTTCTTCCAATCTCAAGTACCCTTTAAAGAGAAATTCCTGAGAAATAAATATGCTAATTCCTGCATAATGAAAATATCTTTATCCTTTTTAAAAATTTAATTCAGGTTTAAGCTGGGTATAGAATTCTTGATTGAAAATGATTTTTCTTCAAACACTTTGCCAGCACTATTCCATTGTCTTTTAACAGTATTGCAGATAAGAAAACAAATGAAAGTCTGGATTTCAATCCTTTATTTTCTCCTCTCCAACCTTTGACTTCCTTCTCTTTATTCTCAGATTTTTGTAATTTTATGGTGTTGTTTCTAGTTGTAGGCATTAAATTCAGCAGCAAATTTTCAGACTCATGGTTCTCTTCAGCTCTTCAAATATGTTTTCTCCATTTTCTCTGACGTCTCTAAGTTCTAAGTAACTGCTATTACTTAGATTTTGTATCTCTAGGTGAACTCTAGGGTCCTTTAAAAAATAAATAAATAAACACAGGAGGAGAAGCCACACAGTCTGAAAGAGTGTAGATGGGAGTTGGCTAAGAGGTCTAGGGTCTAAGACGAAAGCCACATGGTTTGGAGAGAGAGTCTACCACAAGGTCTGGAGCAAGAAAGAGGAGACCCACTGCCTGGAGAACACAGCAACATGACTGATAAGACTGGACTTGCAGGGACCTGCCTAACCAAGCATGGATTAGTGGGAGATACCTGAAATGTTGAACTGTGGCGGGGGAATACTGACCACTTTTGCTTTTTTGAAAGATGATGCCTCTGACTGGCATGTTCTGAAACTGGCCTGGTTTGGCAGGAAAAGACAATATTAAGTGTTTTTGGATATTTTAATGATAGAGACCCTCCATGATTCTGAATCTGTAAAACTTTTAAGTAAACTCCCTTTCCTTCTAAAAAACAAACAAGACAAAACCAAATTTTATTTTTCAATTACAGTAGATGTATAATATTATAGTTTCAGGTGTACAATCCAGTGATTAGACACTTATGTAACTTAAGAAGTGATCACCTTGATAAATCTAGTATCTATATACAGTTATTATTATATTATTCACTATATTCCCTATGCTGTACTTTATATCCCATAGCTATTCTGTAAGTAGCAAAGTGTACTTCTGAATTCCTTCACATTTTCACTTATCCTTCCAACTCTCCTCTCATCTAGCAACCATCAAACTGTTCTCTACATATATATCTACGAGTCTGTTTCTGATCTGCTTGCACATTTATCTTGTTTTTTTTTTTTAGGTTCCACATATAAATGAAATCACATGCCCCTCGTCTTTCTCTGTTTGACTTATTTTACTCAGCGTAGTAACCTCTAGGTACATCCATATTGTTGCAGATGGCAAAATTTTATTTTTTTTATGGCTGAGTCATATTTCATTGTGTGTGTGTGTGTGTGTGTGTGTGTGTGTATCTCACTTCTTTATTTATTTACCTGTTGATGGACCTATAGGTTGCTTCCATGTCTTGGCTATAGTAAATAATGCTGCACTGGGCATGTGGATCATATGTGTTTTCCTTTTAGTATCTTGGAATTTTTTTGATAAATACACAGAAGTGGAACTGCTGTGTCCTTCATTGCTTCTTGCTAAGCTATTGTTTTAAAGTCTATTTTGTCTGGAATAAGTATTGCTACCCCAGTTGTTCTTTTTCTTTCACTCCCATTCTTATGAAATATATTTTTCCATCTCTTAACTTTTAGTCTGTATATGTGTTTTGATCTAAAGTGAGTCTCTTACAGACAGCATATGTCAGGGTCTTGTTTTGCTATCCATTCAACTACTGTATATATTTTAATTGAAGCATTTAACCCATTTGCAATTAAAGGAACTGTTGATAAATATGTATTTATTGCCATTTTTATTATTTATATTTTTAATTATTATTTTTCTTTTTCTTAAATAAGATGTCTTAACATTTCATGTAATACTAATTTGGTGATGATAAACTCCTTTCACATATTCTTGTCTGGGAAGCTCTTTGTCTTCAATTCTAAATGATAGCTTTCTGGGTAGAATAATCTTTGTTGTAAGACCTTGCTTTTTATGATTTTCAGTATTTGTGGTCAGTGAAGTTTCTGTTAAGAAATCACAGAGGGGAGCAAAAGGAGATGGATGTAATACAACAAGAATAAAATTAAAAAACAAAACAAAACTAGGAAACACAGAGCTTCCTGTGAAGTCCTATGCAATATCATTGAAGTCACTGAAAAAAACAGTGAAGTTCTATAGAAACTTTAAAAAAAGAAAAAGAAATCATATGACAGTCTTGTGGGAACTTCCATATAGGCAACTAACCACTTATCTCTTGCTACTTTTAAGATTCTCTTTTTGTGTTTAATCTTTGGCATTTTAATTATGATATATCTTGATGTGGTCCTCTTTGGGTTCATCTTGTTCAGGACTCTCTGTGCTTCCTAGACTTGTATGTCTATTTCTTTCACCATATTAGAAAAGTTTTTGTCATTTTTTAAAATAAGTTTTTAATTCCTTCTTCTCTCACTTCTCCTTCTGGCATCCCCATAGTGCAAATGTTAGTATGCTTGAAGTTGTCCCAGATGCTTCTTAAACATCTTCAATTTTATGTTTTCATTTGTCTTTCTTTTTCTCTTCCTTTTTTTTTCTTTTTCTTTTTCTTTTGTTTACCATTCTGTTTGGGTGCTTTCTGCTTTCTTATCTTCTAAATTGCTTATTTGATCCTCTGCTTCATCTACTCTGTTGATTCCTTGTAATGTATTCTACATTTCAGTATTCTTCATTTCTAATAGGTTCATTCTTATGTCTCCTACCTCCATCTTTATGTTTCCTATCTCTTTGTTGAAGTGCTTACAAAATTCTTCCCATAAATTCTTTGAGTATTCTTTTGATGAGTATTTTATTTTACTTATTATTTTCAGAAGAAGGCCAGGGAGGGAGGAAGAATGGGAGAGAAATGATGAGTTTTAAACTTTGTATCTAGTAGATTGCGTGTCTCCATTTTATTTATTTATTTATTTTTCTGGAGTTTTAATTTGTTCTTTCATTTGGGACTTGTTTCTTTGTCTCTTCATTTTGTTTACTTACTTATGTTTCTTTCCATTTATTAGGTAGAGCTGCTATATCTCTTGGTCTTGGTAGATTGCTTTTATGTAGTAGGTGTCTTATAGATCTCAGGGGCACAGCTTATCCAATCACTTGAACTAAGCACTTCAGATGCACGCCCCTATGTGCATCCTCCAATTGTGGTTGAACCTTGATTGCTATTGGCACATCAATGGGAGGGATTTACCCCCTGGCTGATTGGCTGTGATGACTGACCACAACCACCATGGCAGATCTGCTGTGCAAGGGACAACCCCAAAGAGCAGTATTTGTTTCAGCAGGCTTCTGGTGCCTACTGAGTTCACCCCTTCAGTGTATCACTTGAAAAAATGGTTAGGTTTTGTTCCAGGATGGTCTGAAGCTATTCACTGGGCTCTGGGGCCTCCTGAGAGGTACAGCCCAAGATCAGCTGCTGCCTGTACCCTGAAAAGGACCATTGACATGAGCTACAGGATGATCTGTAGATGATTGCTACTTGTGCTGGAATTCGAGGCTCCTAGGTAAGGCTAAGCAGCAAAGTGGGGCCAGTTGCCACTAGTGCTGGGCCTGGGGCCACTTGGTAAGAGGTACATGGCACACTAAAGCCAGGTGCTGCTTGTTTGGGGTTTGTCAGCCTTTCAGAGATATTAGGAAAGTTCAAAGCATGAGCCAAGATAGGCCATTTATATGGAAAATCCACTGGAAATAGTTGGGTGGGCCCACATTTTAGTTGGGATAAGTTCCCAGGGAATCACCAGGGCAGGTCAAACTGTTCATTTTGATGGAGAGTCAGATGTGGTGCTTGCCCGTTGGCTCTATTAGGGTAAAGATCAGCAAATGAGCTCTGTTCTCTGCCCATTTCTGTCTGGAAGAAAGCTGCCCCTCCAGTCCTTGCCCTGAAGCCTGATAAGTCAGCTTCTCCTCAAATGATCCTGGTGCCTATAAAACTGCTGCCCCAGTGCTGGGGGTCAAAACGAGTCTATCAGTAAGTCCATATGTGAGCTCCTTCAAAGAAATGTTTGGGACTTGAGTAGCCCTTTGTCTCACTTAGCCACAATCTCCACCAACTTTTATAGCCAGAAGTTATGGGGACTTATTTTCTTGGCACTAGAGCCCTGAGCTGTGGGTCCTGCTATGGGGCTGGGAATCCTCACTCCCAGCCTGTTTTATGTCTTTAACCCTCCTACCAGTCTTGATGTGGCTTTTTGTTTATATCTTTATGTAGAGAGACTTTCTTTCAGCTAGATTTCAGGAGGTTCTGAATCGTTGCTCTGTTGTTTAATTATAATTCTGGTGTGGTTGTGTAAAGATGCACGTATCACTTCACCTACTCTGCCTTCTTAAGCAGAAGCTCCAACTCTAAATTTCTTATAGGTTTTTTTCTAACTTATGTTTCCTTGACTCTTTACTCTGTATTTTGAGCAATTTCCTTAATTTTACCTTCTAATTCTTCCACTTATATTTTCACTTTGCCAATTCTATATTAAGCTGTCCAGGATTTCTACTTAATATCTTATTATTCTTTGATTATAACATCCATCTTCTTGAGTATTTCTGATAAACTTATTAAAGCTTTCTTTGTAAAAAGAGTTATTTGTTCCCTAAATTATTGTTTTCCTTTATGCCAGGTTTTTTATTGATGTGTTTCTTTTTGTTTTGCAATTTTTCTTCAAATATCTTGAGGTCTTTGGTGGTGTTTTTTGTTTTTTTGTTTTTGTTTTTTTTTACAAAGGGGCACCAGAAAGGCATTAATTTAGAACACATAAGCTCTTAGGTCCTCAAATTCCAGAATGATTTTATTCCAGTGTGCTATTAACTGCTATAGTGTCTCCCCAGGCAGTATTTTCAAAGCCTCTAGATAAAAATCTTCTGTGTTTTATTTGTTTGTTTTTGACTGAGGCAAATGCCTAATTGTCAGATGTTTTTGATGTGGGTGGTTGGAAGTAGGGAAAAGAGAAACATCATACTCTGTGATTCATTATTCCCTGTAGGACCTTCCATTCATCTGGATGCTTTGATCCTGCTTTATACTATTACCCTTTCTTACATCTCTTAGTTTCTGAGAAGGGAGGTTCTCTGGGTACTACAAACAGGGAGTTTTATGCACCTCCTTAGGAAGATCTCAAAAATTACAGATTTATTAACTTTACCTAGGGACTCTGATTCAGCACTTCCGGGATGGGCCTAGATATACTGTTTGTTTGTTTGTCTATTTTTTAATACTTTCCCTGGCTCATACATACATATAATTTTGGTCACCACCAAGAAGTTGCCAGTTACTTGGGTAACCATATAAGACAAAGCAGAGCTAGGAGCCTCCTGACTTGACAAATGACTGAGAATAGGGGAAAAGAAAAGGGAGGAATCAAGAACATCTACCAGGTTCAAGCCTGAGTAACTGCAAGAGGGAAAATGCCATTAGTATGAATAGGAAAGTGATCAGAAGGAGGTTTTACTTTCTTCTTGATGTTTTCTCCAGATACTGTTATACTAAATGTCATCCACATAAAGTAATACTAAAATGCTCCTTTAGTAGAAATATTACTAATAAAATTATATTAGAGTACAATAGAATGATGGATAAATAGATGTGTCAAGGTTAGGTAACTAGTACTATATGCACAAGTTAATCTATACACTTTTAACAATTTAAGAAGGTAATTCAAAAATATTCATAGAGCATTCAATTTCCTTTTAATCAAGTGGCTTAATTTCTCAAATGCAAAAAAGTAAAATTCAAATATACAATACCTCTTATGTTTACTTATTACAGCTTAACATAAATGCAACAAACACCCACAATAGTAGCCACAACTGTTCATAGGCTTTATATTCTTACTAAATTATTGCTGTTTACACAGTTCAATTTCTATTAATAGAATAGCCTGATGACTCATTTTGTACATTTAAAGTCTAATGAGTAAGTTTAGATATGCAATACCTGTGACAATCATTAATAGCCCCTTCACATAAAAATACATGGTTTCTTAAATGATTATATAAAAATATTGATTTGAAAAATGAAGGAATGCCCTGGCTGGTGGCACAGTGAATAGGGTGCAGGCCTGAAACCCAAAGGTCACTGGTTCAATTCCCCAGCCAGGGCACATAACCAGGTTGTAAGCCAGGTCTCCAGCCAGGTCCTTAGCTGGAGGCAGGTGAAAGGCAACCATACATTGATGTCTCTCTTCTTCTCTGCCTCTCTCCCTTCTGCTCTCTCTAAAAATAATAAATAAAATCTTTTTAAAAACTAAGGTACAGCCCTGGGTGGTGGCACAGTGGATAAGGCACCGGCCTGCAAACCCAAAAGTCACTGGTTTGATTCCCAGTCAGGGCACAAAACCAGGTTGCAAGCCAGGTCTGCAGCCAGGTCTATGACTGGAGGCAGGTGAAAGGCAAGCATAGATTGATGTCTCTCTCCTCCTCTGCCTCTCTCCTTCCCCCTCTCTCTGAAAATAATAAATCAAATCTTAAGGAAAAAAAATTAAGGTACAATTTACATACAGTAATTTTTAGCCATCTTAGTGAATAGTTCTGTGAGTTTTAACAAATGCATACAGTCATATAACTACCACCACAATTAAAGTACAGAACAAGTTTATCACTCCTCAAAATCCCTACATGCTCATTTAAAGTTAAATCCTATTCTCTTCTCAGTCCCTATAACTGATCTGTTTCCCCTGTATATAGTTTTGCCTATTCCCAAATGACATAAAAATGCTACAAGGAGGTATGCAGCTTTTTGAATTTTGCTTCTTTCTTTCACATAATGCCTTGAATAGTCATTCATTTTCTTGCATGTATCATTAGTTTGCTCCTTTTCATTGTTGATATATTCATTGTATGGATACATCATAGTTTGTTTATCCAAATACAGATATTTAATCACTATCAATAATTTTATCTTGTAGAAAGGGATAGGCTTCTGACTATGAAATTATATACTTATCCAGAGAGGAAAAAATAAAAATAAGGTGAATTTCCTTTCTGCTTTGTATTCTTTAGTTACTTTAGATTTATTTGACTATTTGTTAGTTATAACTATTTTAAATAATATATTTTTCATGTAACTAAAAAAATAGTACAGATCTTTAATTATGGGTGTGCACTTGACATATGTCTTATGATTGGAAATGCTTTCTTGACCTAAAGTGACAATACAACACAAGATTGTTATTGCTGGTAACAGCAGATAATATTTTGCTTAAATTACTAAAGGTAAGTGCTTTACGAAAACCCTGTTCAACTCAGACCTCTGAAATGGCTCACTTCCCATTGAAATCCTGTTAATCTTTTACCTCATGGAGGCAACAGGTGGGTTAGAAAATAGCCAATAGAAAGACAATTCTGTCCTTCAGGATTGTTGCCAATGGAAAAAAGTGACCTGAAATACAGATCTCAGGCCTGACATGATGAAAATCTAATGCTGCAGCTGTTGTCTCTCACAACTGTCACTCATCATGTTTTAATTTCACAGTTTTGATTTAATCTTTTCTAAATACAGCACTGGATAAATGCAGAACAAGATAACAGTCCCAGCAAATGAGCCAGGTTGGTATTAGCACCTCCCCCTTTCATTACCTCCCCAACCCTTTGGGTTTTATTTTAGTGATGATTGAATCTGCAGGACACTACTTTCTGTGTTCACAAAGGCCAGAGCTTCTGTGCTAGCTCATAAGCTTAACAGGAATCCCAGAGTTTTAATTTCATGGTGACTTCTTTGCCTCTCTTTTCATGCCAACCAGGATGCTTTACCAGTCATTTTATGTTGCAACATACAGTGGACTTGAGTTTGAAGATAAACTATCAGACCTTTCAACAATGTACATCTTCTAAGATCTATAATTTAAAATATTGTTTTCAGCCATGGATTATATTCTTTTTCTATGAAGCTACATGTTTAAAAACTAAACCCTATATTGAATTATAGTTTACACTCAATAAAATTCACCCACTCTACATATACTATCTTTTTTCTTTTTTAAAAAAATTTCATTGTTGTTGTATTACATCCATCCCCTTTTTGCTCCCCTCTGTCCCCCTCCCCACCCACCCATTCTACATATACTATCTTGAGAAATGTATATACTCAAGTAAATCACCACTACAAGACACAGAGGATCCACTTGCCCCTTTGCCAGAACTTCCTTAATAATACCCTTTGCAAGTCAATACTCCCTCCACCCCCAACCTCGGTCAATTGATCTACTTTCTTTTTTTGAATGCATATTTATTCTTTAAAAAAAAATATTTTATTGATTTATTTTTAGAGAGAGGGGAAGGGAGGGAGAAAGAAAGGGCAAGAAACATGGATGGGACAGAGAAACATCGATTGCCTCTCGCATGTACCCCAACTGAGGATCAGTGGCAACCCAGGCATGTGTCCTGACTGGGAATAGAACCAGCGACCTTTTGCTTTGTGGAAGGACACTCAGCCACCTGAGCCATGTAGGTCAGGGCAATCTACCTTCCATCATGAAAGATTAGCTTTGATTTTTTCCAGAATTTACTGTAAACAGTATGTATTATGTCGGGTCTTTTTAAAAATTATTATTTAGCATAAGCTTTTTGAGATTTCTCCTTGTTGTTGCATGCATCTGTAATGGTCTTTTTTCCTCCCTTAGTAGTAGTCCATTTTATGGGTATACCACAACTTATTTACCCATTTACCTGTTGATAGATATTTGGATTGTATCCACTTGGGGACATTATGAATTAAGTTGCTATGGACATTTGTGTCTAAGTCTTTGTGTAGTATGTATTTCTCCTGAGCAAATATCAAAAAGCAAATGGTTCGGTTATATAAGTAAGTATATATTAAGCTTTTAGTAAACTACAAGATACTTTCCACAGTATTGTATCATTTTAAATTTCCAATATTATTATATGAGGACTTAAGTAGCTCCATATCTTTAATAATGCTTAGCAATCTCAGTTTTAAAAAATTATTTTAACAAATGTAATACAATAATTAATTAAAAAATAATAATTTTAACCATTCTAGGAGGGTTATAGAGGTATATCATTGTGATTTTAATTTGCAGTTTTCTGAAGACATCAAGTAATATTTTTCTTTTTAACTGTTTTTATTGGGTTAACATTGGTTAATAAAATTATGTAGGTTTCAGTTGTATAATTCTATGATTACATCAACTGTACATTGTATTGTGTGTTCACCATTCCAAGTCAAGTCTCTTTCCATCACCAATTATGCTCCCTATACCCTCTTCTACCTCCCCTTAACTCCTTTTCCCTTTGGTAACCACCATACTATTATCTATGCCTCTGAATTGGTTTTCGTTGTTGTCATTGTTTTATTTTATTTCTTAACCCCTTCACCTTTTTCTCCCAGCTCTATAATCCCCTTCCCTTTGACAGTTGTCAGTCTATTCTCTATCTATGAATCTATTGACATCAACAATTTTTTTATGGGCTTATTGTCCCTTTGGATAGTTTTTTCATAAAATGTTTGTTCAAATCTTTTGCCAATATTATTTTGAATTGTTATCTTCTAAGTAGGTTGTAAAAGTTCTTTATATATTTGGAATATCACTTCTTTATCAGATAGATGTGTTCCAAATTTTTTTTTTTTTTTGCAGATTTTGTTTGCCATTTTATTTTTTAACAGTGTAAATCTTGAAATTAGTCAACAAAATTTTTCCAAGTTTGTGCTTTGTTTACAAAAGTGTTCTCTAAGTCACATGCAAGCTCACATAAATTTAAGAATTGACTTGTCAACTTCTACATAAAGCCTTCTCAGCTATTGATTGGGAATGCATTGAATCAACTGGGAACAATTTCCATCTTAACAGTATTGAGTCTACCAATCTGTGAATTCAGTATATCTCTCCATTTATTTGTCCTTTGAAGCTTTTCTCGTTGTCATCTTGACATTTGTAATGTACAGCTATTACATGTATTTTGTTAAACTTATCCTTAAGTATTTTATCCTTCTCAATGCTGTTGTGAATATAATTTTTCCTTTGATTTTATTTTCAGTGGGTAATAGCTAGCATGTAGAAATACAAAGGATTTTTTATATTGCCCTTGTATTCTATAAGGTTACTAAATCACTCATTATTTTATTTGTGATTTCTTATAATTTCCTATGTACACAATCATGTTGTTTGCAAGCAAATACAATGTTACTTCTTCCTTTTCAACTTTACCTTTTATTTTTTTCTGGCCTTATTGCAATGGTCAGGATGTCCAGTACAATTTTGAACCTAGATGTGATGAAAGCAGATATCCTTGCATTGTTCTTAGTCAATGCATGAAAACACTCAATATCTCAATGTTAAGTGTGATGTTAACTGTAGGTTTTTCATGGGTTCTCTTTATCAGATTGAGGATGCTCCTTTCTATTTTATTTCCTTAGTTGTACCATAAATGCCTGTTTTTTTTCTTTAAAGACTTTTATTAATTATTTCCAGAGAGAGGAGAAGGGAGAGAGTCAGAGAGGAAGAGAAACATCAATGTATGTTTGGCAGGTCCTGCTTCCAGCTACGGACCTGGCTAGAGATCAGGCTTGCAACCTTCTTATGTGCACTGGCTGGGAAATTGAACCAGCAACCTTTGGGTTCACAGGCCAGTGCCTAGCCACTGAGCCACCAGCCAGGGCCTCATAAGTGCCTATTGAATTTTGTCAAATGCCTTTTCTACATCTACCAAAATTATCATATTGTCTTTGGCATAATGGAACTTGCATTCTAAAGGGAAAAATAAGAGTATTAACTAATAAACAAGTAAATATATTAATTGGGAATAAGTACTACAAAGAAAAGTAAAACAAAACAAAACTGTGGGTGTAGGGAGCAAGGGATTGTTATGTTGCTATTTGTAAAAGATGGTCAGTAGAGGAGGGGGCCAAGACCTAGAGAAAGTAAAGAAATATGCCATGAAAATATCTGGGGGAACAGCATTCAGAGACAAAGCAAAAAGCATGTGCAAAAAACTATTCCTTGGTGTGTTTGAAGAATATCAAGGAAGCCAAAGGGTCCACAATGGAGTGACAGGGGGAGAATAGGAAATGAGGTCAGAAAGATAAAGAGCCCAGTTCATGTAGGTCTTTGTAGGCCAATGAACTTCAGAATGAATAAATGAGAAGTCATTGGAGGATTTTGAGCATTAAAGCAATATTATTTATTTTTGTATTAGAGATTGATTACTCCTATGTAGGAAATAAACTGTAGGAGACAAGGGTGGAAGTAGGTAGATCACTGTAAGTGTACAGGGTTATTACAATTGCCCAGGTAGAAGACTGGACCAGTATGGTAGCAATGAACTAGAGAGAAGTGGTGGGATTCTGGACAAATTCTGAAGACAGAACTGACAATATTCTCAATGGATTGGAAGTGTCCCATGAAGAGGAGTCAAACTCAAACCAATCTAGTTCCAAACCCATACTTTCTACAAGTACAAAAAAAAAATCTGTTTAAAAAAGTAAGGGAGGAAAGTATATGGTTTGTATGGTTAAAAACTGATAAGAAACTAAGTTGAAACTCAACTTAGTTGCGTTCAAATTGTTTTAATCACCCAAAAACATCTTTAATCTAAATATGTATCTCAACTCAACATGTGTATCTGATATAAATCCAATGTTATGAAAAAATACAATATACATATCATGTGGCAATTTTGAATGTTTTAGAATCCTGATCATATAAAAATACTTTAAAGTTTGGAAAATAATCATAAAGTAAGGCAAGAACTATAGTAATCCTATAAAATATGAGGTGAATAGATATTAATCCTACTATTCTATGGGTTATAAATTCAAAGTCCAGATAAATATATGGTCACTTTGCATCAAACCTAATGACTCAGGGATTAGGATCAGAATCTATTGAGTCTAACTGTAGTCCAAATATGCTCTCTGTTCAACTGTTCACTACTGCTCAGGGCTGTCCATTTATTTTAAATGAAAGGTATCAAATATACCTTTAATAACCATGACATAGATCCTGAAACACCAATACATGACTGTAAGAATGTCTCACATGATGTTAGAAGATTTAATAGTATCCACCAAAGGATAGCTCAATAAATTACAATGAACACGAAAGAAACAAATTCTACAGAAAATTTTGTGACTTATATCAATTACCCTTAGTATTTTGAAACATCTACTGTTGCTGCAGTTGTGTAAATTTTCTTTCTACTCATTTTGCAACAGCCAAATCTGTGTGTTATAGGTAGGGAGTTAAAGAGAATATTTTAGAAATTTACTCAGGAAGAACATTTGCAAACATGTTTACTTTTTTGATGCTGAGCATGATATGACAGTTGTATTTCCCCTTAGGTAAAAAATGAAAATAAAAAGGAGCTGTAGAATTTATCTGTACCATGGCAATTGGATTATGTGAATTATTTATTCCATTATAAATACTTTGCATATGTCTAGATCAAGCACCATAATTGGGTCATAATGGTAACTTATCAATCTTAAACACAACAGTTATGTTTATTTGAAAAGATCAATGACAACTATATAAAGTGTTGAGCAATTTTGGTGACTTGTTTAACAAGCTAAGATGGCTAGCAAGACTCTTTTCATTCACTTGATATGATGTAAATATATTTTATTAAGTATTAAACATTTAAGACTATGTAGTTAAACTTAAAAAAAGTTTCAACCTAATTTTGAGAAGAATTATAGGAGAATCATTTCTAAGGCTACACATTTAATATTCTTCCTAGTACCTAATAATGTATCACATGCAATTTGATGCTTTATCTTTAAAAAAAATTAATGATGACTCATTGAGGGGAACCCTGTATCTCAAAGTCCCCTGCCATGGAGGAAAGAAGACTACCAACGCAGGAGCTGCTTGGGGGAGAGAAGGCTGATAGATCTTTCTAAGGAGAAGTTCCCCGAGCACCTTCTTCCAAGGGTTTTTATTGACTTCAGGTTACCTAGGGGTATATGGTATGCATGCAAAGCTCATCCATCAATGTCATACAGTGCTGATTACAGAAAATATATATTGTTCAGAGATAACAATTGAAAAAACACAGAGATCTCCCTCAGGCCAGGGCTGGCTGGACAAGAAGACA
Source organism: Noctilio leporinus (assembly GCA_004026585.1). Lineage (NCBI taxonomy): Eukaryota > Metazoa > Chordata > Mammalia > Chiroptera > Noctilionidae > Noctilio > Noctilio leporinus. Next base: position 107,353 of record PVIW01002115.1, read on the forward strand.
CCAGGTGGCCATAAAACAGGGTGTATAAGTTCATCCTGTGCTCTTAGCTTAAAAGTCTGATATGCATGTACTAGAGATGTTGAGAGCAGGACAGGCTTCAAGGGATATAATGCATTCTTTTAGGCCAGACTTCCCACAGGAACCTCCTGGCTAATACCGAGTCAAACTTGCCTTCCCTATTCCCAGTTTTCTGGTCAAGTCTTACAGGCCCAATGCTCTGGGCCTTGCTTGTATGGGGCTATAGTCCCCAGTACCAAACTAGGCTATTCCCAGCAGCCCATTTCATAAGTATATACATTTTAGTGTTAAAATTGATTTTACTGGTTACTTTTGGAATCTATTCAGGAAGTAATGTTTCTATTTTACAGACAAATGTACACATATTTAAATATGGAACAACCGGCCAAAATTCACAAGTAGTCGAATGAATAACTGAACACAATCCATTCATTCTATATTTATAGATCAGTAAGTTCCAAACCTATCTGTTTGAGGGCTATTATTTTGTAAAGATGTTTGCCATATTCGCTGATGGGGAGACTCCAAATGCACATTTTATACTCGTGAAGTTGAGAATGAACTCAATTGTTAGTGGAAAAGATTGTCTTTTTCAAATAAAATCCAAGCTTTTTAAGGCAAGCATAATTGGGATTCATATAATTCTGGAATATCAGAACAGACAGAATCAATAAACTAATAAAGTAATAAGCAAAGATTCTTAGTGACTTTTCTGACTTTCGTGGCTGATTACACCATGTTCATTTTGCTCAACTTTTGGAAACTTACTAAGCAGCAGAAATGTGAACTATAGATCTTAATACAGTAACATAAATTAACACTACCCAGGTGGTAAATTTCAATAAATTCCATGTAAAATTTAAAAGATAAAGCCCATTTAGAAACTCTTGTCAATTTATTCAACCAACATGGGCATTGAAGATCTATTTTATGTTCGTCAGCAGAGTGATGAAGAGATATGGAAAATAAAATGAAATGGTCTTTGCCCTCAAAGGATTTATTATTTAGCTCTTGCTGACAATTTTGCTCCAAACTGGTAGATAAAACCTTTGTGTTTCTTAATGTTCTTGTTTAGAAAGTCAAATTTTGTCAGACTCACACAACTCTTTGGATGATACCATGAAGTGAAAAAATAATACAAAAGATGTTTTCAATAGGGTCCTTATTTTATTGAGAGAGTGAAGATTGGGTATACCTGTTTGAAACATCGCATTATGGAAGAAGTCCTGACCAGCCAAGTGACCTTTGTGAACTTCATTACCTTCAGAAAGGAAAAATAATGTTGGCCTTGCCTCCTGGTTCTGGCAAATAACACATGAAATAATGTGCAACTACACTGTGAGAACTTCATTGTCATTTAGAAACAGATTTTCAAAGCATCAAAGACCCAACCAATTAAATCAAGTAATTAAATTTTAGGCAAATGTCTTGAAAATAAAAGTTTTCAATCTTGTTGGATATTATGTTCAATCATCTCTCTTATTTCCTGTACAGTCCAAACTGCTTCCTTCTGTGTTTTGTTTTTTGAAAAAGAAAAAAAGTGAATCATTCTGATGCCAAATTTTTGATATAAAGATATTAGCATACATTAGTTTAAACTCTCTTATTGAATTTAAAAATATGAAGAAAATTATGTATCGAACAATTCAATTTGGGGGCCTGGAAAATGGGAGGAGAGCATTTTCGAAGATAACTTTAAAAATGTGCAAGCTGCTATAAAAGTTAATAATAGCTCAGTAAAAGTTAGATAGCCAAATAGTAGTTCCCATGGCTTGCCTACATCTGTTATTTATTTTTTATCTTTGTGCTTTTGATCTGTTTTGTGGGAGGTTTCTTAATTTTATCTTTAAGTCCCTCTAGTTTCTTCCAATGGGTCCTGTGAGATAATAGACTATATATGTACATTGGTCTCTGTCCCTGGTCTCCTGCATGACATTCTTAAAAGTCAAAAATTCCTAAGTGATAAGATCACTAGAAACATCTTTTTTTCTAGTGGGCTCCTGGATGGGGCCAGGTCACCAGAAAGACCAAGTCATGATTAGAAGCTTAGAACTTTCAGTTTCACCCCACTACTCTGAAGCAGGGAGAGAGGCTGGAAATGGAGTTAGTAATCATTCATGCCAACATGAAGAAGCCTCTGTAGAATCCCAATAGTATGGGGTTCAGAGGACTTCCAGGTGTCCATCTGGACAGGAAGGTACCCCTACTCCACAGGGACAGATACTCTTGCAAGCAGGATCCTCCCAGGCATCTCCCTATGTGCCAGTTTACCTGGCTGTTCATCTGTATCCCTCATTAGACTCTTTAGAAAATGGTAAATGTAAATGTTTTCCTGGGTTCTGTGAGCTATTCTAAAAAGTTAATGGAACCTGAGGAGCATGGTGTGGAAAACTGCTATTTGTAGTTACACTGGACAGAAACTGTGAGTAACCTGGGCACTTCCTGAGATGGGCACCTGGAGTGGGGTGGGAGTAGGTTTGTGGGACTGAACCCCTGACTTGTGACATCTGACATAAGCTTCAGGTAGATAGTGTCAATTAAGTTCAACTACAGAACATCCAGTTGGTGTTGTGACAAATTGGTACAGGGAAAAATCTACACCCATTTGGTGACTACAAGTATTAGCAGTGTTCTGTGTGAGAGCTAAAGGAGAAAACACAAGAGGGAGAAACCAGATGGTTTTTCTAAAACAACTTCTCTTTCTAATGTGTTCTTTTAATAGAGCATTATATTCTTTGATGGCTGCACTGTCTTATTTATCTCTTTGCATGTATAAAAAATAGTTTTAAAAACATTTTTCTCTTCTTAGTGGGGTCTGTTTTCTTGAAAATGTTCTTTTCTGTTTCTTTGTTTTGGTAACTCTTTCTCATAGTCCTCAATATGTCAGTGATCCTTGGCTGCTAGTTCTCATTTAAGAAAAGAGCATGAAGGCCTAGGCCAGGTAGCTCAGTTGGTTAGGGCATCATCCCAATATGTCAAAATTGTGGGTTTGATCCCTGGTCAGGACACATACAGGAATCAACCAATGAGTGCATAAATAAATGGAACAATGAATTAGTGTTTCTCTCTTTTTCTCCCTCTCTCTATTCCTTCTCTCTCTGAAATCAATTTTTAAAAATGGAGCATTAAAAGATGCTTGGAGTTCCATGTCCAGGTGTGGGATTTATTGACCATAAGCTTATTTCAAGGTAGTTTGGCTAAACCATTTCATTGGGGAACCCCTGACATCTATGCCTATGGGTATTTTTTTTTTTTTTAACATTTTAAAAAGATTTTATTCATTATTTTTAGAGATAAGAGCAGGGAGGGAGGAAGAAAGGGAGAGAAACATCAATGTATGGTTGCCTGTCACCTGCCTCCAGCTATGGACCTGGCTGGAGACCTGGCTTACAACCTGGTTATGTGCCCCGGCTGGGGAATCGAGCCAGTGACCTTTGGGTTTTCGGTCTGGTGCCTATCCACTGAGCCACCAGCCAGGGCTTATGGGTATTTTCTTTTTATGAAAACTGATAGAATCCCCAGGCGGTTCTTCCTTTCTTCTTTTCTTCCTTCCTTGCACATCCATCCTGACTGCTAATGTTGCAAAGTCAGAAGCCTGGTGGAGGAATGATGCTATGTCAAAAGCCAGTATGTAAACATTTCATCTAATCCCTGTGCTCTCAGAATGGTGGCCAGATTTACCATCAACTGTGCCCTGAGCCTTCCAGTCAAGAGGCACTTTGTTCCAGAACAGAGATCCCAGAAATAAACTCACCCCTATATGGGCAATTCATCTATGAAACAGAAAGTAAGAATACATAATAGTAAAAAGGCAGTGTCTTCCATAAATGGTATTAGGAAAACTGGACCATGTTTTGTACATTATATATAAAAATGAACTCAAAATAAATTAAATTTATATATAAGTTGAGGGCTAGCTTGAGATTCAATGTTATCAAGGAAGGTTTCCCACCTTAATCCAGAATTAAGGCCAAGGGTAGGCTAGTTTCCCTAGTATTTCCCTTTTTTTCTAGGCTGTCATACCAAAAGGCATACATTTTTGTTATTGGGGAGGGTCTCAGATAAGAATTTTTATACTGGATAGATCCTCAAGTTTGTCTTTTATCATTTTTATTAAGCCATTAAATCTGAACTAGTTAGTAGATCACAATCTGCCATTCCCCTCCACCCACCAAGAGTTCAGGAAATTAACCAACTCCTTGTTCTGCGTTATAGCCTTATTCCATAGTTCACGTTATTGTGAACTGAATCACTCGATTTGTAAGGGAAGAAGAGATTATCTTTGAGCTAACAATCATTATCTCAAAAGAGACATAAAACATACCTAAATGCATATACAAATATAAAAAAAGTTACATTTCATACATTACATATGAGTACTTATCAAGCCTAAAGGAGGGAAATTGGAGGTCACTGGGGAAAGGGGAACCTGTGACATGAGGTGGACATCAGCCAGCAGCCGTGGCAGCCATGGCAGTGCACCCAGCCTGGCTGTCCTCATTCACCCTCGGTGGCACACTGACAAAACATGCACTCCCTCTGCTTGACAGCTGGAACATTTTAGCAGCCTTGGAGTCCAGACATGCACACATTTAGCTCCTTCAATACTGCTCCTGATTGACAGTCCCTAAAATGGAAATTTCTGGAAATATGGCCATAAATGAGTCTTATGTTTCATCAGAAAGAATTAAAAAGTAAAGTGTATTGCTTATTTTTCTAGCCAATGTTACTCAACTTTATTCTTCTACAATATAGCCTTGAAAGTGCATGAGGCTAAGCATGCATTTTTCTACTGAGTGAGGAAATCCAAAGTCTAATATTAGGTTCTTTGTCAATAACTCCTCAAAGTAAGGAGCAGCATCACCATCTTTGAAGATGTAGTGGCGGAATTACTACAGAGGAACAACTTTATCTGCAGAGGAGCTGAACTTATTAAAAGAAAAGGGGGCATCTAATTTTTGCTTTTCCTTCTTTTGCCTGGTACCACTTAGCAGCGCACAAGATAAGTCTGTAGATGTGGATTTCTTGACCTCTGTATTCAACACATGCCCAACAAAGTCAGCAAATCTCTCTTCCTACCTTCTTTCCCCAGTGCAGTTTTCTACTCACATTTTGCTTCTTATGTGTGTGTAATTTGATAAGCTGAATCTGTAATTTCCATGGAAATGAAAAAGGCTAAATGTAACTAAGACATAGAGCAAGAGAAGAATTCTACTTGATATGACACAAGAGAAAATATAAGAAGTGAGAATCTTCAAAACACTAATATTTAAGTAGAAGGTAAAATGAGAAAAGTGTTCAAAGGAAATTTCATTTTGTACTCTTAAAATCTGGGCATGGAAGGCTATAGTAATAGGATCTGAGACATATGCTATTTTCCAGCAAGTGCTATATAAAACACTTTAGGTGCCTTCTCCTTCTTGGGAGCATGCCTGCATCTTTCCCTTCTCCCTCTTTTCCTTCCAGGAGCATCACCTTTGCCTTTCTCTCTCCTAAGCTCTAGGGGCCCTTCTTCTGGCCCTGGAACTTATTTCTTCAGCCTACACAGCCCAGCTAGCTCACTTCTACTATCTCTGTAACTTTCAATTGTAAATAAACTTTCTCTTGTAATTTGGAAAAGAAATATTTGTAGGAAAACTCTACATTTTTATCTCTGATTAGACATACCTCCCAAACTTTCTTTCTTCCCATGTGTGTAAAATAAAAATTCTAGAATCACCAGAGTAAACCACTTTAAAATAAAAAATATTATCCTCATTATTATTAATACTATTAAACTCAGTTTCCTTTGAGATAATGACAACAAAAGTTTTGATGGAAAATTTTGGCTAGTCTGAGAGAAAATCATTTAAAATTTTGGTGGGTGACAGGACAATAAAATTAAATGAAGAAACATTTTAAAGTTTCATATATTCTTATAGGACATGTGTAAAGGGAAAATATTAAATAAATTAATATCTATTTTATAAAGCAATGCAAAATAAAATATGTTTTGGTCTATTTACAATTCATACTTCAAGTAATTATAGTTGAAATTAAAAATCTCATATTTTAATAAATATGATATTAACAAATCTTTTCTGAAGAGTCTCTTCATGGCTAGCTCAGCACACGCAATATATTCTGCATGTATTGTTCATGTTTGCATGTGACTATTCAGAGACCACTTTCAACTGTCTACTCTCTTCCAGGCATGTACTGGGACTGCACTTGGAAGGCCATGCATATCTGTGTAAAGACAAAAAATTCTTTGTGTGATTTCCTGTATAATGGGTAAGCATGAAATTGAAGTTAATATGTTGTGTAATATTTTGGAAGTATAAAAAGTTGCCATTTCTAAACTTAGTTTGCCAGGATTGTCAAAACATGTGTTATTAGGAATTTTGTATAAAGTTTTCAAAATAGCTCATTTTGAGTTATTCTCACGAAAAACACACTTTTCTCCTTCAACAATAAAAATTTCCCAATATCATTATATTTAATATTCCTATGTTTATAATACTTTTTAGGTTAATCATGAGCTGTCCAGCTGATAATGAACTGGCTAGTATTTCTGTGGAGGGATGCCAAGAATAAAGTTACATAAGCCCTTTACCTCTGAATGAAAAATAATAGTGTTTATCAGTTAAAATGTATTTGGGGGGAGGGACCTACATGTCAAGAATTTGTGACTCAGCCTTACCTGAGTGGCTCAGTTGGTTGAAGCATCATCCCATACACCAAAAGGTTGTGTGTTTGATCTTTCATCAGGGCACATAACTAGGATGCAGTTTCAATCCCCAGAGAGGGTGTGTACAGGAGACAACCAGTTGATGTTTCTTCCTCTATCTCTCTGTCTGTCTCTTCCTCTGTCTGTGTATGTGTGTGTCTCTCTCTACACCACTTCCTCTCTCAAAAAAAAAAAAAAAAAAAAAAAAATAAATATATATATCCTTGGGTGGGGATTAAAAACAAACTAATTTTTGATCAAAATAAATTTTTAGTTCTTTGTTTGGAGAACTAATTGTCATTTATTACTGATATAAAACAATGGCTGTAGCTTGGCAGTTGTCCAATTTATAAACTAGATTCCAGATCCAAATAACTTATGTCTAATTTTCTCAACTACAACAACAACAAAAAAAGCTGCCTGAAATGGTTAAATGACAGTTTTTTCCAGGTAAAATTTCTGTGTGCCTTTCAGCAGGATGCAAAGAGGTTGTTATGTTAGTGTGCCAGATCTCACACAAAGGAACTCATAAGAACCAACTGTAAGCATGACTTTCCAACTCCATTTTCCATGATGCCATATTGATAATTTGAAATCAGCCATGGCAGTTATAATACAGAAATGGGTCAACATTATAAATCAGGTCTCACCCTGACAGCCAACTGTTGAGACATTTACCAGCACACCACTATTTAGGGGAAGAAGGAAAAAAGGAAAGATAGATGTGCTTTTAGTTGTAGAAAGGCAACAGAATTTAGAAATGGAATTCAGAGTAACTAATCATTTTTAACATTGAAAAATATTCAAAATGTCATATAGTTGAAAAATATTTTCATCTTTTCTGAGGTCAATTAGTTTTCTAAAATTTGGAAGCAGTCTACTAGAAATTTTAAGGTTATGGAAGTCCCGAAGAACCTAGTACATTTATAAAAGAGATATGCAATGTGATTAAATGAGTACTCAAGTACCTCAGTTCTAATCTTCTCCAATTTATCCTAACTTGAAACAAAAGCAATCTTCTCTAGAACATCAATAAAACCTAACAAGAAGGCACAAAAGATTTTCAAATATAAAGTGTAAGCTGTTCTACTCTGGAAAGTAAAATGCGTACACATAGGCCAGGACCAGTGTATTATACAGTGTAATATACAGATGGTATCCAGCCATGTAATATGAAAAATGGAAACATTTATTGAAGAAGATACAAGATACAAGAAACATTGTACATAGGACAATTATGCTATACTTCCCTTCAAAGTAGGTAGCTTGGGACTTGACACAGTTCTCCCAATCACCTTTAGCTGCCCCATTGTACTTTCTTGAATCTTATCAACTGTCTGAAATCTCCTTCCTTTCAAAGGTGATTTTAGTTTTGGGAAAAGCCAGAAGTTGCAGAGCACAAATCTGGGCTGTAGAGGGGCTAAGTCACCTGGGTGATTCGATGTTTCATCAAAAACTCTACATAAGACGTGATGCATGAGCAGACAGGTTATCAGGATGAAGCTGCCAATCACTAGCGGTCCATAGCTGTGGCCTTCTGAATCATCGGAAGAGTTTTTGTGGAAGAATAGTCAAGATTAATGCCAAATTTGATGCAGATTCATTGCTCTACTTGTTCAGTCATTTTGAATGCAACAACTACACAGCAGACATGCTCACTCATTGACATCTACTGCCCCCACTAACTAGTACACTGAAGTCATCATTATTCACACATGTGCATTCCAGTTCACTCTCCTTGGTTTCCAGGTTACATGAATGTCTTGCAAAGCTTTTTCATTAGGTTAACAATGGTTTGATTTTTTTCTGGACATTGTATACTCTACTTTGTGGAGACAACAAAAGCCAGTTTTTATTTCAGAACAATAAAAACAAAGTTCTAAGCTGTTATAATTTGACTCCAGTTGAGTTCCACAGTAGCAATCTATAAAGAAATCTCATTTTCATTGTTATTATTGCTCATCTTTAATATGTAATATTATTAATTGTATACAAAATATAGAACTAGTTATTTAAAATATACTATGAACCCATAGGACATCTTCATTATTATAAATATTTACAAGTAATAAACAGATATATATTCAAATATGTGAAGTCACTGTAATATCCAGATGATAAGTGGACCAATTCATATAATTACCATTTTATTATTAATAAGTATTTTGTATTCCTTCCTTGAATCATTTTTTTCTCTACACTGTTATAAGCATTTGTCACATTATATATATTTCAGACCATTCTATTAATTTCTATTTCCATCTACTAGTTTGAGCAGGCTTATGTAGGCAAAGGCTTTTCCTGTTTGTTTATTTCTTTATCTCCACTGCTATGTCCTTTCACTGGCTTGCCCATGAAAAATAATATCTGCTGAATAAAGTAATACCAAGATTGGTGGAGAAGGTTCAGTGGCTAAACATTTTCAAAATTGTACTTGAGATTTCACAGAAGCCATTAAAATCAATAAGATGCAAAGATAAACCTGACATTAAAAGTGTCAATCTCCCTGGCTGATGTGGCTCAGTGGATTGAGTGCCAGCCTGTGCATAGGATCTCAGGTTCAATTTATAGTCAGGGCACGTGCCTGAGTGGTGGGCCAGGTCTCTGTTAGGGGAGCAAGAAAGGCAGCCACACATTGATGTTTCTCTCCCTTTCTTTCTCCCTTCCTTCCCTTCTCTCTAAAAATAAATAAATAAAATAAAAATTCAACAAAATAAAAGTAAATAAATAAAATATTTTTTTAAATGTCAATCATTTGCACCTAGTTTACTGAGTATTGTAGTTAAGTATTAAAACCATGTTTCAGATATTATGTCTCAAGTTAGTAGAAAAATTAAGATAATATTTTGCTTATCAGCATTTTTGCTGATAAAAAAAGGTAACTTTCCAAAAAGTCATATGAAGTTACCAATAGATAACCAGATTTTTAAGGAATAAACTCAGTAATCCCTAAAAGTCCCACAGGCAGGGTAATTTTTGATGATGAAATGAGATAGAATGGATATCCTTCCTTACTTTGGAGATACACATTCTTTCTAAGAGTTTCTTTTAAAACATTTAAATGTGGTTTTAGAAAATTTTGTGTTCCCACATAGATACATTTCATTTTCAATAATTTCTATATTTATTTGTTCTTTTTAAATTGAATTTGGGTGGCATTGATTAATAAAATTCTATAGGTTTCTGATGTACAATTCTATAACACATCATCTGTATATTATATCGGGTGTGTACCACCCCTCATTAAATCTCCTTACATCACCATTTAACCTCCCATGTCCTCTTCTACCTCCTGCACCCTCTTCTCCTCTAGTAATTACCATACTGTTGTCTGTGATTATAAGGTGTTTTCCTAACTCTTTCACCTTTTTTATTCAGCCGCGCAACCTAACCCCACCCCCAATAGCTGTCAGCTGGTTGTCTATCTAGGGGTTATCTAGGAGTCTGTTTCTATTTTGGTTGTTAGTTTATTTTGTTCATTAGATTCCATATATGAGTGAAAACATATGGTACTTGTCTTTCTCTGACTGGTCTATTTCACTTAGTACAATGGTCTCTAGATTTCCATTTGTTTTTTGTTTTGTTTTGTTTTTCTTGGTTTTTTTTGTTGTTTTATTTTGTTTTGTTTGTTTGTTTACAGCTGAGTAGTGTTCCATTGTGTAAATACATAGCTCCATAGCTGTTTTACCTATTCATCTACTGATAGACATTTGGGTTACTTTCCAAATCTTTGCTATTATAAGTAATGCTACAATGAACATAGGGGTGCGTATACTCTTTCAAATTCATGTTTTGGGGTTTTTTTAGGACATATTCCCAGAAGTGGGATCACTGGAGCATGATGTAGTTCCATTATTATTATTGTTAGAGATAATTCCATACCATGGACCATGGCTGCAACAACCTGTCACAGTTAATGAGGACTCCCTTTTCTCCACATTCTCATCAGCTCTTCTTGTTTGTTGATTTATTAATGATAGCCATTCTAACAGGCATGAGGTGATATCTCACTGAAGTTTTAATTTGCATTTCTCTGATGATACTGATGTTGAACATCTTTTCATACATCTGTTAGCCATGTATGCCCTCTTTGGAGTAGTCTCTATTTTGGCCCTTTGTCCATTTTTTTAATCGAAGTGTTTTTATAAATTCTTTATAAATTTTGGATATTAACCCCTTATCAGATGTATTGGCACATATGTTTTCCCATTCAGTGGGTTGTCTTTTCATTTTGTTGTGATATATTAGGAAAAAAAATTGCTATGAAAAATGTCCAAGATTCTACTGCCTACATTTCCTTATAGGGTTTTTATGGTTTCGAGTCTAACATTTAAACCTTTAATCTATTTAGAATTTATTCTTGTGTATAAGAAGGTGGTCTAGATTCATTTTTTGCAATTATCTGTCCAATTTTCCCAACACCATTTATTGAATACTATCTTTATTCCATTGTATGTTTTTGCTTTTTTGTTAAATATTAATTGATCATATAGGTATGGGTTCATTTCTGGGCTCTCTATACTGTTCCATTTATCTATACATCTGTGTTTATGCCACTACCATGCTGCTTTGATTACTATGGCCTTATAGTATAGTTTATATTAGATAGCATGATTCTTCCAATTTTGTTCTTCTTTCTCAAGATTGTTGTGGCTATTTAAAGGTTTTTTATGGCTTCATATAAATTTTTGGAATATTTTTTGTAGTTCTGTAAAATATGCCTTTGGTATATTGATAGGAATTGTATTGAATTTACAGATTGATTTGGGTAGTATGGACATTTTAAAGATGTTAATTCTTCCTATCCCAGTATAGGATATATGTTTCCACTTATTTGTATCTCATTTAACTTATTTCTTCAGGCTTATAATTTCTTTCTTTATAGTGTCTTTTTTTGGTTTTGGAACATAGTTATTCTTACAATTACAGAGCTAAACTAGTTTGGTCTCTAAGGCCATGTTCTTCACTTATCTACCTTTATTCCTTGTCTGCTCTATATGAGAAATGTAGACTCTAAAGCCAACAAAGAACATAGTATTTTTAATACAAGAATCCATGAGAGCTTCCAGAAGAGCCCGATTTAATTGAAAAGTTTTCTGTGGGTAAAGAATTTTCCTAAGGTCAAGAGAGTTCAAAGAACACAGCAAATTTTGAGGAACATGCCAATAAATTTTGTAAAAGTTGTTTCTGTGTGTATGCAAAGACGCAGGTTTTGGCCAGTCATTCTGGACTCCAGATGGTCACAGGATATAGTGATGACCATGGAACATCCTGAAATAGATTATGTGTTTAGTCGAGCAACATAGTCTCATTTGTTTGCTTGTAAGAGAATTTGTCAAAAATGTTGACTCTGTTCTCTATCATTCCTAGGCTCTACCTATCTACCTATCTTTCTATCTACCACCTAAGCTCAGTGACCATTGTTTATCAGCTGGATTATTGTAATGACTTCCTAGCTAGTTGCCTCTTTAACAATCTTGCTTCTCTGAAATCTAGTCAGACTGTAGCCATAGAGATGATTTTAAAACCTAATTTGGATCTCGTCACTTCCAGCCTCAGAATAGTTCTTGGCTTCTCATTGTAGTTAGGGTAGCATGCAAAGCTTTTTACCATCACATACAAAGCCCTGCCTGATTAGGACCCTACCTTTTTCAATTGTTTCTTGTGGCATTGTCCCTTGAACCCAGTGTTCAAGCAACACAGCTCTTCTGATCCCCTTAAAGCCCCAAACTTCCCAAGTGCTCTTTCCTCTCCCTGAAACATATGGCTCCTTTCCAATTCAATATCACATATACTATTCTAGACATCTTTTTAAGGGTGTTAGGAGGCAGCCATCTGTGGTTACTATTACCTGGCCAGACCAGTAATTGGTCATAACAGAGGTGGTTCTCAAATTTGAAAGTGAGTAAGCATTTCCAAGCAAACAGAAGTATGATCTTGGCCACAGAACCACAGGTATAATCTCAGCAGAGTGAACAGAATAGATAAAAATCCAAAAAGAAGGCAAAAAGCCATTGGCATAGAAATAGGAGTACCATTTGTTAAAATAAACTGAGGATGAAGTTATGAGAGAAAGATGATCTCTTCTTGGGATATGTTGACTTTGATTTATCTGGGACTACAAATGGAGATAGGGAATAGGCAACTAGATACATGGGGAGAAACATGGGATGTATATACAAAAGGCAGGCAAGGATATATAGTTCTAGGAGTCGTGTCAGCACAATTTCCTAGGAAAATAGTGTAGAGAAATAAAAAAGAAATACCAGCATTTAAATAGTAGGCACCAGTAAAGAACATAAAGAAGAAGTGGTCAGGGAAATTGTCTGAGGAAACAAGGAAGGCAAGACTTTCAAGAAGGAAGTGGTCCACAGTAGAAACACAGAGGATAATTTAATTAAGGTGAGAACTAAAAGGACCAAAGGATTTAAACTATCGGTGAAATGTTGAAAAACTGAGATATTTAAAAAAAAACAGCTGGAGATAGAGGAGAAAATGGGGTATAAAGAAATGTAGATTGAGATTGAAGAGCATTCTTTTTCGAGAGGGAAAGAGGGACAGGGTGGTTAACTGTGTAGTGTGTGCAGAGTTGAGATACAAAATTTTATTTAAATTTCTTTTATAGTAATTAGATTAAATCTGTTTTTTAAGTGGAAGAAGGGTGATATTGAAGTAAAGTTTTTGAGGAAACAATTTATGAAACAAAACATTCCAAGAGACAGTAGAGGATGCCTTTTTAATCAAGAAGAATTAAGTTTTAGCCTACTACGGAGGAACAAATTCTGAGACAGGAAGCAAACAGAGAACGAGTCATGGGCTGGTACATCTGTTCACTGCAACACTCCTCTGTGACACAGGAGATAAGGTCACTGCTAAGAGGGAGAGAATGTGAAAAGCAGCTCCTTGACCTCTAACTTTACTGATATATCTGATGTTGCAAAACCATATTGGTTTTATATGTAAAGAGTTCAGGTTCTCAGGACCGGCCCACACATAAAATATTCAAGGCTGTGACATTTCTACAGATGTATGTATGCACATGTCCTGCTCTAGTCTCTCTTAGATCAGAAATAGGGATGCATGGCCAGAGGAAAAAGTTTGAAGGGCAGGATGTGAAAGTAGCTGGGACAGACTATTATAGTAACTGATTTCTTTAATTTGGCCTTGACACTCTCTTCTCTTTGTCATTTAGAGTGAATTTACAGATCACAACAGTTCTTAGCACCATCTGATAAATAAAGCCAGAGTGTTTCTCATATTTAAGCTTTTAAATGTTTTCAAATAGTAGTTTACTTTTATGAGAAATGAGAACTTTTGGGGGAAGAGTGGTGTACACAATTTTCTATTGTTAAAATAAATAGCCATGCATCTCTAAAGTTCTCATTGTGAAATAATGATTAAAGTATTTAAAACACATATATTTGGATGGATGTAATACAACATCAATAAAATTAAAAAAAAAAAGAAAAAATAATATATATTTATTTATCCAAAGTATTTAGCATATATTTGATAGGTACATTTGCTTTAAATCAATTTTAGCTGTGGATGATTCTTTATGTATCTGTGAACATATAATTATCTCCTACTTTCAGTGGTACTAAAACTTCCTGTAGTGTAGCATAAATTTTTAATCTCAGTTTTTATTATTTTGCCTTTTTGTCCCCTTGCCTCCAACTTTTTGCCTTTGCTTTTGAAAAAGTTATTCTGTTCAATTAACAGTGCTCGGAACACAAAAGTAAGCCTTGGATAAACACCTGCTGATTGACACACCCAAATCCCAAAGCAGGACACTCCAGTCACAGGATCACATCAGGAAGATGCTGTCGCCAATTTAAACCTCTCTTCCTGGTTGCTTCAAGCCACCCATTCATAGCTTGGCAGTGTGTTTGAACAGACTGTCTTGCAGTATTGCTCACAGTGTAAAAGGAAGAATTTCCTAAAGCACAGAAATCTCTAGTTGAGGTTTTCTTTGTCTCCTCTTCCTTTGCTCCTCCTCCCCCTCCTTACCTTCTTCTTCACTGTAGCTTCCTTATTAGAAACAAAAATTCTTGGGATAAGGCCAGTGAGTTAAAGCTATAACCATAGGAAGAAAAATTGTTAAAGCAACTATATTTGAACATATATTTTCTTATAGCCCACTAAAAATAAAGTTTAGGCATTTCTATCATTAAATTGTAGATGAGGTGTTTCCTTTTTCATATGTTTCTGGCAAAACAATAGCTGTTCAATTTAAAATGTTATTGATTTTTCATAGAAAGGTTTTGTTATTCTGTTTAATATGTAGTAGTTTTTAAAACCTTGCCTGTTTTTTCACATACAAATCTTTTGTGAATTCATGAATAGCTTTAAAAACAATGTCTGGAAGGCTAGAATTTCCATAGAAATGTGCCTAGATTACAGTGGCATATAAAACAGACTAGATTCTTCCCCTCATGGAGTTTATCTTCCAATAGGGAAGATATTTTAGTGAAACAAGAAAAATGATAAAGATATCATTTTAGACGGGGATAAGCAGTATGAATAATAAAGCAGAGTGAGAGGAGTAATCGGACATTAGTGGCAATGAAAGTTGCTGTTTTAGGCAAGATGGTCAGAAAAGATCTTTGAGAAGAGATGATTTTATACAGAGTTCTGAGTAAAGTGAGAGATCGAGATAGGAGAGAACTGTGAACATTGACTCAAGCAGAGGAAAAGCAAGTGCATAGTCTTTGAGAACTAGGCATGACATGTTTAAAAGGACATCAAGAGGTCCAATGTGACTGGTGCTAAGAAAATGTGGGAGAGATTGGTTACAGACAAATTAGGGTATTGTTGGACCTTTTAGCTAGAACTGAGAATTCTCGATTTTATTCTACATATGAAAGTGAGTTGTATTAGTCAGGTTGGTTGCCATAACAAAACACTACAGACTGGGTGATTTAAACAAAAGAAATTTTGTTTCTCACAATTCTAAAGGGTAAGGCTCATTTTGACTTAATTTTGTGAGTGGTGTCCAATGTCATCCAATTTTATTCTGTGTGCAATATAGCTTTGTAACATAGTTTGAAATCAGAAAGTATGATGCTTCCAGCTTTGTTCTTCATTTTAGGGTTCCTTTGGCTGTTCAGGTTCTACACAAATTTAAAAAATTTTTTCATGTCTGTGAAAAATGTCATTGGAATTTTATAGGGATTGTGCTGAGTCTGTAAATGGCTTTGGGTAGTATGTGTTTTAACGGTATTAATTCTTCCAATTCATGAACATGGAATATCTCCATTTGCTTGTGTCCTTAATTTCTTTCATCAAAGTATAACAGTATTCAGTGTATAGATCTTTCACCTTCTTGGTTAAACTTACTCCTAATTATTTTATTGTTTTTGATGCTAGTATAAATTATTTACTTCTTTTTTGCAAATACTTTGTTGTTAGTAGTATCTTTTCTTATAAAGACACCAATATCATAGAATTAGAGCCCTTTCCTTATGACTTCAGTTGTGTTTTGAGCATGTTAAGGTGAACACACCTATTTGATGGTCATTTGATGACTAGAAATAAGCAGTTAAATGAATATTCAGTTTGTGGTGTGTAGATTCACAACCAATTTTCATGGGTTGGTTTCATGTTTTAGGAACATTAGTTTCTCATTATAAACACCTGAAATAAACTCTAGTAGAGTTAGGTAGTACAATAGCATACTGAGTAGTTCCCAGAATCATTGGGAGAACTGAATAATGAGAACTTGGCCTAAGTCATTAAGGAAATTTCCCCTAAACAACCTAAATCAGAACTAGCTCTGAGAAGGAAATTGTTAAATACATTTCAGGGTGATATTTTTCCCAGCTGTGCTTAAATTACCAATGTTTCAGTTTCAATGCTGTCAGGAGACCAGCCAGCCTGGTGACCTGCTGACTATACAGAACACTTAACTATGACACTTAACAACAGAATAGATTGTCACATGAAAAAGAAAATGTATCACCACAAGTCGTATATGTACAAGGTGAAGCTCAGTAATAATCAGTAGCGTTATAGAGGAGCTTGATGCTTCAGAGGGTGCTGGGCATTTAAGGTCCTCAAGTGAAATGATTAGTTCTGCCTTCCCAGCATCCTATATCTCCTTCTTTTGCTAAAAGCACCTTAAAGTTCTTTGTTAAACCATCTCTCCTCTACTTCCTAAAGTCATGCTTAGGTTTCAGCACTGGGAATCTGATGCTAATATACATGTTCAGTGCCTTTTACCTTCTTGCCTAACAATGGCACATGGGTCATGCTTGGGAAATCTGAATCAGCCCTAACGCCTCTTTCTTTCTTCCTTCCTTCCTTCCTTCCTTTCTTTCTTTCTTTCTTTCTTTCTTTCTTTCTTTCTTTCTTTCTTTCTTTCTTTCTTTCTTTCTTTCTTTCTTTCAGAGAAGGGGCATGGACAGGGAGAGGGGGAGGGGGGAAGGGAGGGAGAGGGAGAGAGAGAGAGAGAGAGAGAGAGAGAGAGAGAGAGAGAGAGAGAGAAACATTGATTGGTTGCCTCTCACAGGCTCCCTGACCAGAGATTGAACCTACAAACTAGGCATGTAAATGGACAACATGTGGGGTTGACTGTGGGAGGGGCAATGGGGAGGGTGGGGAAGGGGAGAGCAGTGGGGGGAGGAAATGAGACAAATGCAATACAACAACAATAAAATAAAATAAAAATCTATTAGCCCTGGCTGGTGCACAATGGATAAGGCGTCGGCCTGCGAACCCAAAATTCACTGGTTCAATTCCCAACCAGGGCAACATAACTAGGTTGCCAGCCAGGTCTCCAGCCAGGTCCATAGCTGGAGACAGGTGAAAGGGAACCATACATTAATGATTCTCTCCCTCTTTTTCTCTCTCCCTTCCCCTCTCTCTGAAAAAAATAAAATCTTCAAAAATATAAAAATAAAAAATAAAAATCTATTAAAAAAAGATATAGTCCCAGAACCTCTGGCAGTCATCTTGTTAGCAATAGGGAGAGCTTGCCTGAGGACAGAAGCAATGCAGAGGAAAGCATAGTCAAATAATGGAGACAGGGAGAGTGAGTCCTAGAACTTCTCCTGCATCCAGCAATGCTTGAGCCATATTCACAATGGATTTTTACATTCTGTGTGCCAACACATTCCTTTTTCAAATTTAATTCTATTATTTGAAGCAAACAAAAACTGAATAGTATAGGTCCCCTCCAACAAAACTAAACTTGATTACATGATCATGTAGTCTATAAATCTACTTTGGTAGATTTCTAGTAATTTTTAGTAATGCTTTGCTAGCATTTAGATGCAGTTACTTTCTATAAGTACTTGGAAGTTACAAACTTCATTTCTCTAAAAACTGATATTTTACATTGACATAGACAGTTCTTCCCATTTTATTTGAATTAACGAGGTTTTATTGCATAGTGTGCATTTTTTTATCCTTATCCAAGAACATTTTTTAAATTCCTTTTTGAGAGAGAGGAAGGAAAGGAGGGGCAGAGAGGAACATTGACATGAGAGGGAAACATTGACTGGCTGCCTCCTATACATGCCAGGACTGGACCAGGAGTCATACATGCCCAAATCAGGGCATGGAACCCACTAAGAATTGAACCTGCAACCTTTTGGTTACAAAATGATGTTCCAACCAAATGAGCCACACCAACCAGGGCTCATAGTACGTACTTTATCTCAATATGGTGATCCTCAACCCAGAACTAAAAGTAGTGAAGGTATATATGTTATTTTCAATATTTTAAAACTGATGAATATTATTGTTTTACCTGAGCTAAAGTTGCACAGATTTAGCAGATATATTTCCCTTATTAAAATATTCTAAAATATGAATTCCATGGCTGACTTTCTGTGTGTGTGTTATGTGTATTTTTTATTTATTTTTATTTTTTATTTTTTTAATTTAATTGTTGTTTTATTACATCCATCCCCTTTTTCCTTCTCCCTGCCCCCTTCCCCACCCACCCACTCCTCCCAAAGTCAATCCCACTTATTGTCTGTGTCCATGGTTCATCCACACTAGTTCCTTGACTAAACTAGTTCCCCTTCTTTGCCTCCTCCTCTCCACTCTCACCTCCCCTCTCCCCTCCATGACCAACTTTTTAAAAGTTTTCTTAAAAAGCAAAAAGGATTCCTAAGAGTGGCAAAATGTCAGAGAGTCAACAAATGCTGTATTAGTTGAGATTTTTCCATTTCTAACAGCTCTGGCCAAAGTTAAGCAGAAAATGACTTTATTAAAAGGATATTGGATAGTTTACAAATGCACTGGATGGTTAGAGAGCCCAATTTCACACTAAGAATCAAAAGGAAAAACTCTAAGTTAAGGCTCAGCCTTATTTTTTAATAGGAAAATAATTGCTGTCATTGCCATGGTCACATACACATGAAGATTCTCATTCTTGGTTTCTTTTATCACTAATTCCTTGGTCAAAGCCCAGGTCTGAACCAGTCCCATGACAGTATTCTATCTTCAAGGGAAGCAGCATTCTCAGCCACTGTAGCTGTAGGCTCTCTTTGCCCCAAACCAGCACTTCTAAGTGGAGATTTCCCCAAATATAGAAAGGGGCTTGGTTGCTATCTAGTCAAATGAATCACAAGTGTCCACTATCAGCCAAACCTTTGGCAACCCAACATCAACTTACAAGCTTCTCCCCACACTTAAAGCTCCAGAAAAACATGCTCCCACTTAACCTAAAGTAACTGTTCTTCCCCATATAAAGGGAACCAGCTCAAGTCTCACTGAGGTTGAAATCCAGGTCTGGAAGGTGTCCAACTTTCCTGGAGTTGTGCCATAGTCTTGTCTCAATATTCTGTAAACTATGTGCTAATATGTAAAGTTAACCACCCCTAAAACACACTATATAAATTATAGAAGAAGTGGAGGGAAAATATAGAAAAACCTGATAAAATATATAAATATACACATGAAAGAAAATATAAGTAGACGGTTACAGTCCTTATTTCTGCATCTCATCTTTGGTGCTGCATTTGTGTTGCTGACTTGCCTCCTCTACTATCAATTTCATGTTTCTTCTACCTTTGGACAAGGGCTTACCTTTACCATCATCTCCCAAGAATGTTGACCCCCTTGGCCATCTCTTCTACATTGGAATGTTGTTAGAGTAGTTGTAGAGGGAATGTAGATTGAGTGAGCTATGTGCAGGGTGGCTAAATAATTTATCACCCAAACCAAAGCATTTTGGATAGTGGGAAAGGGTGCTATCAATGATTATGTTGGACAACAGGTGTGAAATAGGAGTATTCAAAGGCAAACTAGCATGTACTATAACCCTAGGCAATTGTGTACTTGTTTGCATAGTTAGTTGTTTTCTTAGGAAGCTGTAGGTAAGAATTCTGATCATGGGAGTTGGAGGTGGGGGCTGTGCTGTATTTGCTGTATTAAGTATGTAGCTTTGTAACAGAGTGGTCTGGCCAGATGGTTGAGGAGCAGGAGGACCCTGATCTGACAGGAAAGGCTGCACTCCCAGAGTGGGGCAGGGAATCCTGAGATGGTGAGAGAGCCAGGCTTCCCTGGAGAAGGGGGTGGGGGTCACAGGAAACCCCAAGACTGCGGATTGAAGCAGCAGTGTGAAAGATCCAGCCTTCCCTGGAGAAGGGAGGTACCCACCAAAGGGGTTGGCAAGTGCTGAAGGCAGCCTGGGATTGAAACCAGAGCTAGGGCTGGAAGAGCTTCTATGTCCCTGGGGAAAAGTAAACAACTGATGCAGCTTGTGACATTCCAGCCCCCCGCAGCCTGTGTAGGCTGCGGGGGGCTGGAAAAGTCACAACACTTGTGTAACAAGGTGACACTCGCCCGGGGCAGAGATGTTGTGCCCCTGCATGGCTAAAAAACCCTCTTACAGGCTTCTGGATCATGGTGGCGGGAGGAGGGGCAGGCTCCCAGGCACCCAGGACGTTAGCCTGAATTGGCCGGGATTTTTGACAGCCTATAGGATTTGGGGGTAAAATGATTTAAAATGGAACATATGCAGAAACTCTCCTTTCCTTCCCTTTGCCAGCGTGGTCAGGGAGAAGCCTGGGCATTGGTGGGACCTGGGGGCACAAGGCCCGGGCGGTTCTTGCACAGCTCTGCTCACAAGGAGTTGAGTGGGTCACGCAGAACTCACCTGCCACCAGCAGCAGACCTGCAGGATGCTGTGGCCCCGCGACACAGGACACAGGTCCTGGGTTGCTTGCATTCTCTTGCCCTGAGGGTGGCACACAGACAGGAGCCAGGAACTTGTCACCAGCCCCTGGGCACAAGCCCCTCCGGACTCCGGGGCCCAGCACACTGCGCCCATCACAGGACTGGCTGCAGAGATATAGCAGTGTGCTGGCTGCAGCCCTGGGTGAGGGAGGAAGCCATGGTAGTGCAGTGGAGACGCTGGCCCCACACGTGCATGCTCTGGAGAAAGAGTCTGGAGCTGGACAGACAGACCCATCCATGTAGTGGCCTTGCACTACACCTACAAATGGAAGGCAGCCTCTGAGGATTTGGATTTGCCTTTTTGGGAACAAGGTGATTTCTGTGTTTTGCAGAAGAGAATGGTTTGGAGCAGGGGATCCCCCAGCTCCCCCAAATTAGGCACTCTATTAATAAAACCCGTTTTCCTTCCTCTCCAATTATGGTGTTATGCTTGTGTACGGTGGCAGGTGGCTGAATCCCATTTTGCCCTGTAACACGTTGGGTAATAAACAAGTTTCAGGGATGGGATTTATTCCAAGCACATGACATATCTAGAATTTACACATTCAAAAATTAGACCTAAGCTAATCACTTGGGAGCACCATGTACATAAATCAAGTCTCAAGAAGGATGGGAAAAGTACAACTTGTTTTGAGTCACCTCAGCCCCTCTCTAATCCCATTACTAATCATGAAAGCAATACAAATGTTATTGTTTTCTTTTCTGCTTGGGTCACATTCCAATGTAGGATGATGTAAAAGTTTTAACCAAGCACAGAATAGTAATGAGCAATTTGGGAGATCCAGGTCTAAAAGCCTGCCTTTCGTTTCTTTGAATCTAAGAACATGGAACCATTTTGATTTACAAAGTTAATTGTACACCTGTTTATTTTTCTAAGTGGTTAAACTAGAAAAGCAAGGAGTAGGTTATGGTCCAGTTGTCTAAGATTTTTTTTAAAAGCCCATTAGTCTCCTAGTATTTTTCCTACTACACTGAAATATACTAGATTGGTCACCTAGCACTCCTCCGAAAACAACTGAGGACTTTTGACTTTTGCTACCAGGCAGTAGTTTCTAGCTTGACTGTACATTAGAATTACCTGGAGGGCTTTTTAGAAAACTTGATGCATGGCCACACCTCAGATGAATAAAACTGTCACCTCCTGTCCTAGAACCTGGCCATTCCCAGCTTTGCAATCATTCAAGGGCTGACCTGAGTTCAAGTCAGTGCTCCAAAGAGTCTTGAGTTAAAATCAAATTATAAAGCTAGTATGACTTACTATTTTCAGCAACCACCATCTTCTAGAGTTGTAGGCTAAAGTAAGCAAAGAGAGATAATTAGCTTTGGACTTAGGTAGGTTTTATTCTTAAACTTGGATTAGGTACTTAGATGAGCTGTATGGTCTTGGACATATTACTTATTTTCACTGAGCCTCAGCTTCCTTATCTGTAAAATGAACCCAATAACACCTGTTGCTGAGCTGCTACTATTAACTTGCCTTATTAATGAAACCAAATCTCTTCTCTCATTACCCTAGTTTTGGAAGTTTCCATTCCTAGACATAGCTAAGGTTCTGTCTTCATAAGCTTATGTTCCAGCACTTGGTGTCTGCCATGTTCATGTGAATGCCAGCTCACTGATTATAATCTCTCCTAGACACCAGTTTGACACTGGGATTGTTCTGGGACAGATTATCCTGATCTTATTTTGCTATACACATATACATTTGTGTGCTATCTCTTCTAGATCCATATCCTTTTGTTGCCTGACCATTGGCACTTTACAGAGTTTTGTTCTGGATCTCCCTGAAAACTGTTGCCTCTAATTACACATATTGGACATCAATTTCCAGTGGCTTGACTAGAAATCCTCTTAGTACCTCTAACTGAGATATCATTGCACATTCTGCCTAAACTCTAGGAACTATATTGGATTAATTCATTAAATCAATATTTATGGAGCATTTACCAAATCCAAAAACTTTGCCTCTGCACTCATAATTAACAGAATGATGGCGAAAGATAAACAACAGAAGGTATAATTAGCATAGTAACAGGGACAGGTAGGGTCTTGATCACCCATATATCCTCTTTTCTCTTCAAAGGTTAACACTTTTATATTTGTTTATGTCATAAAATAGGATCACTGTTTAAAATGTACATTAATCTCAGCCCTGGCTGGTGGCACAGTGGTTAAGGTGCTGGCCTGCAAACCCAAAGGTCACTGGTTCAATTCCCAGCCAGGGCACATAATCAGGTTGCAAGCCAGGTCTTTAGCCAGATCCATCTCCAGGCTGGAGGCAAATGAAAGGCAATCATACATCAATGTCTCTCTCTCTCTCTGCCTCTCTCTCTACCCTTCTCTCTAAAAATAATAAATAAAATATTTTTTTAATGTATATTAATCTCATTTATTGGGGAAGGAATGGCAAGGAAAATGCTTATTGGCTATATCAAGTTATGCTCAGGTTTCCTCTACATAATTGAAAGGGTTTGGATTCATAGTTTAATCTTGATAATTTTTCAAAGCTTATTTTATATTCCTTGGAATAGTAAAAATATGCTCTCAATCCTATTTTGGGATTATCTTTGTGACTCTAAAGTGAACTCATGCTTTTTCTTAGGAATAATTTAGTATTTTGTTTGGATACTAAAACAAACGTAGTAATCTGAAAATGTAGTAATCTGCCTCCATCTGTCAGTTTCCATAAAGACCATACAGGCATGTGAGCAAAAAGCCTCAGAGAGAAGAGGAATTTCGTGGCCTTTCCAAAACTGCACATCATGGAGCAACATGAGGATATTTAAGCTGCTTTTTCCTATCTTCCCTTGATGTCCCTACTCCTATCT
The DNA here is from genome assembly GCA_004026585.1 of Noctilio leporinus. Lineage (NCBI taxonomy): Eukaryota > Metazoa > Chordata > Mammalia > Chiroptera > Noctilionidae > Noctilio > Noctilio leporinus. The sequence continues at coordinate 131,098 of PVIW01002115.1, forward strand.
GTGCCTTTCTAATGATATTTTTTTCAGTGTGTGTGTGTGTATTCTGTGGCTCCCAGCTTCTTCATAGTGCCCCAACCAGAGAAATGAAAAAAAAAAAAAAAAAAAAAAAGATTCTATTTGAGGCACCTGAGAAATTGTATAGCTGTTAGGTGTCATGATGATGATGCTTGTCATTATTTTAGCATTTTACACAATTCAGAAATAACTGCTATTTCTTGGCCACTCTCCTCAGGGCTGGTTAACCTTGAAGTTGTCCAGTTGGCTTTGAGGTGATCTGGGCTGTCTTAGCAAGAATTACAAAGGAGAAAAAGGTTAGGTTCAGTAAATCTGTCTCCACTATGACGTATCTACTGCCCCCTGTATGGATTTCCAAGGGTGCCCTCTGCTGGGCTCCAACCAGGTCCAATGATGCAATAGCCCACGAAACCCCTGCCTCAGCTCTCCTTGAAAACTTAATGTTTTATTAAACATTAAGTTTAATAAGTCACGTCGTAGGAATTCTATTATGTGTTGCCCAAGATGCCAATCTAAGTAAACTAACCCATGGAAATGAGTTCATGTATTGTTACCGTATAAGTGATTCCAGATCATTTAAGTGTCTATTTCTGCAATGATTTATAGAGATAACAGTTTTACTCAGTGTCAAATTCTTTGGTGACTAATGGTGGGAATGGAAGCCAGGCATATGGAGAAGGCTATGTTCTGAGAAATCAAAGGGAAAAAAATGTTTTCCAGCAGGCAAGACCTTCTGGTTCCCCTCAATTAAGGTGTGTGGGCTGCTGTCTACCTTAGCTATTACAGGTCTACCCCTATGGAGGTAATTTTCACTCTGCCAGCAGGAAAAGAGTGAATAACATTGTTTACTTTTAAGTTGTCATTAAGAATGCCTTAGGCTCTTGGAGGGTATTATCTAAACCCTGAAAACAAGTAAGTATGTGGCCCTGTTTGGTGGACTCTTTTGTTGGTAATGATGTATTTAGGGTATACGTGCATGGACATGACCTCTGCTGCCCTCTGTACTTTCTTGTCTTCTGAAATCAGTTGGGCAAGGCCTGTCTGTAAGCGCATTTCCCAAGAACTAGTTAGAGCCAGTCTTCATAAGAGGAACTTATTATGAAACCGGCTCCAGAGGATATTTACTTCGTTGAAGATCTACTGAAAGATATACTTGCTTGAAAATGAAATTGCTTGCTTTTGGCTCCCACCTAACACCTTAAACCCAGAGACCTTTGGGGCTCACGTAGGCTTAGAGAGGGGAGATGACAGCTGGGCCTGACCTGCATTTTTTGTAAGCTTTCTCATTGCTTAAACTGGTATTTTCAGTATGAACAGTTGAATGCATGTGTTTTAAGAAGATCAGCTACATTAATCACAGGTTATCAAGCCTGGAAACAGGAGGATGAAGCAAAAATATTTTTGAAGGCTCACCTTTTTTCTTAAAAGTGACTTTTGTATCCCCTTTAACATATCCAGGTTTAATGGAAGACAAAAATAACATTTGAAGTTGCTTTCCAGTGAAGTTATTAACTTTCTGGTTGCATAAATGTTCTTGTAACATCACCTTTTTCTTGTCTCCTGACCTGAAGTTGTGTAAGTCTAGGAAAATTTGTATTCAAACTTGGAAAGTGCAAGCCCAGAGGAATAGTAAGAGAGGATCTATCTACTCAGAGGAGAAGAATAGGTATTAATGATCAGTCACTAGGTGAGAAGGAGCCCAGGTTTCCTCCTGGATGACTTTCACAGGGAAACAATGGCATTTGATGATGAGATCTAGTGCATAGTTGTAATGAGATATGGATATTCGCACTGGAGTTGAAGACAAACTAAACTCAAAATAGAGTTGTCAAGATGAATGCGGAAAAGGCAGATGAGATCAAATAATGCAGATTTCCTGGGTTCCTTTTAGACCAGTTGTAATTGTGGATGCACAAAGCAAATAGTATAGCAAATAAGGAGGAAAGTTCTGCATATTAATTTTTCATTAAAACATGTTCTTAGTCTTCTATCCAATTAATCTCAAAAGTGAGATTAGTGTTTTTTATCACTAGTGTTTTATATTTATTATCTGGAATATATTTATTGTAGAAGTTAGTTTTTCTGTAAGTTATTTGAAACTCAACATGTTTTTTAATAGAAAGCATCTTAGCAGCAGCAAGTTTTTCATGCCAATTCCAAAAGGGTATTAAGCTCATAGGGTACTGGGGATAGATAAGAGATAAGGACCTGAGCATCTGTATGTTTTTGTAAATACACTTTCATCAAGTGATCTGAATGATACTATGAGAAACACTATTATTCAAACAGGTTGAAGAATTTTGTGATAGGACATAAGGACGCTAGCTGAGAGCCCAGGACAAGGTTGCAAGAGGGTATAGCTATATAGTAAGTTGTCTGTCAAGTCCATCATTCCCTTTCCTTCTGCCTGGTACTTCTTCACACACCAGTTATTTCAGCAATTGGATAAAAGTGACAGAACCATGGATGGATCTGAGCCAGACCAACCAGCTGCTTTATTTTATTTATTATTTAATTTTTATTTTTTTTAATATTAAGTACATTTTATTTTAGCAGGTGGTATAAGATATATTGAAAAGTCTTTATTACATCCAGTTTTTACTCAGCCTAGCAAAAAATGTCACAGGTCTCATTGTCACCAATGCAATAAAATTACAGCGATGGAAGCAAAACCTGTGTCTGTCTCAATGTAGCCACATTAACAACCAGCTACTTTAACCTGAGAGTCTGAAACTGGGGGCAATTACACAAGATGACCATTGCTGGTTATGTGAAATGAAGATACTTCCAGGGGTTACGGGGAGCCAGCTGTCTCATCAAGGGAATGGACCAGCAGAAGGCTAGCAAGCATTGAAAAAGAGAGAAGAGATGAGGAACCATGTGTTAGGGATGGGGAAGGAGAGGGAGCTAAAGCAGAAGAGGGAGGGAGAAAGAATTAAAGAATCCTTGACTGGTGTGGCTCAGTGGGTTGGGAATTGTCATGCAAACTGGAAGGTCACCAGTTCAACTCCTCAACAGGGCAATTGCCTGGGTTGTGGGCCAGATCCCTGGTTAGGGGCTCTCAAGAAGCAACAGATTGATATTTCTCTCTCATGTGGATGTTTGAAAAAGAGAGGAAGGAAGGGAGGGAGGGAGGGAGGGAAGGAAGGTGGGAAAGAAGGAAGGGAGGGAGGGAAGGAGAGAGGAAGGAAGAAAGGAACAAGAAAAGGAAAGAAAGAATGAATACCAGAAAACCAAAGGGAGAGAATTGTCCTCCAAGCCTGCCCATTTGCCACTCCCGATGCCAGTCCCACCTGAGGTCTGACTGCGTTTTCCAGAAGATACTTTTTGGGTCCTTCCAATAGATTTTTATTTTTACTTAAGTAAATTTGAATGTGCCCCTGAATGAGAGGACAGACAACCAAGGAATTGAAAGAAAAGACATAATGAGATGTGTCTCTTTCGGAGAGGAAAAGGACCTTTTTCCTTTTCTCACCTTTGTGCCTCTTAAGCCTTGACCATTTCTGCCCTAAATAGAGATGAATGGTCAGATGTAGAGGGTAGGAACAGAGGAATATTTACAAGACCACATGGGCACAGAGAAGACTGTGACTACTTATCCTAAAACATAATATATGGAGTATATTTATTTAAAATAGCCCATTTGAAGCCCTGGCTGGTGGCACAGTGGATAAGGCACCAGCCTGTGAACCCAAAGGTCACTGGTTCCATTTCCAGCCAGGACACATAATCAGGTTGCAAGCCAGATCTCCAGCCAGCTCCATAGCTGGAGGCAGGTGAAAGGCAACCATATGTTGATGTCTCTCTCCCTCTCTGCCTCTCTCTGAAACTAATAAATAAAATCTTTTAAAAATAAATAAATAAAAATAAAAAATAAAATAAATTAGCCCTTTTGTTAAGTACACTGAATTTGAAGAAACAGTTCAGGCAGGCTTGACAAATAGAAATGCTTATTACTCTCTTTGAAATTTAACCTGATGCAAAGTTTTTGTTGATGAAATACTTCTCTGGTTCAATCAGCTTCATTTGCACTATTTGCCCTTTAAAAATGAGATGTTCCTCATTGAATTGAGAAAAATCGCAGATGAGGAACAAAGGTCTAGGTTTATTAACTTAAAATATAACAGGTCATACACTGAGAGTTGTGACTTTATATTACAAAAATCCTCACTATGCTGCAAGGGCTGAGCTAAAAGTGCATTATTTTGGGCTATTTTTATGAGGCTGTGGGCTGCTGACCCAGAAACTCACCTGATCAAAGCAGATAGCGCATTTGCCTTAAAAGGCCCTTTGGCAGGTTTCCCTCCCTGCTTTTGTATGAGAATAGAAAAAACGTAGCTTCATAAAAACTGACAGAAAAGACAACTTCAATTCCACCTCAGCTCTACTGCTCACTAATTAGCTAGAAAAGTCTGAAAAAGCCACAATTTCTCACTTTTATAAAATGTGAAATCTTTTTGTCAAACAAAACCAAACCACAATACATACTTAGTGTATAGAATGAACTAGAGCGTCCCCAGTTGTGCAGGCCTGCAGTTGAGCTGACAAGGCCAGAATCTCTTCTACTTATTCTCTTCTCATTGGCCAACTACTCTACCCACCCCACCCCACCCCACCTGCCTCCACCCCTCAGTCTACCATGAACTCTCAGGGTTTTGCGGAGCACACCTGCAAACCCCCAAACTACATAATCACAATTCCTTCAAGCTCATTAATTCTACAGTTCTGTGAGGTCTTTAATGAAAACTACAGAAGAGAAAAAACCATCATTGGCTCTATTTAGTGTTTGTCAATGTTCTCTGATGACTAAGTGATTAAAAAGATTGGATGATGTGGGAAATCAGATTTGTATTGAAGCTGCTGCTTTCATTGCTAGGCATCACTTAATATGTGTGTTTGTTGAAAAGAGAAGATCTCTCATAGGTTTGATTTACATGGAGGTGGTCAAAAAAACAGTTGAGATTAACTTTCCAGTCAAAGCAAAGTACTCTAATTTGGTTTATAAACCTTCTAAGAACTCAGTAGCAGTTGGGAGGGTAAATTCTTGGCATTACTGTTGTTGTAAGTGAGGTCTAGGCACTTAGCACTAGGCCTGCCTTTTATCACATCCTCTTCAGCCAGTAGGGTGCTCTGCAGTCAGAATTCTGCCCTTAAACTGCAAATACTCTACCCCAGACAGGGAGATTCTTTTTATTATTTTAATCATCACCCATGGATATGTTTATTGATTTTTTTAGAGAGAGGAAGGGAAAGACTGAAGGGTGGGAGAGAGGAAGAGACAGAAAAATATGAATGTGACAGAGAAACATTGATCGGTTGCTTCTTGTATGCACCTTGACTAGGGATCGAACCTAGGTAAGTGCCTTGTTAGGGAATTGAATCCACAACCTTTTGGTGCATAGGATGATGCTGCAACTAACTTAGCAATCCAGCTAGGGCAGATGTTTTTTTAAGCACTACCTCAAAGTAAGGATGAATTGGGAGGCTAACGTACCTGAACTTAACCAATACTACTGTTACAGGTTGAACGGTGCCCCTCAAAAAGTCATATCATGAATTTCTAACCCCTAGGACCTCAAAATGGAGCCTAATGGAGAAATAAGAGTCACTGGTTGCCCATGTAACTGATTAATAAGAGGGTATACTGACATGTTGATCTTAGGCTTCGAACCTCCAGACTGTGAGACAATGACATTCCGTCTGCTTCGTCCACCCAGTATGTGCTACTCTGGCAGTGCCAGCAAATGTGTACAGCTACCATTGCTGCTAACGTTCTACAGCAGTCATTTTTAAATGTCAGTCATTTGAGTAACATTTTCATGATGTTTACTACTGTGGCACATCTGCCTGTATGATGATTTATGTTATAGTTTTATTTAAAAACATATATATTTTTAGCTGTTTAGATTTTTTAAAAAAGAATAGCTGTAAGTATACTTGTGATCCAAAAGAAAAACCAGAACTGCTGGGTTAAAATATGATAACAGTCCTTTAAAATGCCTAGGTGATTTAACAGGACAACAGACTTTTTCAAGGTTCAAAGAGCACTTGTGGATGTATTCCCCGTTGCCCACGCCCTTTGCACGTGCCTATCAGTTCACTGCCATCTCTCGCTCTGGGCCAGAGCAAGGGGCCTTGTCTCCCCCAAACCTCTCACCTCTCCCATCCAAGCTGCTCTCCTTGATGCAGATGGAGTGCAAATAGTGTAAATTAACTTCTCCACTTAAATCCCCTCTGTGACCTGACTTGGCTATTAGGATAAATTTAGACCAAACTGTTCTGTCTCCTGCCTACCTCTCCGGTGGAGCCAGATTCCAGATACACCGTTTTCCTCTGGGTCTCTGAGGAAAGAGATTCCTCTGCTGGAAAGCCCACTCTGCTCCCCCCAGGTTCAGCTTTGACTTCTGAATTCCAACTCACCTTTCAGTGCTCTGCTCCAGGACACTGTTTAGAGCCCTTTCCTGATTCCCTCACTTCAAACCAAGAAGACTCCCTTGCTTACATTCTATCAGTGTTCTGTGCTTCTTCCTAGCATTTGTCACTATTCTAATTAAGCAAATAATTAAGGATTGAGTTGTTTCACATATGTCTCCCCTGCTAAAATTTAAGCTCCACAAAGGGAGGAGTTATCATATTTGTTTTGTTCCTTATAATATTCCCTGTACCAAGCATGGTATCTTCCACAGGTAATAAAAACATGTTGTGTGAATGATCTACATGTACATGAGGCAAAAATGGTTATCTGTTTTTCCTACCTCACCCCTGATATTTCATCCACTACTCTATTGTAAGGTAGTATCCCTTTAAAAAGAGTAAATATTTTTATTTATTTATTTATAATTAAGCACTGTATTCTTTTCTTTTCTTTCTTTCTTTCTTTCTTTTTTCTTTTTTCTTTTTTTAAGATTTTCAGAGAGAAGGGTAGGGAGGGAGGAAGAAAGGGAGAGAAGCATCAATGTATGGTTGCCTTTCACCTGCCTCCAGCTACAGACCAGGCTGGAGACCTGGCTTGCAACCTGGTTATCTGCCCTGACTGGGGAAATCAAACCAGTGACCTTTGGACTTGCAGGCTGGCACCAATCCACTAAGCCATCATCCAGGGCTAGTAAATATTTTAAAAGTAACATTACATTAGCCTATGTTTTCTTTTAGCCTATTATAATGCATGTACAAAGAGGTTTTATTCCATATTCTGTGATAAACTTTTATTATTCCTATGTAATTTGAAAGACATATTCAGGATAATATACTTCATATACTGCTAATTGTTGCAAGGGACCTATTATTTTAAGTGTTTATTTTAAATTATTATAAATGGATATCAGTTAAAATATATAAGTAAATTTAATAAGTTAGGTTTTTCCCTGGCCAGTGGTTGTAATTGATATCATTGATTTTACCTTATACCTGAAGAGTGTGGTTGTAATTGAAATATTTAATTTTTGCATTATAAGTAAGCCACCCACATGTGTGCAAGTGTGAGAGACAAGCTCCCCAATTTAGCTTATCCTAATTTCCTAAGACTTTCCATTGCCTAGAGTCCTCTTATTTTATTAATTCAGACATAATTTCTGAGATCTTTGAAACTGAAGACTATAAAGTAACAATTGTATAGAAACGGAAGAAATTTCTGTGTGTGTCAAGTTAGCTTTGGAATGAAATAAGCCATTCTCATGTTCAACAATTCTAATTAATGCAAAAGACATTCTGCAGCATATAAATAACCCATTTTTTCAATGCAATCCTTTTATTTTTGTGAGAATGAGAATCAAGTAATCTCTGAAATGCAAAGAATGCTATGTTCTTGAAATTGTTTGCAAGTTCAGGATTCATAGGGATGATTTGTTTCATGCTAAATCATTTAGCCACAAATTAGCATCCTGGCAACAAGATTAGTGCAGACTTTTTAAGTGCACATCATAATCTCAAATGCATAAGGTACCCAACAAAGCATTAAGCCACGTGCTCAAAGCTTTATAAGGGTTATCCTGTCTTACTCTTTCAAACCAGCCATTTGCAATGCAGTGGGTCATTTTATCATACCTTCATTATTTTTATTCCCTAAGGTTTAGAGGGATTTAGTAACCAAAAGTGACATATTTAGGATATGTTAGGGTCAGGAAGCAAACTCAAGTTTATCTGATTCCAAAGTTCCATTCTTGACCACGTTCCTCTAGTGCTCATACATAAAATTCCTATATTGCCTAATATTCAGATACACCGGATTTATACTCACAATTCTTTTAGATTAATTCAATTTTAAATGTGTTAAGCTTGCATTGCTTGTGCCAGAACTGGGAGAAGAAACCCATGTTTCCTGACTCCCTTCCCAATGTTTTCCCACTATACTATGTTACTTCCAATCACAGAGCTTATTCATATACATTTTACTTGTGACTAAAGCAATATAACTTGGTTCAATGTTTAAAGATAGTATACAGATCAGAAATCCCCCAAAATAATTTGAATTAAAGTGTGATGTCTTTTTCTTAAGTATTTGTCATTAACATGGTCAACATGTGGCCAATATTTTTAAAGTGACCCTGACCATGATCTTGGAGAAGGAGATTTTTGGGGGACTAAGATCTCAGCCTTGGGACTTACGACCAATCAAGCAATCAAGTACATCTTCAATCTTTTTTTTTTTTTTTTTTTTTTTTTTTTTTAAGTCTCAAATCAGACAGGCAGCTGCTGGAGAGAAGAGAATCACATAGAAATTGTACTCTAGTTCATTGTGCCTAAGTTTTCTGCTCTTTATTGCACATGGTAGAAAAAGAAAAAAAGAATCATTAGGTAGTATCAACAGTGAATTCTTATTTCAGCTTTTAGTTTTTAATCTGAAAAGTTAACTTTTCTATGATTAAAAAATAAGTTACCTACCTCCCTGTTGTGTATTTCCAAAGATCCATTGATAAGTTGTTACTTAAGATTTACATATCGTGACCTTTTTAAGCAAATCTCAAGTAACCTGCAAATTTAAAACAATTACCCTAAATACTATTTCTTATTAAAAATCTTAGTTATACTAAAACAACAATGAAAACAAAAAATCTTTTTAAAAACCAACAAAGTTTGGTGGTAGAATGCACATAATACTTGATGTACCTGAATTAGACTTTGATAACTTTTAAAAGCATGATAACTAGTTTTCTCTGGCTATTTTATTTCACAAGGAATAACCCAGAACTTTTCATTCTTCCATGAGACCTAATTTCTAATTCCTTAAAAATCTCTTCTGGTTCTCCTCTGGATTTCTCTAGGTTCTTCATGGGTTTTTATTTTACGGATTATTGTACTAGTCTGCTTAGTCCTGAGAATTGTAAGCTATTACCTTTCATTCACTCGTTCATTCAACTATGGGTCAGGCTTATGACGGGCACTGGTCATGGAGAAAAAGCAGAGCCCAGCTTTAGCAAGACTGGATGGCTGTTCAAAAAGTCATTTGCATATCCTCCTAGGTATACAGCCAGACTACTTTCCCAGCCCTGTAATTAGGTGGCCATGTGCCTGAGCCCAATGGCCTGTGAGTACAAGTCATTTGTGAGACTAGCAGGACTGACCCATAACACTTCCTTCCCCCCTTTTTCAAAGTAAACATGTACTGAAACTGGCTAAGCCACAAGATTGAGACCCTAACTCACATTTGGAGTAGAGCCTGATAATTAGGAATATCTGTTTGGACTTATAGTCAAGAAATAAACCTTTATTGCATTAAACTACTTAGATGTGGGAGTTTATCTCCTACAATTGCTAGCAGTGCCCTAATTAATGCACTGTACTTGAAATCAAATAGGAAAACAAATGTAAAACCACTATACAAGACAGTGCATTGAGAGTGGTTAAACTTCCACTTAACCAAGTACAGAGGGTGGCCTGGGGAGTCAAGGATAAAGGAAGTGACACCTGAATTGAATTTTGAAGGCTAGGTAAGTGTCAAGCAAACTAAGCAGGGAAAGAGTGATCCGAGACAGAATTGCATATACTGAATTGCCTTGTACAGGCACCCAGGCAAGAAAGAACAATTTCAAAGGATTAAAAGAAGTCTGGGGATGGGTAAATGCTGACTTACTTTGAGGGAGGTAAGGAGACATGAGTCTAGAGAAGAGGACCTAGATAATGAAGACAGGTGAAGAATAGGTGGGAAGAGGGCATTCTAGAAAACCAAAACAAAACAATGTATGAATTCCAGAGTTAAAGAGCATAGTGATATCTGAAAATGGAACATATTTTAGCAGGGATGAGTGACAAAGGAGCAGCAAATAAGATGGGAAGGCAAATGAGAATAGTGTAGAAGACCCTTTTACTCTCTACCTTGATTCTGAAGACAATAAAGTGCCATTAAAGAGTTTTAAGCAGGGAAGTAATGGAATATGTTTTCACTTTAGGTGAATTCTTCTGGCAGGAAATCATGTAAAAGGTAGGTTCTTTGGGTTTATGTTGTCTCTTATCAAAGAGGCTTCTTCCTCCCTACCAAAAAAGGTATTGTGATGAGCTTTCCCAGTGAAGTCTGCCTTATTGTATGATAAGAAATCATGGTTTCAATGCTATGGATCCTCATCTGAATGCATTGGATTAGGAAAGACTAGAAGTGCGGGGACAAATTAAGAGGCTATTGTTATTGTCTGGAATATTGGAGATGAGAGTCTGAGCTATGTGGAGTCAGGAAAGGAGGAGAGGAGACTTTGGGAGACAGAGTGAGCAATTTAAAAGGGGCCCTACCTGGCCTAATGCCCTACATGGAAGCAAACATTAGAGATGTCTTAAGTTCTCTATCTTGGACAAATAGGGAGATGGTAGTGCTGTTCATCCAAGCAAAGCCCAAGACATAAGAAGAAGGAAATTGAGGGGTGGCAGGAAAAAAAGAATGCTGATACCTAGGTGACCGAGGCTCATCCAAATGGAAATGCTGAGCTTTCATCTGGGAAGATAGAGGCTTAGACTCACAAAGATCAGAAAAGAGGAGGATAAATTGTGGAGGGTCATCAGTGTGTAGACATCACAGTAGAATCCTGAATTAAACCAACAGGGGTTGTTCAGGGTGAGTAGGATAAAGGAAGGTAGAGCATGGAAGTTTAGGCCCACTTACACTTCACCACCCAACCAAGTAAAAGGAGAGACTAAAGGAGTAGGAGGAAAGCAACCCTGAAACAAGGTGCAGAGTCCAGAACAGCACAGCCATAACAGGCTAGCAACTCAAATCAAACTTTAAAGGCTGTGACAGTGAGGGGCAGGTGAGGCTTTTATAATTCCTGCATTGCAGGAATCTTTGAAGACATTTAGGGAAAGATTAATGGAATGGAGGAATGAAAGCTAGGTTGTGGTGAGTGAGGAGGGGGCATCAAATAGAATTGGAAGCATCACATGTCACTATTCTTTCTAGGGACTGGAAGAAAGACAGGAGAGAGAGAAAAATATCTCTTAGAAAGAAGAAACATTTGAAAACGTCCATAAGGATTAGGGATAGTTATAATGAAGGGAAAAACATTGAAGATGAAAGTTCCTGGGAATAGGGACAAATTCTTAAATAAGCCATGAGGTACATATTAGACCTCTTTTTCCATTGCTCAGAGTCACTCTGATAGCTTCTAGTGCTTTGGCCCTGAAATACAACCATTTCTCACCAAGGGCTTCACAGAGAAAGCCCCTTCTACACTAACCACTCTGTGGTCTTTGGAACCAATAGGACCACTAGCCTAAACTGAAAGAGGAGAAACACTCACCAGAGAGAGAGAGAGAGAGATGTAAATTCAACACATGCCTCAAACATCCATTTATTAGATACACCCTACTCATCTGAAAATGAACACACTTTCCACACCTTAAAGTTAAATGAGCTTAATGTGGAGAAATTAATGTTGAAAGGACTATTTTAGAGGCCAAATATCAGTGGGTTTGTTTCCTGTTTTCTTGAATTTATGTATCAAAAGATACACATCTGAGGCATAAACCAAGTGCATTTTTATTTGAATGCTTCATAGAATAAGAGGTAATAGGGGATCTGGAGTCAGAAAATTCAAGTTTGAGTCCCCACCTTATCTTATACTAAACAGATTCCTTATTTGTATCATAGAAATAATAAATCAACTTCCTTCTTGGACTACTGTGAAATAATATCTGTGAAAAAGGCCTATATAAATATAGGTTAATTTAGACTTCTACAGTTCTAAAAGAGAGTTATGTGATAATACCCTAAATGGACATTAAAGTACCTCAATTCTACAGATAATATATGTGGTTATTTCATTAGGTAAACAATAAAAATCAACTGGCAAAATTAAATGGATTTTAAGAAAACTTCTTTTGAAGTTCTCCATGGGAATTGCTGATATCTCATCCCATCCTTGTTAGAAAATTGTGACCGGAACAAACAGTCTCTATCCTTCAGCATGAAATATTGACACCAGGGATTTAAAACATAAAGATAAAAAAGTGGACACATCAGCCCTGGTGGTGTGGCTCAAGGACTGAGTGCTGGACTAAGAACCAAAGGGCCACTGGTTTGATTCCCAGTCAGGGCACATGCCTGTGTTGCAGGCCAGATACTCAGTTAGGGGCACATGAGAGGCAACCACACTTAGATGTTTCTCTTCCTTTCTCCCTCCTGTCTCTTCTAAAAATTAATAAATAAAATCTTTTTAAAAAATAGACTCACCTCATCAGTGGATGATTGGATAAAAAAAACTTTGGTACATTTACACAATGGAATACTACACAGCAGAAAGAAAGAATGAACTCCTACCCTTTGCAACAACATGGAAGGAACTAGAAAGTATTATGCTTAGTGAAATAAGCCAGTCAGTGAAAGTCAAATACCATATGATCTCACCCATTACAGGACAATAATGAACAAAATTAACAACAAGCAAACCAGAATCAGATACATGAATACAGTGAATAGACCTTCAGTGAACAGGGCGAAGGGGGGCAGGGGAAAGGGGGAGAAAGAGGCAAAGAAGGGGAGCAGTTTAGTCAAGAACTTAGTATGGAAGAACCATGGACATGGACAACAAGTGGGATTGATTTTGTGGAGGAGTGGAAAAGTGGGGAAGGGGACATTGGGGAGTAAAAAGGGGATGGATGCAATACAACAATTAAGTTAAATTTAAAAAAAATAGACTCATTAATCCAAATAAAGTAAGTGTCTTAGGGGCTTGGCTTATTGTATTTTTATGTGAATATTTTTACACCAGTAATAATTTAATTTTCAGATTGCTTATATTTCATATTTTCCCCATGTAAACCCAACACTTGACTCCATTACACCTGTAGCCCTAGAAGTGATTTAAACGTTTATCTTTAAATACTGTATACGCTTAATATCACCTATTTTTAATGTCTTTATTACCTGTTTCTTTCTTCATGGCCTGGAGTCTATGTTTTTATTTTCTCAGAGGGCAAAGCAATGTCTGTGTCATAAGTGGTTTGATATATATTATACATAGAGCCTTAACAAACATCTTTTGATTGATCTTACTTGCTATATTAGAAATGTTTACATTTCTGACTCAGTTAAATAATGATTCTCATTATTATAATATGAAATTAGAACAGTACATAGGGCATCTCTTCAGGTTTCTATGTTTAGGATCAGCTTATTTTTGAGCTAAAATGACCTTATACTAAAACGCATTCTCAACATTGGGCTTTCCTACACCTATATATTTGTTCTCTTATTATTTTTTTAAAGATGGAGTTTACATATTCCAAAGCTTGTTCAAGTTTCCCAGAAAAATATCTGTTGGACTTTTATTGGAGCAATAGTTAGTATACTTCAGCTTCTCCACTTCATAGTGAACATTACAGCCATTTATCTTCCTGAATTCGTCTACTTGCTATCCCTTCCAAGGGATTTCTCATAAAATGTTTGCAGGCTTTCAATTCACTATTAATATTTTGCTCTCTTTGGGCTCCCCTGGTTATGTGTTATGTGCTATTGGTAAATCTATACCAATAGAGAAGTTGTGATATGAAGTAAGAAATTTTTAAGTATATTTTATTGACTATGCTGTTACAATTGTCCCAGTTTTCCCCCTTATCTGCCCTCTGCCCAGTACCCTCTTCTCTCCAGCAATCCCCTCACCCCCAACACACACACCTTAATCCATGTCCATGGGTCATGATCTAAGTTCTCTGGCTTCTTCCTTTCCAATACTATTCTTAACATCCCCATGTCTATTTTGTTCCTACCAATTATGCTTCTTGATCTTTCCACCATTTCCCCCATTTTCCCCCTTCTCCCTCCCAGCTGATAACCCTCCCAATGATCTCCATACCTATGCTTTTGTTCCTGTTCTGGCTATTTGCTTAGGTTTGTTCTGTTTGTTTGTTTTTGCTTTTTAAGATTCAGTTGTTGAGTTGTGAGTTTATTGTCATTTTAATATTCATGGTTTGGAACTTATTTCTCTTAAATAAATCCCTTTATCACTTCATATAATAATGTCTTGGAGATGATGAATTCCTTTTGCTTTACCTTGTCTAAGAAGCACTTTATCTGCTCTTCAATTCTAAATGATAGCTTTGCTGTATAGAGTAATCTTGGTTGTAGGTCTTTACTTTTCATCACTCTTAGTACTTCTTGCCAGTCCCTTTTTGCCCACAAAGTTTCTTTTGAGAAATCAGCTGGTTGTAATTCTTTTTATGGTTGTATGAGGAGGTGAAGCATGTCTACCTACACCTCTATCTTGACCAAAAGCCTGAAGTAAGAATTTTTGACTAGAGGGTAAGCTCTTTTTATTTCCATTTTTTAAAGATTTTATTACTTTTTAGAAGGGAGGGAGGCAGAGAGGGAGAGAAACATCAATGCATGGTTGCCTTTCACCTGCCTCCAGCCACGGACCTGACTGGAGAACTGGCTTTCAACCTGGTTATGTGCCCTGGCTGGGAATTGAACCAGTGACTTTTGAATTTGCAGGCCAGTGCCTTTCCACTGAGCCACCAGCCAGGTTTAGAGGGCAAGCTCTTGGTTTTTAAAAGAACTGTAAGCCATTCTAAGGCCTGTAGAGTGTAAGAGAAAACAGTGAATACCATGTTTATCAGCTTTGAAAGTGTTAATACCCAACAGTACTGAGTCAACAACAGAAATACCTTCTTTGAATCACTTAGCTATTTACTGTTTACTTTTGTTGTTATATTTGGGGCTATGCCTTTGACTATACCTGAAGATTCCTCAGGTTGGTCCAACCCACATGGACTTTCCCTTACTTTGAATATCTTTATAAGAAACCAGTGTTATTTAACTGTTTTACCTATTAACTCTTTTATCCTTCCTCTCACATAATCTCCTTGAATGTAGCTTGTAGTCTTTTGGTGTTTTCCACAACTTGCACATCACTGCTTTGTACATATATTCATAATACATAATGCAATTAACTGTAAGCATTGATCAGCTTGGCCAAACTACAAAGTACAGTGCCTGAATACCAAGTCAGAGGCAGGCGGAAGTCAATCAGTCTACATTAGGCAGGATTACCAGTGCTGCTAAGTATACCATACCGACTCCTAAAGCCTTAGTGGTTCAATACAACAAAGAAAAAATTTCTATCTGCCTCATTTTCCAGTCTGATACAATTCTGGTGACTTCCCCTACATTGTAGTAATACAATTGTATCTGTGCCTCCAAGAGGCAAGGCAGGGAAGACCTGGAGGGATAGGGTGGTTTATGGAGCTGTCTTGGAAGGACAATGTTCCTCTGTCCTCATCTTATGTGCAGAGCCAGTCATGCGGCCCAGACCTCACTGTCAGAGAGGCTGGGGAATGTAGGAAGTATGGGGATATTTTTTGAGCACTACAGTCTCTGCCAAATCTCACTTTTTTAAAAATTAAAATTGAAGAAAAAACAAACCCTTCAGCAACTTTCCCATTGTAGCTCCTTTAAGTCTGAGCAGCATTGGTCAGTGGGTTCCCTGAGCAAAACAGAGACACAGTGGCATGAGTGTGTCAGGGCAGAGGAGTTTCTCTGTCTGTGCATGGCTGGACCATCCTCTGGGTCAGCCGGGGAGCAGCCTTGGAGTTAATCATATCCCAGAGCTCTGGAACACTGTGGCTCTGAAGGTAACCAACTTAGCAACTTGGAGTTACATATGGGGCTGATGACATCTGGGACATAGAACCTCCTTTGTTCCAATGGGTATATAAGGCTACCCTTGCTGTAAGCTCTGTGCACACAGTACTGTTGTGGGAGAACAGACAAACCACATGTGGCAATGCTGACACCCTCTAGCACCCGGCTGTGTGGAAGCAGGAGAGATGCAGAGATGCCCAGACTTTCTGCAATCATTAACCTAAGTGCAGCTGTGATAAGAGTGGACCAACCCTGCATGAGGATGCCGATATGCTTATCTACCTGGCCATGTGGTTGTTAGCTTGCTGCTGCAATAAAGCAGGCAAACCATCCTGAAGGCTTGGCTCAGGTTTTTCTTCACCCCTAGATGGGAGCCCTCCCTGCTATTGTCACTTGGTTGTCTCACGTCCAACACCACAGGATTTGACATTTGGTGTCATGAATAGGATAGCGAGGTGGTGGGACCTGACAGAGGGTATAGATCATAATGGGTGTGTGATCTGGCTGTGCTGATCGCATCTTGGGCTCTGCATTTTAGGAATGTTTTCAGGTTTTGTGGAGAATGCACGAGGAGGGAAAAAGCTGGGAGCTGGGATAGTGTCAATGATTTGGGCTACTTGTCAGGTTCTCAGCTATCCTGGAACTGGAATCAGTTGCTGGGCTGTGGGTTTGATAATCTCTCCCTCTTGAGGTCGAAGAAACAACATTGGGCAGATTCAAATATTCAACAAAAAATTAGATTTTTTTCAGGCTCCTGTCCTCCTCAGGAGGAAAAATAGCTACTGAGTGCACTGTGGTGAAACAGACACCCAGGAGTCACCTGGGATAGCAAAATATCCGTGTCTCACTATGGACTTGGACTGCCTGTCCCCAAGGTACAGTCGTATGAGACAGGATAAGCCAGCCTACGTGCAAGTCTGCTTTGTTAAGAAATTTAAGAAACTTAATGTTAACGGATTTGATTTTCAGTTTGCTTTAGATACATTCCGTTACATGGCCCAGCATCGTGACAGGCAGCTGGCACAGGCCTGCAATCGTTCTCCAGGCAACAATAATCATCACAGCAGGTGCCTCTGAGGAGCTCCAGCACCAGAATTCTGTCCAACAGGTAGAAGTGCAGCCTTTAATGTGCTCAGTGCATCAAGAAACAATTGAAACATAACTGTGATGATGGGTAACCATTTTATGACAAGCCTATTGCATTATCCCCGTTGTAATGGCATGTCATTGGCTACCACTCATCAATACACTTCTAGGGCTCGAAGTGATCTAATAAATAGCAGCAGATGGAGTTTAGAGTCTCCCGGGAGAACTGACCAAGCATACAACCTGTGGAACTGCTCACTTTACATTTATGGTTTGGCCTTTTTCAGAGAGAGAACATGAGTATGACAGGGAAACTGATGGAAGGAAAACTAGCTGCCAGAGCTTAGGAGCTGTGCTTTCGTCTGCACTGAGCTGTGTCTTATTCAAAACTATGATCATTTTTCTTTCCCATGCCAGGAAAATGCACTACTCTTGTTCACACTGGAAATTAGAACTCTGCTCAGTGCCCAGATGAGCTAACTCAGCAAAGGGACATTTCCAATCCCCACCACCCTGCACATACCATTTTTTTTGTTTTATGATTATATCAGTCTGCTCTGCCTACCTGACAAACACCATAGGCTGGTTGGCATAATAATAACAGAAATTTATTTTCTCACAGTTCTGGAGGGTGGGTGCCTGAGATCAGGGTGCCAGCAACACCAGTTTGTGGCTTACAAACGTCTGCCTTCAGGTTGTGTCAGTGGCATAAAGACAGATAGAAAGTGCTCTGGTGTCTATTCTAATAAGGCTGTAATTTCTAATTCTAAGTTTTTACAGGGGCTCTACATTCATGACTTCACCTAAATGTGATGACCTCCCAACCGCCCATCTCTGAATACCATCGCATTGGTGGGTGTTAGAACTTCAATATATATGTTTGGGATAGGATACATCATACAGCAATAACATAATATATGAACAGAGCTACTCTAGTAGTTTCTTGATAGATATCCTGTTCCTCACTAGCCTCTGCAATCTATTCCCAACAGAGATAGGTGTTTGAAAATTATAAACAGATAATATGACTTCTGTTTAAAAACAACAACAAAACAAACAAACAAACAAAAAAAATGCTGAGATTCTTTTATTCAAGCCTTAAGCCAAATCGTTCCACCTTTATCTTAGTGTAACTACCTAGTTTAAAAACCTCAAATGCATAAGTTATCCATGCTACACAGTCACTTCAATTCTTATGTTTTTCTCTCTGGGCCAGTATATCATATCACACTAACATCTCTCTCTTCTTGCTACAGGCTATAAATTATATTCCAGAAGTCTTTCCTATGATGCTTGGTAGTCTCCTAACTGCCAAGCATCATAGGAAAGGTAACATTTACACAAAGGAAAAGCACAGGGGCTGGTATCTGTTCCCTTGAGGTTTGCCTTCAAACACTTTTCAGATTCCTACTTGCACCCACAGCCCCTACCATAGGGGTAGCTCCATAGCATTTACCTTAAAAGCCATTTGAAGAACAAATGGCTGAAAGCTAGTTTAGGCTGTAAACTATTATCTCCATGCATTCGAAAGCTCTTTTTAGCATTCATTATTTAAGAAAAAAATTTGTATTACAGTTGACATTCAATGTTATTTTATATTACTTTTAGATGTATAGCACACTGGCCTAACAATCATATACCTTACAAAATGCTCCCTCGAATATTTTCAGTACCCACCCGGCACCATACATAATCATTACAATATAAATAATTGACTACATGCCTCATGTTGTACTTTACATCCCTGAGATTATCGTGTAACTACCAACTTGTTCTTCTTTATCCCTTCAATTCCTGCACCCCCAGTTGCTCCTTTGTTCACTTTGCTCCCACTATACCACGTCTCTGCTACTCCTCAGACAAGTCATGCTAACGTCTCTTTCAGGGATTTTGCAGTTGTCCTCTTCTTGTTCGGAGCACACTTTTCCAAAGCTTTGAACGGCTTATTATTATTATTATTATTATTATTATTATTTGTCTTCATGTCACCTTCTGAATTGTCACCTTCTTGAAGCACTAGTCATTCTCAAATTCTATATAATTCTATATTTTGGTTAAATTAATTAATCTACCCATGAAACCTGTGTCTTCTCCCATGTTCCCTTTTACATACTGGTTTAAACAAAATCTGGAAGTTACCTTTATTCTTTCTTGCACACCTCCTTCTATCTAGTCAATCACCAACCATGTTATTCCATCGCTAAAACACATCATGACTATCTTCTTCACTCCATCTGTATCTGTTACCTTGTCCAAAACAACACCATCTCTTGCCTGGAGCACAGCATCTTTCAACAGGTTTTCCCACTTTCATTCTGAATGTATACTGCCCATTCATTTTCTAAGCCATAGCAAGAGTGATACTGAGTATTTATTGTAATAGCAATAGTAAACATGTATTGGGTTCTGTTATGTGCAAAATACAAAGTGTCCCTTGACACTTGAAGGTGAACATACCAAACATGAATTTTGACCTCCTCTACTCACAGATTAAAAGTGCATATCTGTTAATGTGACTACCTTGTATAACATCTTTAAAAATTAGTTCTCACTGCCTTTAGAATAAAAGCTAATATCCCTACCTGGCCAGTAGGCCCTGTGTGATCTGGGCCTGCTGACTTCTCTGCTGTCTCTCCTCCCACATCTCTGGACCTTATAGCCCTTGGAAACTGCCAACTTCCACCTGCTGTCCCTCTTCAGGGACAACCCTTGACCTGAATAATCCCTCCTTTTAGGCCTCAACTAAAATCTCACTCCTGAAATATGCTTCCCAAGAAATATCTAACCAAACATGGACACTTGTGGCCTTATCAGAGTTGATCATTACAGATTTACCTAATTACAGAGCTGCCTTGTCATTAGAGTGTAAGTTCCATGAATTCTGAAGTTCTTGTGTATTTTTTAACTGCCATATCTTCAAGGGCTGAGCTGAGTACCAGGTACATGGTGGGTATTCAATAAACATTTATTATTATAGCCAAAATCAGTGGACTACTTTTCTTGATCCCCAAAAGTACCCATTCAGCTTTTATCTCTAGTCCCTTCAGTGGAGTAAATTAAAATGCATCAGCAGGTTACTATAAAATGTACATACAATATGCCAAGTAACTGAGAAAAGGGAGGAATATCATAACCATGCTTTCATTGCAATTGTCTAGTTTTCTGTTCAAGCATAAATTTTTTCTTTAAATAGTATGAGAGAATTACGTTTTCTGGTAAGGAACTTACTTGCATTTGGTAATTGTTTACCAATTGTTTATTAGCAAAGCATACCCTTTAAATCTAGTTCTCAAGATAAACTTCGAGTTTATCAATGGAAGTGTTAGGATTTCATTATCAAAGTGAAATGCTGTTTCACAAAAGAGTGTGAGAACAAAGGGTTCTGTTCAGTGATTTGGTTATTTATAGCCAAAACTACTTTGTCATATTTAATACAGGACACTGATATAGATTTTTTTAATTTTTAAAAATTACAATTGACATACTATGTTATCCATATGACTTATGAAGTGATTCCCCTAGCAAGTCTAGTACCCATCTGAAACCATACATAATTATTACAATATTATTGACTATATTCCCTATGCTGTACTTTACATCCCTGTGACTATTTTTCACAGTTGGCAATTTGTAATTATTAATCCCTTTTACCTTTTTTGACCCATACATCCCACAAGTCTTCCACCTGGGAATGGTCAATATATTCTCTTTATCACAAGTTTGCTCGTTTTGTTTGTTTACTTATTTATTTTGGATTCTACATATAAGTGAAATCATATGGTACTTGCCTTTCTCTATCTGACTTACGTCACTTATATAATGCCCTCTAAGTCCATCTATGTTGTCATACTAATGTACATTTTACATTAGTATTAAGTCCATAGTATTTACATAGTATTAAGTCCAAAATACTATTTTGTTTTTAACAACAACAGTGATTATTATTACTAATAACCACAGAAAGCCCCACCTCCAAATCCAGATGTTTTTAACCAAAATACAAAGAATGAAGTAGCCAATCATAACAGGAGACTATTTTGGGACCAAGTCTGAGGCAACTGGTTATATCTGATCAAATCACACTGAGGGTCAACATCAGAAGAGACCTCAGCCTGTGTATGTCAGAAACCGACAGAAGATTTTATGTCTAAGAATGGCTAAGAATGATTTTATGTATTTCAATATTTGCAAATCAGTCAATAGAAAACACTTCATGACATGAAATTTATATTTCATGCAATTTTTTTTACACACTACCATGTCATTTATTTACATATTGTCTATGTCTACTTTCACACTACAACTCCAACAGAGAATTTCAAAAAAATTTGACTGCTATCCTCAGTGATATTTTCACATTGAGAACGGTACATGCATACATACATAGAGCTACAAAGTTTCACAAAACAATATTTAGAGTATAAAGTACTTTACAGTGTTCTGCTCAGTTCTATTTCATTTAAACAAAATTTGTAATGTTATTTCTGATTCTGACCCATTAATGATTGCTACTCATAGTTTGAAAAACATGTATTTGAATTTGTTTTCTCAATTCTGGTTGAACTAGGAAGTTAGAAAAACAATACTGGCTCTATTCTAGGCCAGCCTAATGAAAATTACTGGGCACCTGGGTATCAGTCTTCACAACGCAGCAAACAAACTGCCTCTCCAGATGATCTTACTATGGAGCCTGGGTGGAATAAGAACCCCCTGCTACTCAACGCCCTTTCTTCAGACCAGCAGAGTCAACACTTAGGAGCTTGTTAGAAATGCAGAATTTCAGGCCCCAACCCAGACCTCCTATTTTTAAACAAGATGCCAAAGCAATTTGCATGCATGTCAAAGCATGAGAAGCCTGCATGCAGACCAAGAAAAAGTTAACTAACCAATGCAGAACTAGGTTATACTCTTCTCTGCATCAGGGAAAGGGAAAGGGAAGTATTTGCTTTTGGTTAGTATTGCAAAAGCACAATGTAAAATGGCAAAGAATAAAATGTATCCAGAGAGGAAAGCTATTTCATGTATAGGAGTTCCTACCTGCAGAAGGCCATCCAATTCTAGGAAAAGGGAGTCCACACTGGATTCTAAGAACATAACAGAATGACTTGAATGTGCCAAACCCAGCCAGACATCTGGTCCAAGCACATTATAGTTCTGAACTCCCCTGTTCCCGCCACTACTGCAGTGGGACCCATGACACAGCTTCCTCTAATCTTAACCTTTGCACCTGGGTCAGAACCAGGCTAATTTCTAGGAATTGGAGGAATTTGCTACCTACCATCTATTTGATTAGAAACATTGGCTCTTAGAAACTAAAACTCCCTGGTGCATTTCACCTCAGGGAGAACAAAGCAGATTTTCTGAGTTTCCTCTGGTTGCTGAATCTGAAGCTTCCCAGGGACACAGTGAGTCACAGAGGAGCCTCAAAGGGCGAGGTCTCCAGCAACCTACACAAACTCCTTGGCAACTGGAACCTTGGACGGAAACTTTTCCCTCTGTAATTTCCTCAGGCCTCTTCTACAGTTTAAACTATTTGTGTTCTCACAGCATTTCCAAATGCTGGTTTTACCCTCCACTGACCTGAGCAATTCTAGCTGGTGCTGTTGTTAACTTTTTAAGTGCTGGTAAGAGACCACAACATTTAGATGTTTCTCTTTGTTTTGTTCTGTTTTCTAGTGGAGGGAGAGGTTGTGAGCAGAGAGAGGGACTGGATTTGGAAGCAGACATTGATAGAAATGTCATCAAATAGCACTTGGTCTAGATGTAAAATTTAGAAGCCATTCTTTTTTTTTTCTGTATAGCCCCCTCTCAAAACAAATAAACAATAAGGAGACGAGCAAGTAAAAAGCAAATCCAACTTTAAATGACCGCATGTTAACCTCTTGTGAGAAGTTTTCACAGCTTCCCATGGATGTCACTGCTCTCCATCTCCCTGGGGAGAAGGAGCTCAAAGTGAGGGATGATGGGAATCCCCTTCACCTGGGAACCTCACCTAGACCTACTAGATCAACAGCTCAGGACTGAGATCCACCCCGGTAGGTGATTCTAAGGCATGCTAATATTTGAGGACCTCTGTCATAGGGAATAACTAATTCACACCAGCTACAATTTTAACTGGTCTCAAAGCCATGTTGACCTGTTATGAAAAACAATTAGTTACTACCTGCACTGTCTTCAAAAAAAACATTGAGTTTATGAAAAAAGGATTCTTATTCTGAACATAGATAAAGACTGACATTTTATGGCTTCCAATAAGAGCTCAAAAATCTGTATAAACATTACCAAGCCTCATTAAACTTCACTTACCTAGAGGGTTGGTCATCGTTCCTTGAAGATAATGCACACCGATGAACATGAACCTGTCAGAAGAAAGAGGACACATTGCAGTTGAATTCAAACTTTCAGTCGTTAGACTAGATAAATTAATGTCTCTCTGGAAAGAATTGAGGTGCCTCCAAACAAGGCAAATTTCACCTGAGAAGATTCAGTTAGCAGAAGGAACACCTCTGTTCCCACAGCTGGTGCTTCAAAGGCAGAAAGAGAAGCTAATACACATACCAATACAAAGACACACACAGAGGTTCCAGGATTCCTGAAAGCAATACCCTTACATTATGCAGCTATGTCAACTAATGCAGAAAGAGAAGCTAATTTGGAGATGTTAACACTGGGGAGAAAAATAGGTAAATGAAGAACACCTCAAAATGTAACCTGTAGGATCTATGTGCAAGACATCCTCTCTATTTCTTGCAGGTGCTGGCATCTTTGCCCCCTGGTTGACCATTGTTTAAACCTCTAAGTTCCCTAGTCCCCAAACTGCTACTTTCTTCCCACATCACAATCTTGTATGTGGTCATTTATTTGTATTTCACCTAGTTCCAAATAATTTAAGAAAGCTAATAAAAATACATACAATCAGAGAAAAGAAATAAATACATAACACTCTGTTAAATAAAACTTAAATGCAGCTAAATGAGCCCTCTTAAAATCCAGAGTATTCAAAACAATTTCCCCCATGTGTGCATTTGACTTAGACCCAATAAAATGCATGCATCTATCTATGTACCTACCTACTTATCTATATATAATTAGGCAGGCAACTGACCAACTCAAGGTTGAAGATTAAATTAGTTTATGACATCTTATAATCAATAATAAATTGCTGATATATTCAGATACTCAAAGTTCTTCTAAAAGGTGAATTCAGAGCTCTACTAAAAATTTGAGAATTTTAGGAAAGACTAATACTTTATATCCAAAATCAAATTTGAAGTAGTTCAAAATAAAACTAAATGTCCTTGCATAAATGTTGAAATAGTGGAAAGGACTGCAGGTATTTTTAATCTTCTGGAGGACTCACAGAAATTTAGATATGTGGGACACCTATATCTCAGTTTCATAGGAGTAAAATATATGGTGAGGTTCAAAGCAGATTAGCTGAGACTTGAAACGCAGGACTATTTTTCAAGTTAAGTAGAACAAATTTACTTTGCAGGATAAAAAAGAAAGTGAGTAATATCCTTATCACACCCTGGTATAATAAAAATATTATGAGGAACACAGGAAAACTGTTTCAAATATTCAGGACTACCTGTCCTGTTTTGGAAAGTCAAGGTTTATATCTACTGTTCTGTTGTGATTGATAGTAATGTCCCCTTTTGCTCTTAAAAGTATCTTGGTTTAAATGATAGATTTTATGTTCACTGGCTGTATGTAAAGTTAGAGTAACATCTTACATACTGCCTCATTACAGTGTTTATTTGCCTGATATACAAAATCAGAGCTCTAACTAAAACTACCTGCTTTGGTTAGAAACCAATTTACCTTTCTGAAGAGGTGTTGCTTCTAGGTATGGGGCTTTCCATCTTTGTTTTACATATGATATCAATTCTGTGCAGGTTTGGAAATTCCAGTGTATGGTAGGAATGACCATTTTGTTCTTTGAATTTGATAAACCACCTTTGTGAGACCTTTGAAAAGGGCTGGGGCTGCAGGTAGGAGCACAGGAATATGGCCAGGAATATGAGGTCAACAAAGTCTCCTTGAGACAAGATGGGGTGGGGGGGTGTATTAATCTCATACAAATTCACTTCACAAATCCTAGAGTTCAATGCATTCAGAGGTCACAGCCAGCTGTGATGATTAATTAAACCCTTAAGTTAATTCTCCCAATCCAATTTTCCATATAAAGAAACCTTTTCAAGTCCTTATAACTTAAGGTCTTTCCCATTTCTGAGCTGTCTAGAAAAGCGGTAGAAGTCTTACAGGCAGACAAGTCCAATGCTGGAGTCCAACCCTGCTGACTTGAACATGTTAGGCTGAACTACTCATTGCCCTTTAGACAGATGTTGCCAGAGATGGGTCTGGTGTGTGCCCCCATCTTTTCTGTGTTATGTAACTGCATTAGAAAACCATGAACATGGACAAGAGAGATAGGATTTCTTTTTTATCAAGATCTCAAGGTAATTTAGGGAATCACCTTCACTTTTTTTTTTTTAATAAATTTTTTTAAAGATTTTATTTATTATTTTTAGAGAAAGGGGAATGGAGAGAGGCAGAGAGGGAGAGAAACATCAATATATAATTGCCTTTCATCTGCCTCCAGCTGGGGACCTGGCTGGAGACCTGGCTTGCAACCTGGTTATGTGTCCTGGCTGGGAAACCAACCAGCGACCTTTGGGTTTGCAGGCCAGTGCCAATCCACTGAGCCACCAGCTAGGGCTCACCACCTTCGCTTTTATCTCAAACTTTGCATATGTTTTAATGAGTAAGATAATGTAAATGATTATATAAGATGAATATGGGAATATTCTTTATAAAGAGGTTATTCAAGTAGAATTAATATTATGGTTAAAATACCACATGTTTAAATACCCCTGATCCCTTCGGGTGTTTGGTCTCTGAACAGGCAGTGTTGAGAGCTGAATTGCAGCTAGGCCAGCAAAGGTGATGTTTATGGTTCTGTTCTCCAAGTAAGTGGGTGGAAGTGAGGTAGTGACGCAAGGCTTATGTGTTCACTTCTCCCTGCTTCTCAAACTTGTTTTTGGCAGTCAGGTGAGCTAAGCAGTTTCTTAAAACAGTAAGTGGGGGGAAGGGTTGGGTTAGGAGTGTAAGTCTTTGTCATGTTAACCTGGATTCTTCCCCTCTCTTTGCACAGTAGTTTCACATTATACTTGTTTCTTCTTACTTGAGTTCATCAATTAGGTATGCTTCTAAGATTCTGAACTCCTTGAGCCCTAATAGGGAAAGTAAAAACAAAAAATAAAGGCAAAAAAAGAGAAAGAATGAGGAAGGAAGGAAGGAAGGAAGGAAGGAAGGAAGGAAGGAAGGAAGGAAGGAAGGAAGGAAGGAAGGAAGGAAGGAAGGAAGAAAGAAAGAAAGAAAGAAAGAAAGAAAGAAAGAAAGAAAGAAAGAAAGAAAGAAAGAAAGAAAGAAAGAAAGAGAAAGAAAGAAAGAAAGAGAGAGAGAGAAAGAAAGAAAGAAAGAAAGAAAGAAAGAAAGAAAGAAAGAAAGAGAGAGAGAGAGAGAAAGAAAGAAAGAAAGAAAGAAAGAAAGAAAGAGAGAGAGAAAGAAAGAAAGAAAGAGAAAGAAAGAAAGAAAATGAAGTTAGGCTGGAAAGAACTAAGAGGATAGAAGAAAAGTTTGAAGTGGAAATAACGATTGGGTAAAGATCTTAATTGTTCTGGGTTTCAGTTTCCAGTTTTGTAACACAGGGCTAATCAAATAAATAGGTTCTAGGAAAATTGGAAGGACTCTATAAGATCGAGTGTATAAAGGACATGTAGGGTTCCTAGCATAGTACTGGTGATCAAAAATTTTATTATGCTATTATAACAAGATACTTAGAGTACAAGAAATTATTTTAAAAAGTCGCACTTGTATCTTTGACCAAAGATAGCTTTAAAAATAAACATCATCTCTATCCTTGCTGACATGTGTGGTAGAAGTGATCTGATCCTTGCCTCTAGTCCCATCCTTGGTGCTCACGATCCAAATATGCAGTAAACATGCACAGATTTGTTTCTTATGGACCCCAGTTGTGAGTCTATGATTCTTGTGTGTGTGCATTCATAGCCCTTTTATCATCTTTGGTTTACTTTTCAATAAAAATGACATGACTCAAATAATGTAGGGCTTTTTGCAATGGAAATCGTTAGAAAGTAGCCAGTAATGCCTCACGGGTTATGACTGAGCTCACTGAACAGTCACACCCTGAGTCCCGAGGGTTGTTCAGTGCCAAGCCTGAACAGCTGCCACCTGGGTTCCAGATTCAGCTGGTTTGATTTTTGATGGTGTGAGAGGCAAAAGAAAAAAAGATTATAAAAGGCCTTAAGAAATTCTTTTCATGCCCTGGCTGGTAGCACAGTGGATAAGGCACCAGCCTGCAAACCCAAAGGTTGCTGGTTGGATTCCCAGCCAGGGCATATAACCAGGTTGCAAGCCAGGTCTCCAGCCAGGTCTCCAGCTGGAGGCAGGGGAAAGGCAACCATGCTTTGATGCTTCTACCCTCTTTTCCTCCCTTCCTGCCCTTCTCTCTGAAAATAATCAATAAAATCTTTTTAAAAAAAAAGAAAAGGAAAAAATTCCTTTCAATGATAGGTGTGGTGTTTTTAAAATTACCCTGTTTTTTCTGAGTGAACTGAGATCCACCCAGGGGACAGAGAAATCAGTAGCCAGCCAAAGAGAAATGACTGGAAAAGCTTTGCATATAAACTAAGGAAGAAGGAAGCTGGGGAAGGAAGCCTCTATCTTGATCCTGGGGCACAGTGTTTATAAGAAGCAGGCAACATCTTGTTATAAGCTCAGCTGGCTTATAATATGCATCTAAGGCATACCGTGTCCTCCCTTCTGATCAATCTCTGAAAGGTACTCTGCTTTCTTGGATTCCAGTTGTTACCCCAGCTGAGAGAAATTCTATGCCCCATTTCATTATAATCCTAGTCACAATTAACAGTTGAAGCAGATGCAGGTGTTATCCAGGGCATTCTCTGTCAGAGAAAAGAGTTAGCATCTGGGAATGTAATTTTCAGATACCCAAGTATCTAAAGAGACATCATATGCCAGGAGATTGAGAAATACCCATTATCTTTTCCTGAACTCTCTTTTGGACTTCCTTGGTTGCTCGATAGATATCCATTCTTGTGTAGGTCTTCCATGAGGGAACCATGGAGACTACAAGGTCTATCCCAAGAGTATAGAGCATTATGTTTTAATCATATTGACATTGGCTCGATACTTTCTGGACAGACCTGGTATTGTGGAAGAGAATAAATTACAGAAAGTTGTTACTGAAGAGGACATTCCAGATTATCTGGTTCAGTAGTTCTTGGCAATAGATATATATATGAATCACCAGAGGAACTGTACAGGCTACCAATACAAAGTCCTACTCTATAAGAGATTCCGATTGAATATTTCTGGGTTAGGGTCTATACTCAAATAATGGTTATTAAAGGAAAAGATAAATGTATGATATATTAGTCAATGCAATTAATGCACTGAAAGTGATAAACATGCAACTGAAATAACTGAAATACTTCTCTAAAAAGTCAGAAACGAAAGCAAATATTTTGAGGTATGATCTTCATTTGCTACTTTTTTGGTATTCTGAGCACCCGGTGTCCAATGTCGGGAAGGGGCTTCCCCACACCACCACCAATTGTCTGCGTATAGCAACCAAGTGTCCTACTCTTCAGCCTAAGTCTGACACTTTACCAGAAGACAGTATCAGATTCCACAGGTTAAGGGTTTAGTCCTACAAGACTGTTCCCCTGTCCCTCTCCTTTTAGCCGCCAGTAGTCATCTCAGGTTGTTACTTGTGCTTCTGACCAACCAGCCACAAACTGGAGGTTCCAATGACCCCCTCCTTGGACTTTAGTTGCCATTCAAAAGTCCAACTTGTTACCTGCACTTCTAACTAACCAGCTATAAAGCAGAAGTTCCCATGGCCCCTTCCTACCTCGGGTTCAATGAATTTGCTGGAACCACTCAGGGAAGTCAGAAGACATTTTACTTACTGGATCACAGGTTTACTACACAAGGATGCAACGCAGGAACTGCCGGATGGAGGCGAGGCATAGGGCAAGGTCTAGAGAAGGGGAGCGGAGTTTCCATGCCCTTCCCAGGAAAGCCACTCTCCTAAAGCCTCCCTTGTTCATGAATTGGAAGCTCTCTGAAGTCAGTTCTTGAAGGTTTTTGTACAGGCTTTATTACATAGTCATGATTCATTAAATCACTGGCCATTGGCAATCAGTTCAAGCCCAGGCCCTCTCCTTTCCTTAGAGGTCTGGGGGTGGGACTGAAAGTTCCCAGCTTCTAATCACATGGTTTGTTCTCATGGAAACCAGCCCCATCCTTAAGTGGAGTCAGAAAGTCACTCATTAATATAACAAGACACCATTGTTGCTATTATCACTCAGGGTTTTAGGAGTTTTGTCTGAAATGGAATAAAGATCAAATATATATATTTCTTATTATAAATCACAATATTACACTCTTATTCCTCATGGGTAAATTGTACAATGCAACCAATGACACAAAAATTAAGTAGTGGTTCAGAGGTAAAGTCTGAAGATGCCATTAAAGCATTAATGGTAATTTTTTAAATAGTCCACCAATTCTTTGATATTCTTGAAATGGAATCTAATTTCCCTTCCCTTGAGTGTGAGCTGGGTTTAGTGACTTGCTCCTAACCAGAAGAATAAAGCAAAGGTGTGTGACTTTAGAGACCAAGTCATAAAAAGGCACTGTGGCTATGGCTCTCTCTCTTTCTCTGTCTCATCACTTGCTCTAGGAAAAACAGCTGACACACCATCAACACACTCCAGCAGCCCTGTGAAGCCCATACTGTGATGAACTCAGGCCTTTTGACAACAGCCACCTGAGCAAGCCATCTTGGAACTAGACCCTCTAAGCCTGGTCAAGCCACCAGATGACATCTCATCAAGTTGCAGCCCTAACTGACACCTTGACAGCAACCTCATGAAAACCCTTGGGCCAGAAGTCCCTAGAAAAGCAGATCCCAGATTCCTTACTCAGAAATTGTGTCAGATAATAAATGTGTGCTATTTTAAGATGCCAATCTTTTGTGTAACTTGTTACATGGCCATGGATGACTAATGCGGCTTTCTAAACACGGTCTCCACCAGTTTGCCATGCAGTGGGGGAAGTAAATTACAGCAGGAATGCACACACAAATGTGATGAACCATGACAGGCTCCGAATGTTCTATCCTATGAAGGAGACTACTGTGTACTGGAACTCCAAAGGAAAATATCCACATTGTGATGTTTGTGACTAATGTCCTGAAGCTAAGCAATTCAGAGCCTGTGTGGCAGTACAGAACAGTGGATTAGATAATAGGTGGTAGATAGAGATAGATGATAGATAGATGGATGATGAGCTATGTCCATGAGACTCTTCCTCATAGTTATGAGATATTAGAATATTAACTTGGACCATTAAGTAGCTCATTGAGATTGCATGTAACATGCTGCTAAAGCAGACACTTCATCAGTCAGATTAATAATAAAGTTCCAGTTAAGGCAATTGATTAATCATTGTGCAAACTTACTTCTCCATGTTTTAAGCTTTTGCCATGATATTACTATATATCCTGTTTTCCTTGAACCATATCAGCAGCAGAATTTTAAACCCTATTTGAATAAAATGACCCAGTCCCTGCCAAAGTTGACTGGAATAGATGTTCAAAACCTGATCCAAACAGGAACAAGGTGAGATACATTTGTGGGAGTTAAGAATTGGCTCTTGGTTGAAGGACTCTCTTAAAGAGAGTACCTGGTCAGCCACATTTTCTTCCATTTTAACATTGGAATTACACAGAAATCTAGCCTGGAGAGAAATATAGAGAAAAGGAGGCATAGAGGGAGAGGAAGGGAGAGGAAGAGAGAGAGAGGTATAGAGAGACAGACAGAGACAAAGAGAGAGAATGAGCTGTAATTTTATATCATCGATTTCCCCTTTCCCTGAAGCTAGTTATAAGTGTTTCTTCTGCAACCCAAAGAATCTATGTATCACACGAGTCATGACTTAACAGTTTAAATTATTAGCATTAAAAATTATTTGAACTTTGTTGCATATTATAGTAAGGTCCCAATGTCAAAGCATTTATTCTTTTGCACTTTAAGTGATTTTTTTCTGCTAAATTGAATAACTTTCCAGAAAAGTGGTACAAGTAAAAGATCTTATAAACATCATCTGTCTAACTCATGTTATTGGTTATTCGTGTAAAAGTTTATTACACAAAATTTCTTCTTTACATTTTTGGGAAAAATAGTCTATGATTTCCTATAAGTAAAAAAGCCAGGGAAAATATTTTATTCTAGTCTGTTATTTCATCACTTTAAATGAAAATACCAACTATTACCCCATCCAGCAAAGAAAACTCTGATCTCATGTAAAGCTTTAGAATAGTTTTGATTTTAAAAAGTTTCAATGGTAACAACAGGTCAATTTAAGTCAAAAGGACTATTATACACTCATTAGACACTGAAGAGATATAAAGAAGGTAATCAGATAAACCTAAAATAAGTTTGAAAAATTATAATACAACCTATCAAGAAAATGTATCATAACTAAGTCAAATAGAAATGTTATTTTACTGCACATAATTGATTGGCTGGAGAGAAGCACAGAGTGAGAAATCCAACAATATTTCCCTCTATTTCTCTAACAGTGTTTGAATAAGTTCTTTTCCTCATGATTTTTTAAACATTTCTTTCTGAGGAAGAAAAATTTCTGGTGTCTAGTGATGCCTAGTGTTAAGAGATTGCATTTCAGAATATTCCAGCTCATCTTTGGGTCATTGACCTCAGGTCTGAAAACCACAAAATGTTTCCTCCTGCAGCTTGTTCTTTGGATCAGTATGTGTCATAACTCCAGTATGTGCCCCTAGGCTAACTGTCCTGGCACCAAGGATTTCTTTTCATCTCTGGGAATTTCAAAGGATTGCAGATATGTATCAGTTATCAGAAAATACTGTTAGTCTTTTATGAAAAATTATCATTTCTTATTTCAGCTTCTGTCTTTTCTAGAATTTTCACTTTAGTCATTTTGTTGTTTCTTGAACTTAGTATTTTCTTATGATAGCTGGTGATGATTCTGTTGGCTTCTTTCTCCATCATTTTTTACTCCTTACAAGCATTAAAGGGATAAATGATCTGTGGAAGCATTTGATTCGTACCTGGAACTTGAGGTAGAATGGTGAGAGTTTGCAGAAAGTAATTTACTGGGATGGTGGGAAGAATAATTCTGGGTGAGTTAAAATGATGATGTCAGGCAAAAGGCAACAGTGTGGCTAGAAGGGGGAGTAGCGTGTGCATCAAAACATGCCCTAGGAAAGGGCTGCTCATCTGAAATGATGTGATTGTGGAAAGAACTGAGAGGTTCTCTATGTGGCAGAAGCTGTTGGTGGTCACCTATAGTGGCTCCTCCATGGCACATAATGCAAGACATTTCCTAGCCCTTCCTGTAGCTAGACAGGGCCATGTGACTGAGTTCTGGCCAATGAGCTTCTAGTTCTGATCACAGCATATTCCACGAAAGCTTCCACTCTTTCTCTCTTCCTTCGCCAGACCACCCTGCTGAAAATAAAGGATTCTGCAGGTCTAGAAGATGCTGCTGTCACAGGATAGAAAGAACCTAGATTTTTGAGTCATTGCTTGAAGGAAGGGTTGATTGGACTTTGCATAACAAGAAATAAACTTGTATTATGTTAAGCCACTGAAAATTGCAGTTCATTATAGTAGCTAGTATTAATTATCCTAATATTTCTTTGGGGTCTGATGTTGTTTTTGACATCATCACAGAAAGAGAATAAAGAAGCAGGAAAATATTACTCAGAAGATATTCTAGGGGGAGAGAAGAGGAGCAGAAACAAACAGATGGCATTGGGCATGGATGACCTCGGAGAGAGAAAACATTTTGCGGATGTGCCGACCTAATTTTAGAACAGAGCAGGACACTTCTAAGTGGACTTTGACTTACATAAAAGTAGATTGAAATATTTTTGACAACTATAATTAAGGGAATGCCTATTTTATATAAATGTAAATGAGGCACAATAAATTAAGTTTATTTGAAAATATAAAATAGGAAAAGCCAGAAATAAAATAACAAGTTGCTGAATATTTTTTTAAAAATTTATTAAAACATTCTGAAGTATGCTACATGTATTTCAAAATAGCATGGGGAAAAGAGAAAAAAATGCTGAAAGCCCTATGCGTTCTAAGTGGCCAGGTGCTGAGAAGACCCACAGTATATGTGGGGAATGTGTGGATTGTGTGCAATTCAATAAAGTATGCTAGGCCTGGGAGGCCAGACAAAGTGGCAGAAGAGGCCTAGTGTTTCCCTGTGTTTTTGTTTTTGTTTTTTTAATTTTATTGTTGTTGTATTACATCCAACCCCTTTTTGCTCCCCTTTGTCCCCTTCCCCACCCACCCTTCCCTGATCTTTTGAGTACTCAAAATCTAAAAGGTCAGTTTCAAGTAACAAAAGAAATATTTAGTGATTATTTGAAATCACTGACTACACTAAGGGAAAAAAAAATTAAAGCTAAAATCTTATTTGAAATACAGCATAGGTCTTTTTCCCCCTGAAACATGGAATTCAAAATTCTAAAATAATACCCTAAATCCTCACTCTTCAGTGAATAGTTCATTTGTGACTATTAAGTATAAGTCATTATCTTTAAAATATGCTAACACTGTGGCACCCATTAATTAGGATAAAAGCACTCTTTTGTTCCTTCTATAAACTGCAGCTGATGAACCCTTCTGGTGGCTTGGGGCTTCCTTCCTCTCCCACCTTCTTTTCCATGCCGAAATTAGAGACATATTAGGCTGCAGTGGAAATACGAGTTTACAAATAGAGATTCCTTAGGCTCACAGGCATCACTGAGGCAACACTATGTTCATCTAATTTCATCTATGAAGCTAACGATAAAGGTGGGTCATTTCCACCAGGAAGAGAGTGTCCAGGATCTTCAGACTCTAAAAATATCATCAGCTAGGGTGAATGGGTGGTGGAAAAGAGATAAATAGGTAGAGCAGAGAGGAATTTTAGGGCAGTAAAAATACTCTGCATGATTTTACAATGATGGATTATGTCATAGACTCAAAACACCAAGAGTGAGCCCTAAAGTACACTGGCCATTGGATGATTATCATAGATTGGCGTAGGTTCATTAATTGTAACAAATGTACCACTCTGGTGTGTAATGTTGATAATGGAGGAGTCTATGTATGTGTATGGGCAGGAGCAGGAGTACATGGGAAACTTCTGTATTTTTCTCTCAGTTTTTAATGAACCTAAAATTGCTTTATTAAAATGCCTTAGGAAAAAAAATCTCATTAGCTGATTGTTTCACCAGAAGTTGACTGAACAAAAAAATTATTAAAATGTAGGTGTCTTAAACACCACCTGTGCTAAATTCAGGGCTTAAATTATTTTCAACAAACTGTATTTTTTTTTTTGAGTTCAAAGAAAACACATTCTTTGCAGCAAACTTGGGAAGTACAGAAAATTCAAAGGAGAAATTATAAAATTCTGAACACTATGAACAACTTGTTATATACATGTATGTTTATGTATTGTATGAAGATGTTTGTGTATGCATATATATTTACAGTATCAATATATAAATGTTATATATTTACATATATAATATATAAATACATAATTTTTATATTTGTATTATACATATATTTACGTATGTAGAATTTTATTATATATTTTTGTTAGTTATGAACTTTGGGTTCTATTATAAAAGTCATCTTATTTGTTTATTAATATTTTGACACTTTAAATATATTCTCAGAAGTAACTTCAAAAGAGCTTCCTTTCCATGTTTACCTCATTCTCCAAAAAATTCGGAACGTAGAAGAGCATGTATATTTGTGTAAACTTCAACTGTTATGTTTTTCTTTAAAACAAATCATATTCTCTTCTTTGAAATGATGCTTTAGAGTTACTTGAGAGAGCTGTGCACTCTCATCAACACCATCATAAAGTTGTTGATTAAATCTTACCATGTGTACCTCTTCACATGCCATGAGCCCATGTCCTACCATCAGGGGTCGTTGAAGAAGCCGCATTTTAAAGTCTAGCTATTTGGGGACCCAAGATGGCAGCAGAATAAGTAGAAGCTACACTCACCTCCTCCCAGGACCAACCTGGAATTACAACTAATTTACAGAACAGTCGTCTTGCATAACCAACTGAAGACTAGCTGAAGAGAAGTCTTACAGCCAAGGATTTGCAGAGGAAGCCACACTGGGGCTGGAAGAAAGGGCGGAGGCGTGATAAGGGCTGGCCCTGCTCCCTGGGCTGTGGTTGAGGATCTGGAGGGATATCTCAGTTGCGGGGGCTTCCCCCTGAGAAGCAAGGGACCTAAACCTCAAGCTGGGCTCCTGAGCCAGAGCACCAGAGCTGGGAAGAAATTCCCACAGAACATCTGGCTGTGAAGAGTAGTGGGATTTTTGACCACTAGAAAGGGACAGGAATCCACTAGAGACACAAGCACCTTCTTAAAGGGCCAACGTACAAAATTTCTTTTGCAGACACTCACCCTGGATTCTCTCACAGGAACAGCAGAGTGGACTAGGGTTGTGTGAGGAGAGTCTATGGTTTGTGGCTTTGGGGAGAGAACTGAAGGGACAGCCACCAGGATCCCTGTGCTGAGTTATCTCCTACACCATAGATGCTGCTTTCTTAGATGGAGCACTTTCCACCTGAGTAGCACCTGCATGGGAGAAAACAGTAGCCCCACCACCTGGCCTCACTCTTGCCCCAACATGTGAGTCTTACCCCCTGCTAAGGAGTCTGCTGCCTTGGTGGGGGTGTAGAGATCTGGGCAGGATAAGGGGTGTCAGTGACTGAGCTGTGTGGCTTTGGGGGGCATTCTCCCCACTTTCCCATGAACCTCACTGATGCTTCATCCTCCCAGGATATATGAGAAAACCACCCTCCAGGTTTCTAGCAGACCCACCCGCTGGGCTCCAGCTTGGGTTCCGGAGGCCCTACCCACCTGACTCCTAGTGGCTCTTTCAATGGCTAAGCCTGTCAGATTGCCAGCAGGCAGAGGTAGGTGGAGGCAGATCTCAGGGTGCCTAGGGACATTTGCTGACCTTCCCCAAGGTCCAGGGCTGGTAAAAGCCAGCCTCATTGTGCAACTTGGTCTTTCCAGTCCGTACCCAGGCTCAGTAGAGGCAACCACAAAGTGTGAATCACTTGCAGCAGGTTTCCCACAGCCAGTGACAGGTAGAGCCTAAAACAGAGTCCCTCCCAAGGGGCCCAGAACCAACACACCCAGTGACCAGCTCCACACAATATCAGAGCAGGATCCATTATGCTTCACAAGCAGCAGCTTCAAAGGGAGACCCTGGCAGGCACCAAAATCTGCTAAGGCAAATTTCACTTTGTGTGGTTAGCACCTGCAGAGCAATGCACATGCTGTGGTTGGGGTTAAATTAAGCCTCATAGTCAGCTAGCCTGAGGGTAGATCTCAAGCACAAATGAGCCTGTAACAATCAAGTCTCAATTACAGCAGGATGGCCCATATAACCCACACAAGGGACATTCCTGGAACAATGTCTTTATAGGTAAACTTTACTAAACATTCAAAAAAGAACTAACACTTATTCTCAAACCCTTCCAAAAAAAAAAAAATTCAAGGGGCAAGAAGCCTTCCAAACTCATTTTACAAAGCTAGCATTATCCTAATTCCAAAACCAGATAAAGACACTGCAAAGAAAGAAAATTTAGGCCAAGATCCTTGATGAATGAACATAGATACTAAAATCCTCACCAAAATATTAGCAAACAAGATCCTGCAATAGATTAAGAAATTCATACACCATGACCTAGTAGAATTTATTCCAGGGTTTCAAAACTCCCACAATGGCCTATTTCACAAAACTAGAACAAATATTCCAAAAATTTGTATGAAATCACAAAAGATTGCAAATAATCACAGCAATCTTGAGAAAGAAGAACAAAGTTGGAAGGATCATGCTGCCTGATATCAAGCAATATTACAAGGACATAATAATCAAAACAGCATGGTATTGGTATAAACACAGACATATAGATCAGTGGAACAGTACAGAAAGCCTAGAAATAAACCCAGCTTATATGCTCAATTAATATTTAACAAGGAAGACAAAAATATACAATGGGGTAAAGATAGTCTATTTAATAATGGGCGTTAAAAAAATTGGACAGATATGTGCAAAAAAGGAAACTAGACTACATTCTTACACCATACACAAGAATAGACTCAAAATAAATGAAAAACTTAAATGTTATACTCAAAACCATACAATTCTTAGAAGAAAACATAGTAAAATCTTGGATATGTCTCATAGTAATATGTATTTTTTTCTGATATATCTTCTCAGGAAAGGGAAAGAAAAGAAAAATTTAAAGTAATGTGACTACATCAAGCTAAAATGTTTTTTACACAGGAGAGAAAACCATCAACAAAATGAAAATCCTATCCCTGAATGGGTGAAACTATTCACCAATAATATATCTGATAAAGGGTTAATAATCAAAATGTATAAAAAACTTATAAAATTGAACACCAAAAAACCAAACAATCCAATTACAAATGGGCAAAGAATCTAAATAGACACTTCTCTAAGGAGTACATACACATGGCCAATAGACATATGGAAAGATGCTCAACATCACTAATCATCAGAGAAATGCAAATTAAAATCACAATGAAATATAACTTCACACTGGTCAGAATGGCTATCATCAATAAATCAATAACAAGTGTTAGTGAAGATAATGGAGAGAAGGAAACCCTTGTGCACCATTGGTGGGAATACAGATTGGTGCAGCCACTATGGAAAACAGTATGGAATTATCTCAAATAATAATGGAACTGTCTTATGACCCAATGACACCACTTCTGGGAATATATGAGGTCTGTCTGGAAAAAGTCCAGCCATTGTTGACATAATGAGAATG
This sequence comes from Noctilio leporinus, assembly GCA_004026585.1. Lineage (NCBI taxonomy): Eukaryota > Metazoa > Chordata > Mammalia > Chiroptera > Noctilionidae > Noctilio > Noctilio leporinus. Next base: position 169,256 of record PVIW01002115.1, read on the forward strand.
GTTTGTGCAACATTGGTGTAACCTGGCAGCCCAGGAGAATGGACTGGAATGTGCATGTGTGAACAATGACAGCTTCACTGTACTAGTCTATAGAGTTGGTAGATGACATTGAGTGAGCATGTGTACTGTGTGGCTGTTGCATTCAAAATGCCTGAGCAAGTGGAGGTCTGCATCAAATTTTGCTTGAAGCTTGAACAGTCCTCCCTGGAAACTATTGAGATGATTCAGACAGCTGCAGCTATGGGCAACTGGTGATTGGCAGCTTTATCATGGCAATATGCCTGCTTATGCATCATGTCTCATACAGAGTTTTTTTCCCCCATCTTTTCTATTCTTTTTCTTCTTCTTGTCATCTTCTTTCAAAGAATGTATTTATTACTTTCAGAGAGAAGGGCAGGGAGATAGGAAGAAAGGGAGAGAAACATCAATGCATAGTTGCCTTTCACCTGCCTCCAGCTACAGACTTGGCTGGAGACCTGGCTTGTAACCTGGTTATGTGCCCTGACTGGGAATCGAACCAGCGATCATGCAGAGGTTTTGGTAAAATATCAAAACACCCTTGTGACTCAGCCCCACTGAAGCCATTTTTGGTACCCTGTGACTTCTGGCTTTTATCAAAACTAAAATTACCTTTGAAAGGGAAAAGATTTCAACCCATTGATAAGATTCAGGAAAATACAATCGGACAGTGGATGGTGATTGGGAGAACTGTGTGAGGTCCCAAGGTACCTACTTTGAAGGGAACTGAGGCATCATTGTCCTATGTACAATGTTTCTTGTGTGTTGTATCTTCTTCAATAAATGTCTATTTTTTCATAGTTCATGGCTGGTTACTTTCTGGACAGATCATGTTCCAAGAAACCCAAAACTCTAATTGAAAGAATGTATGCACTGGTATGTTCATTATAGCATTACTTACAATAGTCAAGAATTGGAAGCAGCCCAAATGTCCATCAGTAAATGTGTGATTAAAATAGCTGTGGTACATTTATATAATGGAACACTACTCAACCATAAAAAGAAGGAAATTTAACCTTTCATGACAGCCTGTATGAAGCTAGAGAGCACTATGCTAAGTGAAATAAGCCAGTCATAGAATAACTAGTACCATATACAGTTAATTTCACTCATAATGTGGAGTCTAATGAACAAACTGAACAAACAAGCACAACAGAGACAAACTCATAGATACAGAGATTGACAGCTTTTGGTGGTGGTGATAAGGGGTGATGAGTTGAGCAGGAAAGGAAAAAGAGAAAAAAAAATTCATGGACACCTACAACATTGTGGTGATTGTGAGGTCAGTGTAGGGGGTGAAGGTATATAAGGGGAGATAAATGATAATGGAAGAAGACTTAAGAGCAGATGTGTTGTGGAATTGTACACTTAAAACCTGTATACTTTTGTTAACCGGCATTACTCAAAATTCAACATAAGGAAAAAAATAAAGTCTCCCTACTTTGTAACAAATTTAATAGTTTGGGCCATTGTCTATGATGCTCTTATAGTCCTTGAAGGGTCACTTATTGTCCAAAGGGAATCAGTGGTCTCTCTGTTTTTATGAAACTTGTAAATAATATAACATTTTAATGGTTTTCTTTTTCATTGGAAACCTTGGCACTCTCAAAATTTATTTATAAAGAAGGCCCTCATAAGTCACTTGTAAGCATGTGATGACATGCTGAGCTTAATTTTTACTTTGCCTTGAAGCAGGAAGAGGGTGAGCAATTCCTTTCTTTGCTTCATGTTACACAGTTTCATCCCAAAACTGAAAGCAGCTACTGTTTTTCCCAAAGCCGTACAGGGCCTTGGGTTGTACAGATTCTACCACATGACAACCAGAATCAAGTTGATGAAATGCATGAAATTTATTATATTTCCAATAGGCATTTTTCTGTTCTGAAGGTCTCTGTATTCAGCCCCGGTGCTTAGGAGAGAGTGTGGATGTAAAGAGGAGCACAAATCACTGAAGCTAAGGGGCTGGTCATCTTTGAGGAGTTTCTGATGGGTCACAGTGTTATTTAGTACAATCTAAATCTTGTGAAAAATGGTTGTTCTCCAAGAGAAACAAAACTGGTCAGTCTGTATGCTTGAAAATAAAGGAAACGTAATTCTAAACTGACAACCTTCTATCCTAGTGATAATATTTGAGCAAAATCCACTGAACTTTGCCTATAGACTTTTGTGGTTGGATGAGATAGGAGCTCAGGTACAGTGCCAAGAACCAAGTATTGTAGTAGTATATGTTTTGTTCATAGAAAATATAAACTATTTTCTCTGTAGCAATGAAACAGCATCAGAGTTTTTCTTACACAAAATCATGGAATGATAAATTTCAGAATTTTAGAATATGTGCAGCGTTTACAAAAAAAGGAAAGAAAGAAAAAGAAAAACATTCCTGAGTAATCATTTAGTGAAAAAATCTGTTTCTTAGTAAGATCACCTTTCAGTAAAATAGGCAGACATTACTCTTGAGTTGTACTATTTCCAATTTTTAGTAAACCTTTTGTGTTCTAAATTTGTCAAGTATTTTAAAGTGCTTGTTTTCTTTACTCCTTGAGTTAAATATTTGAATTAAAAAAGAAATCCAATTTATTATTGTCCAATTCCTACTTTACTTCTAACACCAGACACAGATATTGTCAGTTGCTCCCAGAACTCAACCATCTCATGAAGAATTGCCGGCAGAAATGGTCCAAGGACAAAGCAGGTCCAGGGGCAAAGCAGGACCTCTGGAATAAGTCCTTCAATTAAAGAACAGGAAACAAAAGGAGATACATAATATAAAAATAGTCTAAGAACTCGAGAGAGGCAATTGTTATCTTGGTTGCAGATTGAGCCAGTAAGGGCAGAAACTCTGCAGATCAGGCAAGATCACTAAACATGGAACCCACAGTACATGAGGACACAAGATCAATCTGAGGAAACAGTAGTAGCATCAAACCACAAATCAGGATGAAGACAGCAGGTACCCTTCAGGTACTTCTCAAGACACCATATGCAGACAGGAGATCTTGTACAACCAGAAAATCCCAGAAGTCACAAGTTTATATGAAGCTGGATGGTGCTCCCGGCCCCCTCAGGATACATGCCAGACCCAGAGGAGGACATGTGCCTTGAAGGAATGAAGCCTGTAAACCAAACTGCAGCCTCAAACAAGGAGCTCAGAGGTTTCTTCCACCCACGGAAGCTGAAGTTGATGAGCAGACAGCTTGATGACGCAAATGCGGCTACAAGTGAACTGCGTGCAGCTCAGGAACCAGAACTTTTGGATTGCTGCAAGTACTGGCCTGCCTGTAAAATCAAGGATGGCTGTGCTTACCATCACCCTGTTTCACCTTGCCAAGCATTCTCCAGTAACAAATTTGCTGAAAAATATTTGTCTATCCAAATTGTAAATATGATGCAAAATGCACTAAGCCAGATTGTCTCTTCACTCATGAGTAGAAGAATTCCAGTACTCCCCTCCAAAACCAACAGTTACAACACCAACACTATCTTCTAGCAATTAGCTCGGCTGTCACTTATGGGAATGTCCCTTCTGTCATATAAAACTTTAAAGATTTAACATTCAATGTACAAGACTTGACTGCACATTTTATCATCCTACCGTTAGTGTATTACCACCCCATGCCTTGACATGGGTTCAGCCTCAAATCTGTGAATGATACCCAGTCCTACCTGGCAGGTGGTCATGAAGTTTGAAAGTTTTCATCTACTCATGAAAGAGATTCTATAAAGCTTGTCAAATCTGTGCAACTTGAAATATATTGATTACATAATACAAAAGAAATCTCACTGACATACAGAAAAGTCTTTCCCCCACCCTTGTCACAAATACAAATTGCATTGAAAACATTTACAGTTCAGCCTCTTTCTACGTCATTTATGCTGAAAATATTTTTACTTTGTTAGTGGAAATCCTAGAAGGCAGAAAATACCAACTGCTTTTCACTTCTCCAAAGGAAGGAACAGAGCTGGCATTTTCAAAATGATTCTCTAAAAATCCAGTATTGGATACATAAGCCCTATTTCCACACTCAGTGGGGAGGATACAGGTGGCAATTGCATGAGGGAAAAAATAATTTGGTATTCTTAGCTACAGGATGGAAGAAATGTGTATATAAACTACTTCTGTGAGATGAGAAGAACATCTCAATCACTTTGATTCTTTACTACAGTTCTGACCAGGATCAGCACTCAGAAATGGGATGTGCCCTGTTATTAATCATTTCGAGCACCTGATATACAAATGCAGATGCCAGCATGGGGCAGGATTTAGGTGAGACAGAGAGGTTCTCGTCCCCCCCCCCCCCAACTCCGAATTTATCCGGATCTGGAAGGACAGAGGCCTTTACTCTCCAAGAATAATTGAGTGTGACTGAAGACTCTAACAGCACTTCTATTCCAGGGGCTTTTCCAATCTCAGCATCGAAGAGGTGTGTATGTGTCATCTCATGGTTAATTCATCATGGTTAATTCATCATGTCTGTATTAAATACATTTGAAATAACAGCCTTCATTGTAACACAAATGCAGATGATACATAATTTCTAATCTTAGTGAGCCAAGGGAATGAGGCTAGTTGTACTCTGAAGGTAAGCAATAACTACCCATCTGATTGTTAGGTCCAAGTTATCATCTTTATAACTGAGCAATGCCCCTATTTCACAGTTACAAACATATATGAATATATGGGAAGGGTATATATATATCCAGCCACATTCTGATTTCACAAGGCAACTCAAAAAATTATGAGTCAAAAAATCATGGCTTCTTGCCATTCTCCAAGATAAAGTCTGAGCTGTGGAATGTAGACTTTTTTTCTGGCAAAGGACGAAAAAGTAATTTGCTAACAGGGCTGCTTGATCACTATTCTTCACTCACAATTGCTGGCATTGCATGGAAAAGGAAGTTCAAACAACTTAAAAATTGTTTTTCAAGCTTCTCTGGAACTCCTAGTAACCTCTCACAGAACTTCGAATGACATCTGCTGAGCTCCAGTTGAGAAGCGCACACTAGACTGCAGGCTTATGAAGAGTGGGAACTACGTTTTCTTTTTTGGCATCCTAAGCACCTAACCCAATGCCTGGAGCAAAGCTGATGCCTAATATTTGTGGAACTGAAACAAAAGTCATCTTTGTCCTACTAGCTAAATTAGAACATAATTTTTTCTTGATCTTTTATAGAGTTAATTACAAATATTTTGCCTTTAAAGTTCCAAATGGACAGCAATTATTGAACAAATCACATGCCATATCACTTCATGTTACCAGATTTCATTTTCAAAGCTTTAGTTTATTAAATTATATCTATAATTCATTCTGTTTCCTAGTTATCCAACAGGTCCTGAAAAACCACTGAAGACCAATGAAGAACTTATTTTCATTTTGGCAGTAATCTACACAACATGTTTCAAACTCAGATAATTTTAAAAAACATTACAGGGCAATGGGGGAGGCCAAATAGACAATAAGTAGATAATAAGAGCTGTATTATGCTACATATTTTATTAAAATATTTTATTAAAATATTCTTTTAAGGTTGCAAACCAGGTCTCCAATCAGGTCTGTGGCTGGAGGCAGGTGAAAAGCAACCATACATTGATGTCTCTCTCCCTCTCTGCCTCTCTCCCTTCCCCTCTTTCTAAAAATAATGAAATAAAATCTTTAAAAATAAATAAATAAAAATAAAATAAAATAAAAATATTCTTTTAAAATATGTAAAATAGAACTACCACATGATTCAGCAATATCACTTTTTTGTATTTATCCAGAAGAATTAAAATCAGAAGCTAGAAAAGATATATGCACTCCCATGTTCATTGCATCTTTATTCACAAGACCCCAAATGCCCATCAGCAGAGGAATGGCTAAAGAAAATGTGGTATATAAATTCAATTAAAGGTAATTTAGCTTGAAAAAAAGAAAATTATGCAATATGTGACCACATGGATGAACCTTGAGAATAGAGCTGATATTTACAAAGAGGAAACCACCATTTATTATGTAAAGCCATAATGCCCCTGCTGGTTCTTGAGTGCCTTTTTAAATTTGTTTTAGTGTTTTTACCTACTCTTTCACATATTTTATTAAATGATTATGCTTTCCTGTTATAATGTGGCAAAAGTCTTCAAACATATATGTATATTTATGCAATGAAGCAGCATGATGATCAGTTTCATACACTTCATGAATCAGCTTTTTAAAATGTCTTTTAATCATGTATTAAATTGTAATGGAAATTATTATCATGATTTTAAAAAGTTTTCTTGCCTTGAATTCCCACCAGAATTTTTTTTTCAATATCATCCTCCCACACACAGGCTACCATCGAAATAAATGTAATCACACTCCAAATCCAAAATTAGTAATGTTGAAATGCTTTGCATTGTCTCTTTCCTTCATTAGTGTTACAGACCAAATGCTTAGCAGTATGTTCCTGCATTAAAAAAATAAATTTGTGATTTTGCTCATAAACTCCAAAAGGACTATCACAGGCAAAAAAGAGTTTCCTCTGCTTAAATTTGAGTCCTTTTATTTATTGTGAACGTGATTACTCTCATTTTTTTCATAGGACTGAAATACTATTTCATGTACTGAAAGTGCTAATGATTTCCTTGAGCTGAGTCATCCTTGAGGACTTCAGCTCTAACCTTGGTGCTCTGCCCAAAGGTGTCAGACCAGTGCTGGAAACTGCACCAAAGCATCTGCAGTTCTAACAAAGACCATGGCACAGTCGTTGATGACTGCATCCCACAGGGTCACAGACAAAAGGAAACAGTACTTTTCTCCATTTGCTTCTTCTCCTGACATCATCTAATTTACTTAGGTAAAAAATGTTTATTAATCACAAATCAGTAATACGGAAACATTAGTGAATATCTGGGTTGTTTGGACTATATTTCTGGTTAAACTTGCGTTTCACGAGTTGGCCAAAAGATGAGAGAAGATTGAAGATAACAGAAGAGTTCCGAGTCTTAGTTCTTTGGTCCATTCTGTAAATGCTAGTTATAGACAATGTGGCCCTTCTGCTTGCATCCTGCAATGGGGAGATTGGGTTCATGCCACTAACAATGAAGAGGCTATAGGAAACAGAGTACTGTTCTTGGTGACTTCGTTTCTACCCAGCTCAGGCTACTTAGATGAGATCCACCCTGCAACTAGTTGCTTTAATAAGGTCAGTACCATTTACTTCTCTGAGATCTACCTTTAAAGAGGCCTACCCAGAGGCCTTAGAGCTAAATTTGAGGAGGATCTTAAATTCTGGGGAGTGGAAAAAGTGAGATTGTTCAAAAGCTGTGTTTCTGAATAGCACTTTCTGTTTCCAGTGATATCGCCATTACATGTTTAACCTTCTCTGATCATATTTGGGAGACATGGGAAATATCAATTAAACCCTGAAATACCACTTCTGGTCAACGTGGCAACATAGATAAACACAACTTGCCTCCTTGCGCAACTACATCAAAATTACAACTAAACTATAGAATGATCATCATTTAGAACTGTCAGAAATCAAGCTGAATGGAAGTCCTATAACTATGGACTTAAAGAACAAACTACATACAGACCTGTAGGATGCAGAAGGAGCTGGTCCCACATCCACAAGTGGTGAATAAAAACTGGCAGGAATATGCCAAGAGTAAAGGGTCCCAGCCCCACAACAGTCCTCCCAGCGCAGGATTCCAGTGCCAGGAAGGGAAATTTCCCTAACTTCTGGCTGTAAAAACCAATGGGGACTGAGGCTTTGGAAGACTGCTGGGATCCATGAAGTTCCTCTTAAAGGACCTGCACACACTTATGCAGATACTCTCACTCTGTGCTCCAGAGTAGGGGCACAGATTGAAAGACAGCAGAGGCATACGAGTGGGAACTGAATTGTTTGGCATCAGGGTGACAGCTGGGAGGCAGCTTTCTTGCAGACAGGAGTGCTGGTAGAGGCCACTGTTCCTTTTCTGAGCCCTCCCCCAATAGAACCACACAGTTGGCACAGGGGCTCCATATCAGAGACTCCACCAGCCTGGCTCACTGTTAGCCTCACTTTGGTGATTCCGGGCGGATGTGTCCCACCCAACTTGCAGGCCCACCGAAGTGGTTTCCGGTGGCTTTTCCATATGAATGGTTTGTCTTGGCCCATGCTTCAGATTTTCCTAAATTTTCTCAAACAAGCAGCATCTGGCTTCAGCAAGCCCCACACCTCTCACTAAGTGGCCCCACACCCAGCACAAGTTGCAGCCAGCCCTGGTTCACAGCTTGGCCTTGCCTGGGCACCTCTAAGCCCAGCACATGTAGCAGCCATCTGCAGGTTGCTTTGTAGCTTATGCTGCATGACAGAACAGAGGCTGTGGCTGACCTTAGATGTGCCAAGAGCAATCAAAGCTCAACTACAGTAGGAGGGTATGCACAGCCTACACAGTGGGCACAGCACAAGCATCCAGCTTGGGTGATAGGGGAAACTGTGCCACTGGGCCCTATAGGACACTCACTATATTAGGCTACTCAACCAAGTCTGAGAGATGTAGCAGCTCTACCTAATACGTACAAATAAACAGAGGGAGGCTGCCAAAGTGAGAATACTAAATAAACAAATAAATAAACAAATAAAAAAACATGGCTTAAATGAAATAATACAACTCAAAAAACAAACAAACAAAAAAAAATCCATCAACTAAACAAAATGGAGACAGGCAAGCCACTAGATACAGAATTCAAAACAGTAGTTATAAGGGTGCTAAACCAACTTAGAGGAAGAGCTGATAAACTCAGAGAGAACTTCAACAGCATAAAAAAGGACATGGAAACCATAAAAAAGAAAAGAACCAGTTAGAAATGAAGGATACACTAACTGAGATGAAAAATTTACAGGGAACCAACAGTACAGTGGATAAAACTGAGAATCAAAACCTGCAATTTGGAATATAAGGAAGCAAGAAACAACTCATCAGAACAGCAAGAAGAAAAAATAATCCAAAAAATGAGGATAGTGTAAGGATCCTCTGGGAAAACTTCAAGCATGCCGCATTCACATCATGGGGGTGCCAGAAGGAGAAGAGAAAAAGCAAGAAATTGGAAACCTAATTGAAAAAATAATGAAAGAAAACTTCACTAATCTTGGTGAAGAAAATAGACATACAAGTCCAGGAAGCACAGAGAGTCCTAAACAAGATGAAATGAAAAAGACCCATCCCTTGTAATTAAAATGACAAAGGTTAGGCCCTGGCTGGTGGCTCAATGGATAGGCACTGGCCTACGAACTGGAAGGCTGATGGTTCGATTCCCAGCCAGGGCACATAATCAGGTTGCAAGCCAGGTCTCCAGCCAGATCCCCAGCTGGAGGCAGGTGAAAGGCAACCATACATTGATGTTTCTCTCCCTTTCTGCCTCTCTCCCTTCCCTTCTCTCTGAAAATAATAAATAAAATCTTTAAAAAAATGTCAAAGGTTAAAGACAAAGAGAGAAGCTTAAGAGCATCAAGAAGAAAAGGCATTAGTTACCTACAAGGGGGCCCCCATAAGACTATCAACTGACTTCTCATAAGAGACTTTGTAGGCTAGAAGGTATTGGCAAGAAATATTCAAAGTCATGTAAAGCAGGGACCTACAACCAAGATTACTCTACCCAGCAAAGCTATCATTTAGAATTGAAGGATATATAAAGAGCTTTCCAAACAAGAAAAATCAAAAAGAGCACATCACCATCAAGCCAGCATCATATGAAATATTCAGGGGTCTTCTTGAAGATAAAAAATATGAAGAATAAAATGGCAACTAATACTTATCTATTGACAATTGAATCTAACAAAGAAGATAAACAAGCAGAACATAAACAGAATCATAGATACAGGGAATGTTTTGATGGTTGCCAGATGGGAGGGGAATGAGAAGATTTAGCTAAAAAGATGAAGGGGTTGAGAAGTACAAATGGCTAGTTACAGAATAGCCATGGGGATGTAAAGTACAGAATAGGAAATGGAGTAGCCAAAGAATTTATATGCACAACTCATGAACATGGACAATGGGATGGGGATTGCCTGAGGGAGCGGAGATGCTGGGTGGAGGAGAGCAAAGGGGGAGAAATAGGGACAATGGTAATTGCATAATTACAAAATAAATCCTAATGTAGTACATCAAGAGATTGAAAACCAAGTCAAAGCTGAAGTTCCTGAGTGAAATTCTATCTGTGTTTTGTTAGTAAGATTTTCATTTGCCTGGTCTCCCATGCATTAATAGGAATTTCACCAGCTCTACTGCTACTCCATACTCCAATTGCATACCTGCTGCACTTGCATCCAAATTAGGAAAATTCTTATTTTCAATATTCTAAAAAAGTTTTTGAAAGAAACCTAAAACAAAACAAATTAATCACAAAAATACATAAGCAGAGACAATGCCCAAAGAAATGTCAGCTGTCTTATTGACAGAGGACAGGAAATATCATAGAGGTGGGGAGCAGAGTTTCTGTTTGGGGTGATGAAAAAGTTTTGGGTGCAAAAGTGATGGTTGCATAACATTCTTAAAGTAATGCCACTGAGTATACATATTACAGTAAAAATGATGAAAATGGCAAATTTTACTTTATGTATATTTTAACACAAGTCAAAAACCCAATAATGTACGGTGGGCCTGTCAGGGGTGAGTAATGGGGGAAAAATTGGGACAACTGTAATTGAACAATAATAAAATAAAATTAACCCAGTAATATATCAAATATTTTTAAATTGCACACTTTAAATGAGTGAATTGCAGGGACTGTGAATTACTGTATATCTTAATAAAACTGTTTTTAAAATATGAAGGAGAAAAAGGATCAAACCCTCTGGTAGAGAAAGACCACAGCTAAAGCCTTATGGTCCCAGCCTTTCAGTTTTCATTTTTAAGAATTTGATTTGATTTGCTTCTTCCTCTACAATACTGCATTTCCCTGGCAGCTGTCCCATTTTAATCTACACGGGGAGGAAACAGGCTGACAAAATATTGCTGCTGTTGGAAGATGAAGCTTATTTGTTTTAGCACTGTAGCTACTAGAGATCTTGTTTTTTCCTTCCAATATGTAAAAGAAACATGCTGAACAGTGGCAGGTGGTCCTTTTGATTCCTTATCAAGATGGCCTTATGGACAGCAATGGAAATCCAGTAAACTGGAGTAAGAAATGTGTCCCTGATTGGTTATGTTTTGGGCCAGATTTTCCCAAATTCTGACAACATGTGGAAATGAGAATAACTATTGATAATTGCCTTTGTTAGAAAATTAGACATCTAGCTGTCTGCAAAAAAAGTTAGTGTTTATGACTCATAGGTTCCACATGATGCAATCTCACATTTCTGTAATCACTTCTAAAGCCCCAAATTCATGAAAACCTATTAACAATTGTGGCATGCTTACCAATTAATAGCCAACTTCAAAATTATTATATTAAATTTTATATGTTGTAACCAATTTTATCAATTGCTTCTACCATAGTAATTGTGGAAGAGACCTTAGCACAATGCTGTGGGTTAAAAAAGATGACTAACTTATTTGTCAGTTAAGGTAAATTCAATCTTATTACCACCATTTTTAACGTTACTACAAAAGATTACACAAATCTTTTTTTATAAAAGATTTTATAAAACAGTATATAAGAAAGTGATATAGCCTTTGTTTTTTAACGCTGTTTGATTTTGTTATGCATCCTCTATTTCTTACCAACAATGACAATCACCTGATTAAAAAAAAAACAACTCAGTATAACAGGGAGGAGATGGCAGTGTGGATGGACCAACAGGAAGAGGGAAGTCATTTTACAATTTATCAAGATAAATATTGCCACCTCAGGCTTCATAAAAAATAAAGCCACCCTTAACAGCAAAATTTGAGCACTTAGATGTTTTAATTGTGGCTTTAAAGGAAGTAATTAACACATCAAAATTTTTCTCTCAAATAAACATTTTTTAATTTTAAAGTTTCCTTGGGATGATACTGATTTTCTCAAAATTACTTAACAATTCCAAAATAAAAGGTCAAAAAGCCTTCCTTAGGACAAACTTGTTCTGTTCCTAATGATGCTTCTGGAACCACAGTCAATGAAATCATCACAAACACAATAGTGTTTGTTCTGGGACAGACTTTCTGGTTTCTCATTCCAAGACAAAGAAAGACTAAAAAATCCAAACGAAGACATATTTCTCCCAAACAAATTGTACTGTTTAAATGAGCCTCTTCATAGCTGAGCTAAAATGCTTGCTGAAGTTATTTTTAACTGGGAACAGAACATTCATTTTGGAAAATGTTCAGTTCCCTAAGTTTATAATGAGCAAAAATACATACTTCGAATGAAAGACTATGCAAACTGCAGTACCCCCATCAGCAGAAAATAAATTTTATGGTTTTTTAAGAATGAAAGTCTTCTAGATGCTGGGAAGCTCTGAATCTGGATCACCTATATCGATGCTGAAAGAGACTGAGCACTTAACTCTATCTAGACATGGAGTTGTTTTCTTTGCCCACACACATTTCCTCATAAATAATGAGCCTCGGTAATGCCAAACAGATTCAATTGTTTTTATTGATTATTATTACCTCTATTAAACAATGTTAGCCATGTAGGATGGTTAAAAAACAACTAATATTCTTAGTCTATGTACATTCTATGAATTGATATAACTAGATCCAGTCTTTCACTATAGCAGTGAGTTTTCAGGTTGCACAAAGATAAGTAATTAATGTTCCAACACAATAATCACTTCTGGGTTAAGTTCAATACAATTCACAGATTCCTATTACACACCTTCATGTACTTATAGAGCTTTAGCACAAAGTCAATACAAATATGCAAGTATCTTCCTTCTAATGGTTACTGTGATGCTAGAGGTGGGTGTCAGCAATGGGTATCCTCCTGAGTTCTACAATTTGGGAGTCCGTCAAGGTGCCACCTTCCTGGCTGCCTTGACCAGATTCATTGTCACTGACGCTGAGACCAGCACCTGCAATAGACAAGGAATAAATACAAAAACTTCCAACTATAGGTGCAGTGAATTAAAGGTCAAGTTACATGTTTATTTCTACTATATTAGTAAAAAGCGAATGTACATTTAGAATAAATATTATTAATACCTTACAAGTATAAAACGATACTGTAAATTTCTGTTGGTAGTTTTTATAAATAAAATTAATTTCTAAAGATACAAGTTGAGGTTCTTAATGGTTGACAGGTATAACTCTCTCAAAGACAGCATTTCTCAACTGGGGGCTTATTAAAATTTTAAAAAAATTCAGGCAGGTAATAAGAGTTTTTCAGGATGGGGGTAGGATTTGCTGTTCAAATCCCCAAACTCACAGTGTACTGAATCTATGAGGCCCTTCAGCTGAGACTCAGCCAGTATGGGCGGTGATCCAAGAAGAAAGACGGGAACTGACAACACCTGGTGCCATATCAGTGCCCAGAGACTAGGGTTCTGAATGACTCAGATCTGATCCTGAGATAAAAATAATTATGCAACACAATGCCAAAACAAATCCACCAAAGAATCCCCAAAGGCTAGCTGTTAATTAGATATAGCGCTGGGAATCTGTTTTATGAAAGCTCCATTATTCACTACTTTTTCACAACTCTGAATAATTCAGAAAAGTTTACACTGTGGTAGAGTAGCACCTTATTCTTTTCTAATTTGCAAACTCTCATGCTCTCCCTTTCACACACACACAGAAAATGGGGATGTGGTCACAGGGCGTGCTGCTGGTATGAATTTGTTGCACATTGGGCTCGGAATGAGAAAGTGAAAAAGTAGAGACTTCCCTTCCTGTTTGAGATGTAGGAAAGGCTATTCTGCAGAATTGGTGGCTATGGGAAGATGGTGAATTAGCTTTGTCTTACTCTCTTTGGGATGGAAGCAGGTGGCCATTAATGACCCTTCTAGTCAAACTCTCCTTCTTCTGGGCCTCCACCCTTCCCACCTCTCTTAAGATAGACTGCTGCTGAAAGCCCACTTCCTTCCTTTGCCTCTGTGACACTGTACTCACTCACATCACCCTCTGATCTCCAGAGGTCTGTTTTCTCTTGCACCTCCTCCTGCTGTCTGACCACTGGAGGCCTTATCTTCAGCCTTGCATCAAGGCCTACAAGATCCACCCCTGCCTGCTCTCTAGCCAGATGTCTCGCTAGAGCTGCAGGTCATACCCCTTTCACACCATGCTATTATGTCGGCACTGCCTGGGATTCTCTTCTCACTCCCCAACTTCTTAATCTGGCTGCCCCCTACTCTTCCTGTATCACCTCTGCTACCCATGGAAACATGAGGATTCTCTTTCAAAATGTAATCCCCACTGGATTACATCCTTCATAACTTTATATTCCTAGCTCATAGGACAGTGCCCAGCACGCTGTGGGTGTTCAGCAACTGTTTGTTGTATGTGTTAATAAACTATGTTCTGCATCCCAGCTCCTACAAATGCTTCTTCCATCTCTACTGTTAATTCTATTCCTCTGATCTATTCAGCACTGCTCTGCCTTTCCCTTTTCAAGAACAAACATTAGTCCCTATGGTGGCCTGTACAAGTCTGAAACCCTCTCTGCAATGGCTTTGAGACACTCCTTAATCTCGCTCTACTCTACTGAATAGACATTTCAACCTTTGCCCATTGGAGAGCTTCCTCAAGGTGATCAGGTATCTTGACAGGTCCTGGATGTGCCATGTTAAGTCCAGCCTACATGTCTTCCATCCATCAAGACCCATGCCCATACCCTTTCACAAACACTTCTTTCATTATTCCTTCAAAACAGGGAGTTAGAAGGTGCAATATTTGAAATGTTGTACTTTACACCTGAAAACTTATTAATCACATCCCCTTTACTCTCTCAAATTGTTCTGGTTTGGATGATAAATTATATGGTACCTCCACATATAATGGGTATGTTGGTCATGAATTAAAATATGTAATAAGTTCAATGAGAAAAGAGAATGATGTAAATTTTCCAACTGCAAAAGAAAAATCTGTTTATATATTTTAAAATATTTTATTTATTCATTTATTTTTAGAGAGAGGGGAAAGAAGGGAGAAAGAGAGGGAGCAAAAAACATCAATGTGTGAGATCACCGACTGGTTGCCTGCCACATACTCCCAACCAGGGACATAATTACTGACCCTAGGTATGTTCCCTGACCAAGAATCAAACCAGTGATCTTCTGGTTTGCAGGACGACTCTCAACCCACTGAGCCATACCAGTCACGTCAAGGCTGTCCATATATTTAAAAAATGAAATGAAAATCAGTGGGTATTAAATTGCAATGGAATTTAAACCCCTTGAATTAGTTGAATAGAATAAGGTAAAATTTTTATTTTTAAAATGCTAAAATGTACATTATTTGGCACTAAACTTATGATGAAATCTTTAGACATTTATTGGAACATATGCTAAGGGTTACATAACTTTTCTAAGTCATTTCAGGGTTCAAATGAAAAAGACTTAGAAGACCCACTTGACTTGGACTGTCCTGAGACAGGTCAATGGTTGCAAATTAAAATGTCACAGCGAAGCTAGTACAAACCAGTAACACAGGTCTGGTGAGCCCGAGACAAACTGAAGAGCTGTCACTCTGTCTAAAGAAGCAACTATTACTCAACTCCAACCATTCTGTTGCTAGATTTTGTAAAAGGGAAATTCTGAATTTTGATATCTCAATTTGTAAATTTTTGCCTTAAAAATGCTAAAATGCTATGAGAATCAAACAGAACACCTTGCTGGGCCAAATCTGGCCTGTGTATCAATTGCAAATTCTGCTATAGTAGCATGGCACATGGACTGTTCCTTTGATTTGATCACATTCTACGATGGAAAGTTTATAAGGGATGGTGCTTGATTTTTATAGAACCTTTTCCTAAAATAAAAGGAATCAATATGGGAGACTTCTAATTTGGTCTTTGAAGTATTTATTTCTTAACGGGTGTAGTAAACTCTCAGGAATACTAAACTCTATCTATAGATAAGGAAGTCATTCCATACATTCCTGAACTGAATGCATTTAATACTTGTTATATATATAGGACCCACATCAAATTGAATAATGCTTCAAGAATTCATTTTATGTGCAGTGCTGGGGACATAATCTTCCTGGAGAGTTATCTGTAATCTGAAAGCCCCCTCCCATTTAGTTCTAATGCTAAAGAGCATTTTATGCATTTGTGCATATCCTTTTTCGTGAAACTCTTTTTAGTTCTCTTTCTCTCCAAGCTATACTGTTCCCTCTCTGGGACCCTATTCTATTCACTCTGTTTTTTAAAAAAGACTTTGTTTAATTAGTTTTAGAGAGAGGGGAGGGGAGGAAGAAAGAGAGGGAGAGAAGCATCTATCGACTGCCTCTCGTACATGCCCCAGAGCTAGGAACTGAAGTCACAGTCCAGGCATGTGCTCTGACCGGGTATCGAACCCAGTGACCTTTTACTTTGCAGGACAACACCCAACCAACTGAACCACATTTTTCAGGGCTCTTCTAGTCACCCTTTAAATGTAAATATTATCTAGGACGTTCTTCTAGTTCACCTTCCTTTCCCTTGTTTTTACTTCTTCCCTCACCCCCAGCCCCCACCTCACTTATTTTCTTCTTGACTTCTTTCCTTCCGCTTTCCCGGATCAAGCTTATTCATCCCCATTGCTCCAAATATAACCTCTGAATGGATGCATTTCCAATTAATACCTCCAACCCTGAACTCTTGCCCAACATCCTTCAAATATGCCTATTTAAGAGCCAACAGGTGTAATGGTTATTAGGTCCAAACGTGAACTTACCAGATTCTTCCTGCACACAAATAAATGAACAATGCTCCTTCTATAATTTCTTAGTCACTTGAAGAGAAGTGACTGTCCTCTCTGCTCCCTCAGCATTCCTCCTGAGTTCACCTTCTCTTTTGATTTCTACTCCCCAGGTCTGAGGCCCAAACCTCATTCCTTTGGACACAACCTCACAGCCTTTCTGATTTTGCTTCTAAATTCATTCTTCATACTTTCCTGAGAGTTACTTTGCCTCAAAAACCAGTAGGAACATGCCATTCCTCTCCTCACAAACCTTCATGGCTCCCTAGGTTCTATAAAAATCCCACTCCTTAGCATGGCATCTGAACAGCATTTAAACATTATGCAAAATACCAGGAGGTGTTCTGCTCCCCCCAATGAATCTATCATTACATATGCTCTGGAAACACCAGGTTATATTGAGTGATGCATTTTTAAGCTAGGGCTTTTAGAGCTGCTAAAATGGTAATGCGAATTGTGAATCTTCACAGTTTCCCAAAGATACTCAGAGGATCCTCCCATTGAGGCTGACTGATTATGAACATCTCAAGGAGGGTTCCCTAAAACCCAGCTGGGGAAACTACAGTAAATTTTGAACAATGCTATCTATAGGTAGGGAAGTCATTCCATACATTCCTGAACTGAATGCTTTTAATTCAGTTCAGGCCTTTCAGGCCTTTTCCCCACTGGCCGGCTTCACCCTACTCTGTCCCAGCCACGCTACAGAGCTTGTTCTTCCCTTGTGGGTCATGCACATGTAATCGCTGGGCTTTTGCTAATTCTATTTCCTCCATCTGTAATGCCTTTCCTCCACTATTTTCCTATTTAAAACCTACGTATTCTTCTAGGATCAATTAAGAGAGTTTGAACAAAATTTTCCTTGAGTTCCTCAAAAGTTAATAACTCCACTACTAATTTTACTTATTCCTTATGTCGTATTTGTGTGAATGTCTATTCCTCCAAACAAACTCCAGGTTTCATATTCATTCATTCATTCCCCAACAATATCTACAAAAGGCTTCTCATATGCCATATTGTGGATATATATATACTTTTGAATTATTATTTCAATAGTTTCAGCTGAGCATGGACATATCATCTTGCTTGGTTATACATCTAGAAATGAAATTTCACTGAAAAAATTTTTTTTTAAATTTTATTTATTATTTTTAGAGAGAGGGGAAGGGAGAGAGGCAGAGAGGGAGAGAGACATCAGTGTATGGTTGCCTTTCACCTGCCTCCAGCTACAGACCTGGATGGAGACATGGCTTGCAACCTGGTTATATGCTGGTATATAACCAGCAACCTTTGGGTTTACAGGCCGGTGCCTTATCCACTGTGTCACCAGCCAGTCACAGAGACATTTTTCTGAGTAAAAATATGAAAGAAAAAAACTACATTTTTTGATTTGAAAACAATTTTTCATTAGGTCGCAGGTTGAGTGGGGTTGAAGTTACAGGAAGAGCCAATGAAATATTGTATATAATGGAGGGTTGAAAACTGTAGAACTACATGAGGTCCACTATGCTGTCTTTGAAAGTTTCTGCTTTAAAAATACTCCATAGGAAGGTCTCTTTGGCTGATTAGAGGCAAAGCCCTCAGTGAAATCCCTACCAGATTGTCCTATAACACTGAACTTGTCTCAACAGTATCTTGGTGTTCTAAAACAATTCCAGGACAGAGATATTTATATTTAGTTAGAGCATGCCTTTTTCTTAAAAGCAAATTGTAAATTATTTTGAGGTTGTGTTATGTTTGGTGTCAAGAACAAAATAACCAAGATTTAGGCTAAGATTAGGAAAGGGTCATGACAATCAGGCTGTGCTAAGAGTGACTCTACTCATGCAATTTCATGTGAAGGAGATATAAATAGTAGCACAGCAGAAGTGCCTACTTCTAAAGTAGTTTGTGGGTTCATACATACCAGTTTTTAATGCAAATATTAAGTCATCAAACTCCTGGGACTCCTCATCGGCTATCAGTGACCCCGGGCCATACCCTCCAGAGGGAGGGAATGTGGCACCATTTTGTGAACTTGGCTTTAAGTCCGGACTGGCCTGGCTGGCTTGTTGGAAGGATCTTCTCTCCCAGTCAGGTGCAACCTTTATGGGTTGGATGGAGAGAAAAAGACAGCATAATATGAATACATACATATTTATCCTGAATGTAAACCAACTGAAAAGGCTGTTAAACTGTTTAGAATTAAGCCCTTTAATTGTAGCTTCATTGTTTAGAGATTTATGTCTCTCCAGGAGACAGGCTAATCTGTGATTCTAAATGATTTCTCTATTAGAATTACTTATAGATTTCTATGCAGTCATGTGTGGAGTAAGAAAAGTCATCTTGTAATCCAATCAATACCTTTTATTTTTAAAGAAATGTATTGTGCAAAGAAACACATTTAAAAATATAGCATCTCCCTGGCTGGTAGCACAGTGGATAAGACGCCGGCCTGTGAACCCAAAGGTCGCAGGTTCGATTCCCAGCCAGGGCAACATAACTAAGTTGCAAGCCAGGTCTCCAGTCAGGTCTGTGGCTGGAGGCAGGTGAAAAGCAACCATACATTGATGTCTCTTTCCCTCTCTGCCTCTCTCTCTTCCCCTCTTTCTAAAAATAATAAAATAAAATCTTTAAAAAAAATAAAAAATAAATAAAAATATAGGATCTGGAGAGGGACTCCTAATCTTTAACCTAAGATACAAAATATAATTGAAAATACAGTAACTATTTATATGGACGTAATGAATTAAAAAAGAAAGTTCTCCTGTCATATTTGAAACTCCTTCTTTTTGAAAATTAAATGATTAAAAAGATAGTTCTATCCTCAAATAATTATACACATTCACTTCCCTCTTGGTTACTAGTAAAAACCCCTTAATCCTTCCTTTCCCTTTCCCCTGAAGCTTTCTAGAATGTCTCTGACAGTCCCTCATTGGCAGCTGGATCAAGGCCAATTCTAAGCCTCTGAGGAATGCAGAATGCACGCTAAGGTATGCTGCAGCGCAACACCCCAAATGAACATTCGAGTAGTGGCTCCAGCCCAGGGGTTGAACGGTTGCAGCTGCTGCCTCCCATTAGAAGCTTTTCTGAGTGACCGCAGGGATGCCTCAGACTGAGAAAAGTCACCTGAGAACTGGAGAAATTAATTTGAGAGAAGCAAAATCTTAAAAATATTCACTAAGAAGTTGAATATCTGGACCAGCACTGTTCAACAGAACTTTCTGTGATATTTTATACCTGCATTCCCCATTACAGTAGCTACCAGGTATATATGGCTATTGAGCACTGGTACATGGTGATTAACAAACTAAAAATTTAATGTTATTTTAGTTTAAATTACATAATCACACATGGCTAATGGTTATTGTGTTGTATAGTTCAGACCTAAGTAAATACTGGAAAGGCCAACTGATAAAAAAGACAATAAAAAATTTTTAAAAGATTTTATTTATTATTTCCAGAAAAAGGGGAAGGGAGAGAGACATCAATGTATGGTTGCCTTTCACCTGCCTCCAGCTATGGACCTGGCTGGAGACCTGGCTTGCAACCTGCTTATGTGCCCTGGCTGGGAATCAAACCAGACACCTTTGGATTCACAGGCTGGTGCCACTGTGCCACCAGCCAAGGCCAAAGAAGATAAAATTTTAATTGAAGATTCCTGAATTGCTTATCCTAAAAATATCCATTTCCATTGTTATCAACTTTGATGTGAAAATAATTCAGTGTTAAGAACTTTGGGGATATATGTATTGTATTGGATTTCTAAATATTTATGATACTTAGATATATTCCAATTTTAAATATTGTACTTAACTTCTGATCATTTACTTTAACCTGACATGAATAAAATTGCTTTCTATATTAACATGAAAGAGAAAAAATATCATTGAGCAGATAGATTGTCTATCACCTGTCTGTCTTTCTACTTATCTACCTATTGATTAACTGTTTCCCTTTCAGACACATGCGCTTTGATTTTCTGACATTTCTCAGAATGCAAATAAATACAAGTCCTGTTCCCCTTGACTCTTTAGCACAGAGAGGGTAGCAAAACCTAAGCAACAAATAGTAAACTAGCAAATCCTGGGCACTGCAGAAATTTAAGGAACCTGCACACCACCTCTTCCTTGACAAATGTCTCCGGTATGATATAAAATCTGAGCAATGGTCCCAGGACTACGGTGGCATTACTAACAGGTTGGTAGCAATGCAATTTAGACACAGAAAATGAATGTATGATGTGAACAGAGTGCAGAGGATAATGAAAGGGACTTTACAGAGGACATTCTGCATAGATTTTCTACGTAGTGCTGCTAAAGCACTCTTCCAAGCCTTTGTTCTAACATATTTTCCAGTATTTAAATTAAAAAGAGTTTCAGCCTATTTCACAAGTGTTTGTTGGGATTGAAGTAGTGAGTTGGGATGGATGAAGAAAGAAAGCTAAGCATTTTTAGGAAGAACAGTATTTAAAGAACCATTTCTGAAGCTGAGTCGGTCACTGCCATGTCAAATTTGGAAGATTTTCAAGAAAAAGATGACAAAGTATGCTTTGTCTGAGCTCCTAGGACAAACTGCTGGTTAGTCAAGGTCACAGGGCAGGGAAGAAAATGAATTCTATAACAGGCATGACACCATAGTCAGCATATGAAATATCGTAGATCAGAAAATGCCAGTAGGAAAGGATTTAAAAGTCACAGAGCACCAATGACTTCTACTCGGAGATGGACAGGCCGCATATAGGAAAGTAATAGAGACAGGGACAGAGATGGAGACAGTAAGTAAGGGCAAAGGCAGGCACCTCCTCCATGGCGCTGATAAGATTCTGGGTGGACTTGCTGATTTCCCCTCCAGCAGGAGGCATCCCACTCCCAGGCGTGAAGAAGGCTGTACTGGGTCCTGGGTGCCCATTCATTTCCACTGTGTAGCTGGCCTTCATGGGGCAACACGTCTGGTTGTGTAGAATGAAATAGACCACAAAAACGTAAAGTCCCTGCAAAAATGAAAACGATCAGGTTAAAAGAAGTCCTGCTACCGTAGCTGAAGAATAAACGTGTTTGTAAGCATAGCGACTTTCTACAAATGTTTTCCAAATTCTACTCAAAGCTGGGATCACAGGACAATGATGGAAGTCTAGCAAGAGGCCACTGTACATTTCTAAATGTCATGAAAACATTATTACATGTCATTTGGGAAAACTTCTCTCTTAAGAACAAATCATATTTGCTTCTTGGTTAAATCATAAGTAACTTTGGCCCTGGCCAGGTGGATTAGTTGGTTGCAGCGTCATCCCGTACATAATAGATCTTGGGTTGAATCCCCAGTCAGGGCACACATCTAGTTGTGGGTTTGAACCCTGGTAGGGGTGCTTATGAGAGACAACTGATCTATGTCTGTCTGTCTGTCTGTCCCTCTCTCTCTCTAAAATCAGTAAATATGTCTTTGGATGAGGATTATAAAAATGCAGCCCTATTAACACAAGAAAACAGAATTGCAAAAGTACATCTCATTAGTTGCGTACATTGTTTTGAAAGTAAACCTTTTGCTTTTCGGGAAATTACTGTCTTTTCCTAGATCTCATTTTTTTCTCATTTTTTTTTCCTCAGCAAAATTGTAGAAGTTAGTTCCAATCATCTGGTGGGCTTCTGGAAGGGCGGCACTAATTTAGTCTTCTCATTTTGTTTATATCTCTCACCTACTTATCTCATTTGGAAATAGAATCCCTGAGTAGGGACTCTGGAATTTTGTGCATCACTTACTATTTAGCATGCCTTGCTTCTCAGTAAATGTTACGGAAGAACAATAAAGCTACCTTGTGCATGCTTAAAGATCTGCTGGCCCTTTAAATTATTTTGCAGCCTCCACCCAAATTCTTAACAATTGCTCTGCCTCCATCATAGACAGTAACTCAGATCTTGTATTTGTGTTCTCCACAGTGCCTACACTGCTTTCCTTCATGATTTCTACAAGGGATCTACTGTACACTTCTAATGGCGCTGCTATAAAGGCTTGTTAATTTTGACCTTTACATTCAGCCAATGAAACAGGTTTCTTTGTGCCTCTTGTGTCTGTTAATCCTGGCGTTTAAATTTGGAAGTAAATAAGAATTGCCTGAGTTACTAAAATTCTTAAATGAATCCACAAAAATAAAAGCCAGGCACTCAACTTATTGAAGAAGAAAGAGTTAACCTCAATATTTTTCATAAAGCACAAATTAGTATCCTCACAATGTGGAGCTGTCACTCTCTCATGGCTTCTAACATTTCTAGGAGTGTAGCAGCAATAAAGGAAATAATATATTTGTGAGCTGGAACCTCATATCTGCTGGTATAAATAGAATCAACACTATTAGAAAATCCACAGGACAAGAATTATAGTCGACTTTTAATATAAAATGCAATTAGAAGACAGTCTGCGAGGTAGGCTGCTAGCAGTTGATTTCTGTTGCCATTTTTGGAATAATGTTAAAAATTACGCCTTTCTTTCCTTTCTGCTGGAATGACCCCACACACACACACACACTTTTCAGGTTGGCATCCAGTCTACTTAATTAACAAATATGTTTTAAGATCAGTGATTTAGCTGCTAAAATATTTTTAAGTATAATTACTCTAACAACGAATGATATGAAAGTAGTAACAAACTTCCTTTTGAAATAGGTTTTAACAAAAACAATGTTAATATTGTAAATTATGTGGAAGTGAATTGTTTTCATGTGCAGATGATGCTGTGAACATTAGCAGAAACAAATCTTCCTGGAAACCCACATACACATCCAAAATTTTTTCTTGTACAAGTAATTTTTCACATGAGTATGACCTAATTATATTGGCCACTGCAATAGACAAAACAGGAAAAAGATTAAGCCGTCAGCCTTGAAAATTGTGAGAACGTAATGATTTATTTCAGGATTTCTTTAAGTGGTAGGAAGTGATAGGGTTAAGAGGTAGATCAGAAAACAAAAACCATGCTTTGAAACCCATTTCTAAGGGTCCATTTTTAAAACACATTCTCCCTTGTTTGCTTTCATATCTAGCCTTTTGCACTTCTGAAAGGAACTGACTGCTGAAAATAACATGCATGTGAAAACCTCAGTTTTTTTCTTAAAAGCCTATTTATGCATACAGCAAATACTTTGAATCTTTTAGATGTGCCCCAGGAAACATAAACAGCATTAATATGGAAAGAAAAGAGTGTTTAAATGCAGATTGTATGACATTTGCCTGTGCCCAGCCCCAGTTGGATAAATGTAGAAAAGGAACCTTCATTTTCCAAAGTGCTCAGCTGTGGAGGTTCCCAACCTCAGAGTAAAACAAGTCCCTATTCCAAGCACTACATGTTAAATCATTGGTTCTCCCTTGTATGGTGGTCTGTAAAAATAATTTAAGAGATAATATAGAATGTCAATTATTTATGCAAATAGGCTGATCCCCCACTATGTGCACTGGATATAGAATTCTTGGTTAACAGGTTCTTTGTAATTGTTGTTGTTGTTAGGGTCTTTAAAGATGTCATTCCAGCCCTGGCTGGTGTGGATCAGTTGGTTGGAGATCATCCCAGAAAACAAAATGTGGCCAGTTCAACTCCTGGTCAGGGCCCATGCCTGAGTTGCAGGTCTGGTTCCTGGCTGGGGATCTGAGAAACAAACAATGAGTATTTCTCTCTGATATTTATTTTTTAAACATTTCATGTATTATTTTTAGAGAGAGGGGAAGGGAGGAAGGCAGAGAGGGAGAGAAACATCAATGTATGGTTGCCCTTCACCCACCTCCAGCCATGGACCTGCCTGGAGATCTGGCTTGCAACCTGGTTATGTGCCCTGGCTGGGAATCCAACCAGTGACCTTTGGGCTCACAGGCCGGTGCCTTATTCACTGTGCCACCAGCCAGGGCTTCTCTCTGACATTGATGTTTCTCCCCCTTTCTTTCTTTCTACCTTCCCCTTCTCTCTAAATTAAAAAAAAAAAAAAAAGATGTCATTCCATTATGTTCTGATTTCCAGAGTTTCTGATGAGGATAGTGTTAATTTTTCACTATCTCCTTGTATATTATGTTCTTTTCACTTCTTTAAGCTGTCTCATAATTTCCTATTTAAAGTTTTTGAGTATGACTATGATATGTTGAGGTGCATTTTTCATTGCTTAGGGTTCTCTAAGCTTTTTGAATTTGGAAAATTCCTGGCCATCACTGTTTCTATTATGGGCACCTAATGTTAATGAGGATTACTTATGAATATTTTCAACATTTGAAATGATTTACAACATTTTTAATCTTTATACTTTTATTGTTTCAATTCTTCATAATAAGCATTTATCATTTCTTTTTGCCCAAAATAAGTGATTTAACAAAAAAAAAACTCTATAAACAAATTTGTCAGTGTATTGGTAATGATCAATTCTATATTGGGAATATGAACACATGAACCATTTATTATTGTTTTTCTTTTCTATATTTTTAAAACTTTGAAACACAAAGATATTAAGATAATAGGAATAATGTTTTGGGAGGCTAGAGAAAACGTACAATTTCAGAATCTTTCAGTATAGGTTAATTTTGTTATAAAAAGCAATTAAAAAACAGGCGGTGGAGTCACACCTTAGGCAGTGGCCTAATCGAAACCACCTATCTTTTAGATAGTCTAAGAAAATGACAAAACAATGCTGCTTAAGGAACTTATGAGGAATAAAATCATTAAAATTAGACTTTCTTCAGCTCAAAATTTACAAATTTGTAATTACAAAGTGAGTATCTTCCACTAATCTGTACTCTCCTAGAAAAGATTATGTCCAGTACACTGTTGTATTTTTTAGTTTATGGCATGGTCCCTGGCTAACAGGAGGAGCTTAAGAAATATTTGTGAAGAGACTGCAGTTTTTAAATTTCATTAGTTGAAGAGTAGGATGGTGTGGGGACAGATATGGGTCTAAGGCATGTGTTGGTTTTAGTCCTCTAATTCTTTCACAATAGTTAGGTAAGTCAGTAGTTAGTAAAAATTTTGCTTTCACTTAGTCCTTTGGTTTCACATGTTATGTGTGCCAAGACATTTTCCTTTTTGTTTCACATGTTACATGTGCCAAGACACTCTCCTTTTGTTTCACATGTTACATGTGTCAAGGCACTCTCATGAGAATGAAGCATCCACTCCTGGTTGGGTCTCTGCTCTTCTGGGCTGTGCCCGTCTGGTAGGGGGCTTAGCGCTAAGTGCCCAGCTGACTTCCTGGCTGGGGCTGCACACTGCCACTGACCCTTTCTGTGGTGTCTTCTCCTTAAAGCTTTCTGCTTTGGCCCCACCTTGGCAGACCCTGGGTGCAGTCTCGGTGATCTTTGCTTCTGGCTTCCCACCTCTCTTGGGCTGGTGACCTACGGCTACTCTGCATTCTCAGCGATTTAGCTGGAAAGACGGTGGAGTTCATGCTAATGACAGAATTGAAAAGACAACTGCTATATTTCTGCATTTATACATTTTTTTCAGGTGTAAGAAAAGTAGGAATTTCAATTTTTAATTGTTTCGTAGTTTTTAAATGCTATTTTTCACACTTTAAGTGGTTTCTGTTAATGCTCTTATTTGTCATAAAAATTACAGTGTGCTTTACATATACAGAAAAAGGAAGCAAGCGTGTTCATTTTTATGGCCATTGGTTAGTCAGCACAATTGAAATACTTAGAAATCTAAGAACAATTATTACGCGGTACTTTGAAAAATACTTGGATGGGTAGGGAGTTACCTAGTGTTCACCACAGATTATATACAATTCTTTTTACAATTTCTTACTAATTTAAGGTACAATATTCAGAACTAGTAGAGTCAGAAAAGTTCAGTTGGTTTAGTCAGCTGGCTTCAGAAATGTCTATGACTAAAGTATCTGGGTAGTAGGTCTTCACTTTCAAGGTTTGGGATTAGACAGAATGTCTACTTTAAATTACATAATCCCTAGAAACAACAATTATACGTAGAGGTTTTTATCATAAATATAGAGAGTATAAACAAGGTATATTTTCCTTTTATGTAATCAGGCCTTCTATCTGCATTTTAAGAACATATATCACTTAAAAACATAAGAAACATTTGGTCAGTCTTCTTCATAATAACTGATCATGAATAAAAAGATAATTACTGGGCCATGCCCCAATAACCTGATCTCTTGATCACTATCCTTGCAGCCTTTCCTTATTCTACTCTGCTTGATCTCCAAGACTCTCACAGTTTTTCATGCTTCTAAGTTTCAAAGCACAGAGACCTTGATCAATAATAACAACTATAACAACAATAAGGAATAAAGTGGGTTGTTTTCATGCCCTCTGGTATGGTTTTTCTATGCAAAAGCTATTCAAAAGTTCACTTTTACTTTCATCGTACAGTAAATCCCTATAGTATGCCCATGAATCCTGCAAACATGTTATTTGGCTACTCAATTCCCAGGGCTGTATTTTCCATTCCCATGACTATTCTGTAACTACCTTTTAACCCCTTCATCTTTTCATTTATCCCCCTGAGCCCCTCCAGCCTGGCAACCATCAAAATGTTCTCTATCTGTGATTCTGTTTCTGTTCTGCTCATTTGTTTATTTTGTTTTTAGATTCAACTGTTGATAGATACAAGAGGGGACCCCAAAAAACAGAATTTATTTATAAGAAATTGCATATTCTTCCATGTTTAAATTTGTCACCTTCAAAGTATTCTCCATTTTATGTAATACAATTATTGAGACATTTTTCCACTGCTCAAAACAGTTTTTGAACTTGTCGATTTCGGTGTCTTTCAGTGCACATGCGGGTGTGGGGCCAGCCTGCTGCATCTCTGCCCCTCCTACCAAGTCTGGATGTGTTTTCTTCTTTAATTCCTTAGCTGTAGGACTTACATGCAGCTCAGTATCTGATGGTTCTGAGTGATGGTTGTTCTATGGCTTAGTTGTAATTTTGATGTGGTTGTGTGAGGAGGCAGTGTACTAACTGACTCACGACCATATAACTGGAACCTTGAAAACATTCCACTTGACTTGGGGCCAAGATGGTAGTATAGGTAACCTTTTAAGCCAAGAGTCTGCAAAGTTTTTCTGAAAAGAGTCACATAGTAAATATTTTAGATTTAGCAAGACATATGGCCTCTGTTAAAACTATGCTGAAATGTGAATTTCTTACAATTTTCACATGTCACTAAATATTATTTTCTTATTTTTCTAATATTTATAAATGTAAAAACCATTCTTAACTATATGAGTACTTCTAAAATACAGTTTTATCAGAATCCTTTATATTGCCCTTTTGAAAACAAGGCTTTAAACATCTAGCATTCAGATATCTGTTAATTACTTTATGGCTGAAGCTTCATTGTTTGAACAGTGACAGGTGACCAAAGAATAGTGTTAATGATGAAGAAATGAAAAAATTTGATGACCCAGTGCTAATAAAAATAAGAAAGTAAAAGGAATCGCTTTGCCATGGAAATGAAATTAAAGTTCATACATGTTGAAGTGAAAACATGTTGGGTTATTTTAAGTACTAGACTAAGATCAGGAGAGGAGGCAAGGTTGGATACAGAAGTGTGGAAATAGTTGTGCAGGTGTAAAAACTGAGTCACAGGGGTGTATGATTTTCTGTAAGGTTACTCTGTGTAGAGAGAAAAGCTGAGTGCTCAGAATTAAACACAGCTGCAGCATATGAACAGGAAGAGGAACCAGCGAATTAAAAAAGTCACAGCTGACTGGTCAGGCAGATCCGATAAGAGGACAGCCATAACTAACTGAATTAGATAGATCACGAAAAAAAATCCTGTTCCAGAGGGATCAGGAGATGTACATCATCCAAAAAAGATATCCAGAAGGAAGAAGAGGCCTCTGTTTATTTCAGATACAACTGATGTCTTTGGAAAAAAAACACAAATACAAAAGAGAGAGTGGTGAGAGCAGAATGAAATAGGTAATGTGTAGTGCTGTCCTGAGCAATCCAATTCATGACAGGAAATCAGCCCATTTGGTAACTATATGTCAACACTCACTCCACCCACTTCATTTGTTAGTATTCTCTTTTTCTAATTAAATGGATTGGGGTGACATTGGTTAATAACATTATATGGTTCAAGTGTACAAGTTTTAAAAAATCCTCATCTGAGGATAGGTTTATTGATTTTTAGAGCAAGAGAGAAACTTTGACTGGCTGCCTCCTCCTAAAGGCTCCCTGGCAGGGGATCGAACCTTGTTCCTTCTACCCTGGCTCCCCACAACCCAGGCGTAGGCCCTGACCAGGGCCTGAGCTCATAACCTTTTGGTGTAAGGGATGCAGCTCCAAACAACTGAGCCTCCCAGCCAGGTCTCCACTGTACAATTTTATACTACATCATCTATACATTGCATTGTGAGCTTATTACACAAAGTTTTTATTCTTATTTGGAGCAAAAGACTACATAGCACAGAGTTCCAATTACTTTAAACTACAAACTGAATCAGGCATCTAATGTGAAGTGACTGAAAAGCATTGTACATTTTACACTTTCTACAATGCTGGATTAATGTCCTTTCTATCAGTTTTATGTCCTCTTTGACACAAAGATCCACTTTGGATATGTCAACTTTCTGTGTTCCTGGTATATTCTTGTCCACAAGTTGCTGAAGGCTGACAGTTAATCAGATACATAAGTAAGGGGCTTCTACATCTTTTATATTGCTTTTAAAAGGAAAAGAAATCTAGTAAACTTTTAAGAAATGATTCATTTCATCATAACAAGGTTAATCAAATACCAAAGGTGAGTTAATGGCTTTGTTTTAGAAACATTATCAGATGAGTCAATTAAAAAATAATGATATAGTCCCTGTAGTGTTTATAGAAATGTGGATCTTAACATCCTATGCTTTGCTATTCTGAAACTCACAGGTATAAATCATGCACAGAGAAGAAAGAAAGAGGTTTCTCATTATGACTGGAAAAACTGGCCAATTCTGGAATGCTTATACCAGCAGATAAAAACTCCTTGAGGTATCACATTTCTGGGAATTTTTACATGAGTAAGATTTGAGATAATACAGCACCTAAACAAAAATCAAGAATAATTCTAGATATTAACAAGTCAAAATATTATTTATTCTTTTTCAAGTACTCCTTCTTTGATAATTAACAAGCTATTAGTAGGAAAAGTCACTTACTACCTCTTTGTCATAATTTTCTAATTCGTGAAACAAGGAAATTAGGATTTTTCCAGGGATGTGTATGGAATACCTGATTAACCACAAACTTTTAAAAAATTAGAAATAATTTAATCTTAAAAAGCAAAAATTTAAAAGAGCTTAAGTCAATTATTAATATTTATTTCAGAAGAGAAAAAATACAGAGAAGCCAGAAAAAAGGAATACCCAAACTTACACCAAATCATAACACTCAGAAATAACTGCTCTATCTTGGATATGAACTTTCTTAAAATTACAATTTGTAGACAGGATTAATTTTTCCCAGCCCATTAACTATGTAAGGGCACATTTCATATGTAAGCACTTTTTTGGAGTAAGAGTTGAAGGTTGAATTTATAGTTGGGCAATTGCTGAGTAACCTCAGGTCCTGTTTTGCCTGGGACAGTCCTGGTGTGTTTGGGATTTTGGGGGTAGCCTGTTGTCTCAGCATTTTTATTAATACCACCCCGTTCCTTCAGTATCAATGCCAGTGAATCACATGGCAATTTATTTAGTAGGGCTAGAGAAAGCTCCACAAACAGTAGGGATAGAAGATATTCTACTGGGTACAGGAGAACTATCAAGTGTATCCTAATAAAAACCTGAGTCCTAACCAGACCTCTTCATGTAAGGGTGTTCTGCAATTTAAATTCTCTCCAAACTATTTTGATTGACTCATCGAGTTAATACATAATAGCTGAGTTTCCACCAAGTGGCGTACAGTAGGTCCCACGCAAGCAGTGCTTGGACAGACTCGGTCAGCTCTTTCCCTGGGGTATTGTAGGCTGGCTGGTTCAATGCTTGGAGCTCCACCAATATTTTCTCTGCTTCCTGAAACCCTGGATCACTGCCTGAAGGGAAAAGTCAGTAGAGTGGAAGAGGGGTCCAGTGACTGGCCTTACCTAAATTTGGTGATGTTCTTTTATAATTAAAAAAATATATATATTCATTATTTTTAGAGATAGGGGAAGGGAAGGAGGAACAAAGGGAGAGAGGCATCAATGTATGGTTGCCTTTCACTTGCCTGCAGCTGGGGACTTGGCTGGAGACCTGGCTTGCAACCTGGTTATGTGCCCTGATTGGAAATCAAACCAGAGACACTTGGATTCACAGGCTAGTGCTCAATTCATTAAGCCACACCAGCCAGGGCTGGTGATGTTCTTTAAAATATTTCCTCTGCCTTTAGCAAAATAATGTGTGTACTATTCTTTTAAAAGTTTTTGAGTGTCTATATGGGAAATTCTATGATTCATAAAATAATATAAAAGATGTGGTATCTGCCTCAAAGAGCTTACACTAGAATTAAAGCTATTGGGGTATAAATAAAATTAAGTCCTGTGGCCTAGAATGTATGCTACAATGTATGTCCACTCTCAAACCTCTTTTGCGACAGAAGAATTCAACTTTGCAGTAACACATAAAGTTTCATATGTGAATGTATTCTTTCTCCTGAAAAATGTTAAAAGGAAAATATGATTTAGTTTTATGTATTTATTCTGTAGCCAATTTTTTAGAACATAATTTTTTAAAATCCTCACCTGAAGATATGTTTTTATTGATTTTTAGAGAGAGAAAGGAAGGAAGGAAGGGGGTTGGGGAGGGGGAGGGAGAGAGAGAGACAGAGAGAGAGAGAGAGAGAGGTACCGGTGTGAGGGAGAAACATCAATTGGTTGCCCCCTTATACGCACCCCGACCAAGGATGGAACCTGCAAGCTTGGTATGTGCCCTGACTGGGAACTGAGCTCATAACATTTTGGTATATGGAATAACACTCCAACCAATTCAGCCAAGCGGCCAGGGCCAGACCACAATTTTTATATACATTATATTGGTAGTCAAAGATAAATTTTTAGTAGTGCCTTTTTCAATTACCACAATCTCAATCCAATCATTTTCCTGTTTTTAAAAAGAACATTTCATTAGCTCAAAAAATATAAAAGTCAGCAAATGGGTATTGTATAGTTTTATACTTGGAGTCCAAGGATGTTATTCCATGCCATTTACTCTTTGAGGAAGTGGAACGTTCAACTTTCGTGATTGGTAATATAACAAAAATCTAAATAAAGATTTTAGTCCAGGCCTAAACTTAATTTTCTTCAGTGCTTATAACCACACTCTTGTAAAAAAAAAAAAAAAGTGAGATTTAAAGTCAGATATCTCAGTATGGAATCTCTAACAGCTAGTATTAGCAGAATAAGTATATTATATACTAATTAGTATAAGTAGCTCTGCTGTTATATTGAGCTATACTTTGTATAAACCTCAGCTTTTTCGTCTGTACAATGAAAATATCAATATCAGTTACTTCAGTGGATTACTATGAGGTGGGAATAAAAGCATTGTAAGATATTTGCAAGCTATAAATCTGCTCTATAAATATAAGGTGATACTATTTTTATTGCTAAAAGGATTTTCACAAAGTTAGTCCCACCCGTATCCTGGTGATTTCTTTCTTTGTACAGCACAACATTTCTACCAGGTGAGGGGGCCTGCTGCAAAGTTGTGTTCTGAGAAAGGTATGACATCATGTCAAAAATGGTGGGGGGAGGGGGACAAGTTACAGCTTCAGAGGTTTCCAATGTCTTCTGAGAATACAAATTTGTAACTTGACTAGTGAAGCCTTTGCAGTTTGGTCCTCATCTATTCCCACTCTCTGCCTCTGAGTTCACAGTCCAGACACAATGAACCACCAGGCACTTCCAGTTCTTCTGTCCTCAGGTCTGTCTCACAGTGTTGCCCTGCAGATTCATTGCTCCTGTTCCTGCCACACCTGTCCCCTAGCTTGGCTGGCTATGCTAATTAGGTAAGCACTGGCCTCTTCCAGGACATTGAAATGCTCCTTTGGTTACCTCACCACCCCACACTGAGCTATTTACGCCTACACTCTACCCCCATACCCTGTGTACCCCTTTTTACAACCATCACTGTGTTCTAACCTAACTGCTAGTTTTCTAGCTGGTCATCAAACCACACAGCTTGTGAACTTTTTAAAGCCAGACAACTGGCTTTCTTCGCTGCCATAGTCCAGCACAATGCCATGCAAATGGCTAGTTCTTCATAAGTATTTGTTGAGGGGATGAGTGATAAGAAGTCCAAAATAAACAAATAAACAAGCAAGCAAGCAAAAAGAGGAAAAAAAAAGGAAAGAAAGAAAGAAAGAAAGAAAGAAAGAAAGAAAGAAAGAAAGAAAGAGAAAGAAAGAAAGAAAAAAACCCCAACAAACCTGTACTACTTGAGGCCTAGAAAAATATGGGCCAGAGAAACCTTAAGGGCTTATTCTTTTTGTTTAAAGGGCTTATTTTTAAGAAATGGGTCTAGTTGTCCCCACTATGCCATTTCCTTACTGCACCTTCACAGAAATTCTGAAAGACTTAAACTGGGGTGCTCTCTTTGGCAGCTGTTCCCATGACTCAGTAAGAGTATGAGGTTATGTAATCCCAACTTTTTATAGGCTAAGTTGAAACAAAACCTCCTATAGAGGGGGGGGAAGAAAGGCATATCACGGGAAAGGCAATCAAAGCTTAACTGTGAGAGAGAGTTTAAAGTACACTAGTGGAAGTGTATGTAAAAGCATGACACACATTATTTGTTTTTTTTAAAAATGTTAAGTATATGGGACAACAGCAATATCTCAAATGAATAGTGGGAGGGGAGAGGAGGAGGCAAAGAAGGGGAGCAGTTTAGTCAAGGAACTAGTATGGAAGAACCATGGACATGGACAACAGGTGGGATTGACTTTGGGGGGAGTGGGTGGGTGGGGAAGGGGGCAGAAAGGAGGAAAAAGGGGATGGATGTAATACAACAATAATAAAATTAAATAAAAATAATAATAAAATGAATAATTACTACAATTAAGAAACCAAGCCCCAAGTGTCAAATTTTGGCTTCTTTCATGCAGTTGTTTGTGCCTTGACTCTAAATTTTACCACCCTTAGAAGAAAATACATATTTTACATAATTATTCCAACTATATTGTAATCTTTAGAACAAATAAAAAATAGGATTCTTAGGACAGAGACAAAATCCCATATTCTCTGAAAAAATAATTTTTAAAATATGAAAGGAAACACAGAAACTACCTGGTAATACATATTTACAAATTGTTGGTGAAAAATAGTGGATCTGTGTATTCTACCACATGACAAAATGATGACTGTGGAGAACCAGCAGGCCATTCTTTTAAGAAATATTACACAGGATAAACGATTCATCAGTGCTGGCCTATGCTTTCCCCAAGGCGTCACGGACACTCACATCTGTTTCCTCTTCTGTACATATTTTATGCATATGTGTGAAATTAATAGGCTTGAGATATTAGTAATTGAATTGTTTGCCTTTTATTAAATCTTTAATATGTGAAAGTTGAAGTCAGTGGTATACTGAGCATTTTTCTAATAGGAAAGAAGCACCTCTTAGTGTTACAAGAGGAGTTACTGCTTAATTGACAATAGGTACATAGCTTTGATAAATTGTATGATTAGGTTAACCTCTACAAAAGCCTGGCAAAGTAAGTACTTATTGGAAACATGTTTACTATAGTATCAAATCAATGTCAGTAGGATTCCCAGAGTCTAAGATACAAGAAATGGCAAAACACAAAAGAAGAAAGGTACTTTCTATCTTGTTGCACTTTTGGATGTGCTGGGCACTGCATTCAGGGCTCTGCAGACAATTGCCGTTCAAACCCTCCAACAATCCCAGAAGTGTTATCATCCTGCCTCCTGTGAGCCTTCCTTCAGAGAGGTTCACTTGAGCAGTCAGTTCTCCTTATCAGGCTGGGAAAGCTGGGTGTGAAGTGCCGGGAAGCACAGGGGTTTGGGCTCCCCTTATTGGAGGAATGAAGTAGTTCAAGGTGGTGGCCAAGTCTGGGTGGGGCCATTGATGGAGATGGACAGAGCACCCACTGTGGGTCGCCTGTACACACCACGTCAGGAGAATGGCACCCTTTCCTCTCCTACTCGCCATCCACCACCAGGGTCAAACAAAAGTTACCTCAGAAACATCCCTTGAACCCTTGACTTCTCCCAAATCCACTTGCTCATATGCTAGTCACTGTTACCATGACCTCACACCTTCACCAAGGCAAGAATCTCTGTATCAACCTGCCCCTATTCTCTCCCACCCCCACCAACAAGTCTCCATAACAGAAGATGTCACGTCACTGCATTTAACCACTATCTTCAAGATAAAGGCCTGATTCTAACATGTCTTACAAGCCTCTGCAAGACCTGGATTCTAGCCACTTTTTCAAGCTCAGTGCCACCAACCCACCCACACCCAGTTACACTAATCTAATATCAAGCCCCTCACCTCAGGGCCTTCGCATATTCAGTTAAAAAATCACTCCATGAATGTATAAGGCACAGGCAGGGTGGCCAGATACAGTTCCGAGTGCCGCCCTCCCCCGCCCCCACCCTGCTCTGTCTGTCTGGGAGACACATGTAGAACATGTAGAACG
The DNA here is from genome assembly GCA_004026585.1 of Noctilio leporinus. Lineage (NCBI taxonomy): Eukaryota > Metazoa > Chordata > Mammalia > Chiroptera > Noctilionidae > Noctilio > Noctilio leporinus. The sequence goes on from PVIW01002115.1 coordinate 204,634, forward strand.
CATCATCTGTCTTGGGGCCTGGTGCCACTTGCTCAACCTTCTGATCTCACTTCCTCAGGAATCCCACAAATTAGATGAGTTCCTTCCGTTTATAATTTCGTAGCACCCTGTAGTGCTGTCTTGTATAACATCACAATTCTTAACAATGTTTTATTAAAAACCACCTCCCATAGTAGAAGCAGCCTTTGTGATTTTCCGTGTTCTGTTTGGGACCAATCAATCCTGTTTGGTTTTCTATTGTACCCTCAGGATTCTGATGTGGTGACTGGCTTAATAAATACTTCTGAGGGATACATGATAAGAGAGACTCTCTGTTGAAATCTCATCAGAAATCACCTAAAATATTACTTATAAATGTATTACTAATGAAATAGCAAAACTCTGATTTATCAGAAAATTCAGAGGGCTTTCTAATTAAAGACACATTGATCTGAAATGTAAATAGTTAAATTTAACAATTTCTTCTTTAAAGACAAACCACTTAGAAAACCAATGACAAATGACCATTTAGTAACCAGCGAGAGTCAAAAATCTGACAAAGATTCTTCATTACTGACTAGTGACCCAGATGCTTTATTTCTTGATGTCATTTTCCACTTTTAAGTTAGAAAATGTAGTTGTCCCCCTCCACACCAACTAGAGACAAAGGTGCTTTATCAGATGAATTCAGCCTAGTGTAAACATTCCTTTTGAGCATTTTTCTGGTTTAATTTTTAGTCACTAAAGAATCTGACCAACCACCCCACTCCAAAATCTTGGAAGCAGCAGATATTGTGAAAAGTACATAGATTCTGAGACCTGGAGTCTAGTCTCAGTTCTGTCACTGTATAGTGCAGAAAATGCATGGTCCCAAGTTCTCATTTGCAAAATCAAGATGTGCCATTGGTTAGATGAGTCTTTTCTGGAACTAAAGTTTGGTTTTTTTTCTATAGTTGCAGGTATTTTGTCTCCTTTTGGGGCTTGTCACAACAAAGGTTAAATCTATGTATTTACTTTCTGTAGACAACTGGCCCATATCCCCAAACACAAATTTCATTGTAAATTAATACATCATGTACTTGAGTGGTGAATCAGCTTTCTGGAGCCTTGCCAAATTCGAGATTTTGAACCTATAAAGTTTAGGATCAAGGTTTGATTCATAGTATTCCCAAGGATAAGGACAGCCTCTAAAATATACCTACAAGAAAACAAGCAAATAATACCACCTTCCTTACATCGTTAAATAATGGTGAATCTGATTAAGGCAAGTGATAGGAAGGGAAGAATTATACCTTCTTTCCAAAGTGCTCTTTAATTTAGCCTGGCTTGTGGTAGTGATTTTTAAACTTCTTGCTACACACATCACAATTGTATATATTAGAAAAGAAAAGGCATCTCTGGTAAACTCCACTTACACATTTTTTTAACAAAGGACATGAATTTCAGAACTAGTTCTAACCCACAAATGCAATAGCAAAACATTCCACATACATCTGTATAAATAATTTTGATCTTAAAATACAACAGTCTGCACCAATTTCTTCATTATGAGAAAATTAAATACTTCAAATCCAGGCTTTTCCTATTTCAGGTTGATTATCATTTTCTTCATCTATACTATAGCTTTTGGTTTTAACTACTGAAGTCTTGTTTTATTTTTTTCAACATTTTTTTTGGTCTTGCCTCACTCAAAGCTTTTATAACAGTATTCTAGGAATTTAATAAGAACATTTATTTCCCATGAATCCTGGCCTTTTAGATTTATCTAAGATGCATGGTGATAATACAAATGCTAAGGATTGAGAACACGGGATAAACCATTCATTCTGGAAATAGTGTAGTTATTATCAGTTTACCGCAAGAACAGCAAAATGGAACTTTATGTCTTGAATGTTTTGCCCCAGAGCATGTGTTTAGGTCTGGGGGTAGGGGGGATGGTAGTGGTAGACAGTCAGTTAAATTTAGGATACACCAATATAAATAAACATGTTGGTAAGACACAATGAATCTTTCATTATTCTTAACATTCATTTAAGTATTAATTTATTCATGGATCTGTTCATTTACTCATCATTTACTGAGCACAGGCATTGTTAGAGTTTAGAACAAAGATAAAACGCATAATACCTGTCCGCACAAGTGTTACAAAAGTAATGATATTATAACATATAAATGCCACCATAAGGAAAAAAATCATATTGCAATAGTTCAGAGGAAATACATTAAAAAGTGGTTGGGGCTACCAAAAGAAAGTCCCTCCGAAGGCTTGACTTCTCAGTGAGTTTTAAGAAGACAAACAGGAAGCCAGGCAGCAGGCGTAAGAGAGGCGAGGAGGTGAGGGCAGTGGAAGGGCCTCAAGAAGACCAGGCAACAAGTGCATGCTGAAGTAGCCAGTGCAGAAGAACAGGAAAATTTCTGCTTTTGGGGTAAATAAAATCTTCATGTGCCACTTCATTTCAGTTACAACTTAAGGGAGTCATAGATGCTCGTTTAAATGGTGCACATGGTTCCCAATGAATGCATTACAAACCCCAAATGAATCCTACTCATGGCTCAAAATTGTACTACTAAGAAGTGTAATAAGAATTTTTTAAATACTTAATTTTTTTAATTTACTTTTAGAAAGGGGGGGAAAAGAGGAAGAGAGGGAAAGAAACATCCATGTGTGTAAAAGGTACATTGATCATTGCCTCTCACACACCCGTGACCAGGGACCTAGCCCACAATCCAGGCATGTGCCCTGACTGGGATTTGGTCCAGCAGCTGGCACTCAATCCACTGAGCCACACCAGCTAGAGCAGAAGTGTAATCAGCTTTTAAACTATGTTGTAGAGTGTTGCTTTGAAAGGGCATGAGGATCTCTGAAAACCTACAAAGCTAGTATACTTTTTCTAGTGAATTCAAAAATCAGAGTAATTAAAAAAAAAAATAAAGGGCTAACAAAGATGTTTAGGTTATGAATCAATAGCACAAAAGTCTGTTGATTTTGAAAACAACCCAAATTTATATTATGAAAACAGAAAAGATTTTAAATCATTCAGGTCAAGTAATGGTGTCATCCATGAAGTTAGCTTCCTAATTTCTTACCCAGGATTGAAGCTGCCAAAAAGATCTTGCTTTTGCTATGTCCACTGGACAACCACATGGACTATTTGTCCAGCCAAAGAGATTTTTCTAAGACATAAACTCTTTAGTGCTCCCTTTCACAATATCTCAAATCTCTAATAAGATTATTATTATTATTACTTAACAAACACCACATCTCAAATGTATTTACTCTGCCTGCAGCAGAGTAAATTCAATGGATAACACCACATAGTGCTATCATTAATGACAGGTTCATCTCTGACTTGAGGGAATTTATGAAGTTAAACCACAGCACCTATTAGAAGGCACAAAGGTGTTCTTTGTCAAGATATCAGGAAGTCCATGTGATCTCCTTGTATTATTTACTTACTGTAATTCTGGAAACAAATGACTATAGCCTCCAAGACAGATACTTGATCACTGCGCAAGGTTGGATGCCTACCTACAGATGTCAGAAAATCAAAAACTTTATAACATGGGTAGGTTGCTTGTTGCCTCTGTGAGAGGCAGAAACATTAAAAAATGCCAGGCATTTCTCCTATTACTTCCACACATCATCCCAGCAGTGTGGCCCGTATGTACAGAGCCAAGTCACAGAACTAATCTTGTTTCCAGTTCAATGCTGCAAACATAGATTAAGTCATATCTTGGAATTTATCCACCAAGAAAACTTACAAGAAGCAAAGCAACTTTTCAAAGCATAGCAAAATAAACATTTGCTCCATGACTTACTGAATTTGGCACTGAATGGAAAATATGCACTTCCAGTAAACTGAGTGAATTCACTGAAGCAACAACTTCACCTTCCTGGTTGCTTAAGGCCACCAGCCTGGCATGGGAGGCTACCCTCTCTTCTATTCCTAACTCCACCACTAAATTGATTATTTGAGGCACAGCATGAAGCCTTTAGTTTCTTTAACTCTTAGGTGGGATAATGCTGCTGGCGATCTAAAGCAAATGTTCCATAATTAAATGTGTTCTGTTCATGTAAACACTGTTTCGGTCCTACACTCTGGAAAATGACAAAACATGTAAATCATTTGAAAATGCCAGTTTAGGATGAGGTGATAGAACTTGAAAATCATTTCAAGAGACTTCCCTAAAGGGAGGAGATTTGTAGGAGGCGAGTGGGGGTATAGGAAATTTCAAATAAGAGATATTGAATTCAAAAGGAATTTACCAAGGACCTCCTGCCAGCCCTGTAATGAAGATTTCCGGGCAGCACAAAAGCAGTGGGGGAGTGGGTGTTCAGGGAACTGGTTGGGGAGCAGCCCCAGGGAAGTGTGGATGTGCCAAATGAGTGCAAATATGGAATACAACTCGGGCTGGCAGCAGCAGAGATTACGGTAAACCAACATGCGCAGGTTTCAAGGAAGTGGCACAATGAAAGCTGGATCTTGAAGAAAAGAAAGATTTGGGGAACAATTACGAATGGGAAACAGAATTACCCAAGAATGTACAGCAGGGCTGAAGGCAAGGAGGTGGGAATGCAGTAAAACCCCTCTGTCTCGTATATGACCATAATTACCACATTTGTTCATTACAGCCAACGTGCCCAAGCCATGGAACTTCCCAGGCTTTGCTGATACTGTTACCACAAAAAGTTCTAGCATTCAATGCACCTACTCAAAATAAGTTTGAAGAATTATTTCAGGTCATGAAAATCTCTCTCAATAAAACAGCACTTTATTGAGAATTACGTGCCAAGCGCTGAGTGTGTTCCTTTGTTCACTGGGACTTAGGGCAGGCACTGTACCTGGCATTCGAACTTAGGCCTGTCTGATACTGGGCTTGTAGCTCTGCGTTGTGATTGACCGAAGCTGCTGTTGCCTGGATCCTCTCTGAGCAGTAGGTAGGGATTTTCAATGCTTTCTCATGCATCAGATTACTCCCCCTAATAACCCTGCGATGTAACTACAGCTTTCACTGTGTCTTCTAACTTCACTCTTGATCCTTTCGGAGGGAGAAGTACAGTTAGTTAGTCCACAATGTCATCAACGGGTTCTGAGATTTTAGGTAAAATGATGTATAGTGAAACCAATTTTACCGTAGGCTGATAAAGAGTTAAGTTGCTAGGCATGCAACAACAGTGAGCAAAATGAAATTATTTGAGGACCTGCTAGCTATTAACACCTACTTTTTGGGAAATATCATATGACAACATCTACTCAAAGAGAATGATCTGCACTTTGAATGAGCCATGTTTAGTATCATGTTGGCAGCCCGTAGTTTAAAAGATGGTCTTGACCAAGTCTACGGGGCATCGAAGGTGGTGCCCCTTCACTCCCATAGATTCACGGGAGGCCAGTGTGAGCGTTGAGAACAACTGCAATAGCAAGGAGAGAGAAAAGTAATGTGTATCTTCCCTGCTGTCCACTCTGTTGGCTTTATACTAGAAAGTCTCAGTGAGGATCTTGGATTGAGCCTGACCCCTCTGTGTGCTGCCCACTGACAAGACTGCTGAGAAGCTCGGCTCCCAGGGACCTTCTCCAGGTCTCTCTCTTCTCCCTTCTTTGCTGGCCGCACAGCTCGAGAGACTATGAAACCTTGTCTGCAGTGGTAGTTAATTTTAATATTAAATAATTGAAATATATTGTTAGAAATTAATTACAAAAACTGATAAACTCCCAATACAAGAGATCATATGGAAAACTTTAGAGTGACGTATTGTTACGGAATTTCTCCGAACTGTCAACCTAAAGTTTTTCTTCCTGACCCTGTAAGAAAAAAGGCCAGGTTGTGTGTGTGTGTGTGTGTGAATAGCTTTATTTATTTATTTCAAGGAAAAAACTACGCTTTACCATAAAGTTTGTTTCTGTCCCATCTGTCATTTTTTTTATCCTTCATTATGTTAACTTAAGGTGTCTGTACCACAGGGCTCAAGCTTTTTCCACAGCCACGTTTAACGTCACCACTGGGACTCTCCAACCTCCAGTTTGACCTAGTTTTGCTCACATTACACTTACTTTGGTAAATAATGTTAGGCAAGAAATGCTTTAACTTCCTTTTGGTGCAACAATGCTAGGATGGCCTGAAGTGAAACTGAAACTTCACACAATAAAACCTGGTATTAACCCCATTTAATTGTGAAAGCAAAACAAAACAAAATTTTGTAAAAATTAATTTTATGGTGATTTTGATGGTGAATTCAAAATATTCCAGAAAATAAATTCAACAGGAAATTTTAAGATAAACACCAAAAATAGAACAAAAGAACTAGTCTAAGAGATTTACTTTGCAATACTAATCATGTAATGGAAGTTACTGATGACTACTCAAATCATACAAACAAATTCTATCCAGGAACGATCTACAAAAAAGTAACTATGTGAATTGGACAAGGAAGCAAAGGCAACTGAATATGGACTCTGAAATCTTACCTGTTTCTTTCTAGATGTGGTCATCACTTGCATTCTCAATAAGCTTCTTGACCACCTTTTTAAAACTTCAGCTCAGCTGCCTGCCCCTCACTCTTCTAAAGTGGGCATTGATCACCTTCTAACATGGCACATGAATTCCTCATTCTGTTTATCTGTATTATTTATCCATGCTTGCTACCCCCAACTAGAATGCAAGTTTCTCAAGGGCATGCATGTTTTCTCTTTTGTTAACAGACTTAGCCAAAGCTCATAAAACAGTTCCTGGGAGAGAGTAAATAAACTAATTAATTAATTAAAGTTAAACATGTTCTTTCCTTTTTTTTTTTAAAGGGATGAATTTTTAAAAAAGGTTTTATTTATTATTTTTAGAGAGGGAGAGAGACATCAGTGTATGGTTGGTTGCCTTTCACCTACCTCTAGCTACGGATCTGGCTGGAGACCTGGCTTGCAACTTGGTTATGTGCTCTGGTTGGGGAATCAAACCAGCAACCTTTGGGTTCGCAGGCCAGTGCCTTATCCACTGTGCCACCAGCCAGAGCTAAAGTTAAGCATTTTCTAGTGCTAACTACTGTGAATTCATAGCTCAAGAATGGAAAAGTATAAGTCAATTCAGAAAGAGATTTGTAGAACAGGAGTGGTTAACACTGAAAATCATATAATAACAAAAATAATTAACATTTATTGCATGCTTCCTATGCACTACCACTCTTAAATGCTCTACACATATTGTCTAATACAATCCTCATAACAACACTTGAGATACACATTATTATCGTCCTCACTTTACAGTGAGGAAACTGAGGCACAGGGATATTCAGTAATTCATGTAAAATCACAAAACTAGCAGGAAAGTGACAGAGCCAGGATATGAATGCAGTAACTATGGTGGAGAGCTTGTACTTGCCATTGGCACACTCTTGAAGGTGGATGGCTGAGTTTTATGGGTTTTACCATGTCCATTTCTCTCTAGGAGTAGGAGACATGGAAGGAGGTCTATGTGTCCCGGAAATGCCATTGTTCCGGCAAGAGGCACACCTGAAACAAGCACTGTGAGATTGTCAGTGGGGGAGTAACTGATAGCAAACCCTACTGACCAAATGGCAGACATAAGGGGACACTGGGCAGGGGCCAAGAGAAGGAAAAAGACATGGGAAGCTGAGGGAGGAGTTACTAAAGAGAAACTTCCACATATTCCATTTGAAATTGTCCCTAGTTCGTGCTCTATCAGTGACAATAACAGTCACTTCTTTGCCTGCATTTCACCAGGCTACTCTCAACCTTTGAGATAAAATTAGAAGATGCAAAGCAATAGAAATGTATGGTTTTGCCAGGTCTCCAGTCAGGTCTGTGGCTGGAGGCAGGTGAAATGCAACCATACACTGATGTCTCTCTCCCTCTCTGTCTCTCCCCCTCTCTGCCTCTCTCCCTTCCCCTCTTTCTAAAAACTAATGAAATAAAATCTTAAAAAAAAAAAGAAATGTATGGTTTTGTGTTGTAAAAATAATGCTTTACTATATTCACTGTCTTCCCCAAAAGAGGTCTGAGGTAGTAATACACCATGAATAGATCAAACAATGCTAATAAAAATAATAGTTATTTGTAAATAACCTAAAACACATAGTACTTTTGCTTTTTCTAGTTCTGTGTGTGTGTGTGTGTGTGTGTGTGTGTGTATGCACACATATGAACATGCAGGTGCTTCATTGTTCATTACAGGTTATGAAAAGGGGATGACTTCTCTGCTTGAGCAGCAAGTCCCAGGTTACCAGTTGGTAAATTCCCCTATGAAATATATTCATTAAGATAATTTGTGCCAGTCAGGGCACATAACCAGGTTGCAAGCCAGGTCTCCAGCCAGGTCCATAGCTGGAGGCAGGTGAAAGGCAACCACACATTGATGTCTCTCTCCCTCTCTGCCTCTCTCCCTTCCCCTTCTCTAAAAATAATAAAATCTTTAAAAAAATTTTTTTCAATCCTGTCTGGTGTGGCTCAGTGGATTGGCACTGGCCTGTGAACTCAAAGGTTGATGGTTCAATTCCCAGTCAGGGCACATAACCAGGTTGCAAGCCAGGTCTCCAGCCAGGTCTGTAGCTGGAGGCAGGTGAAAGGCAACCATATGTTAATGCTTCTCTCCTTCTCTGCCTCTCTCCCTGCCCTTCTCTCTAAAAATAAAATAAAATCTTTAATAATAATAATAATTTTATTTCCACAACTATGTTCTGTTCAAAAATATCAAAGGACAGAGGGCATAAGGGAAAAATTATAATTCCCTACAAATACAGCAATGATGATATATATTCCACAAATATGTATAAAGAGAGTAATCTCAAAAATAACCTTTGCTTTCTCCTTGTTTTTCATGGAAAGGCCCAGAACAAGGGAAAAAGTAACACAAAGTCATTAACTTTGTTGCTCTTGTCTTTTTTTTCAGAGCCACCAAAACATTTTGAGCTTTAATTTCACTGGCAAATAAAGTACTTTTAAAGTTCAATAGCAAGTGAATGGTCCAAGTTTGTGTTTTTTTCCTCTTTAAGCCATACTGACCTTTATGGAAGCACAAGAATGACATTTGACATTTCACAGAAAGTAAAGAAACACAATTTAGCAATTTCTAACCAATCACCGCATGCTACAGCTTGAGAGTTGCTCAACTCTTTCCAGACATAAATGCCTAACAAGCATGCTTCATATTCTTTTTAAAATCACAAGTAAATAAACAACATTTAATTAGATGAGCCTGCATCACATATTTGGCTGATGTCATTTCTCCTGGCCGGGGGAAAAAATCCATTAAAGAAAAGAAAGGAAGGAGGAAAGAAACACAAGACACAGCTGACACTGGGCAGGCAGGACGGTGCTCTCAACTGCAGTGGCTCACTGTGCTGGAACAACTCTCACACCACAAAGGGGAGCGCACCCATGAGGACCGGGGCTGATTTCGTTGGGCTTGCTCCATGTTTTCACCTGCTCACGTGGCCTATTCCTAGACTTGGAACAAAACTAGACTCTGTTGTTGTCATCCCAGCCACAGGGCCACGGGCCCTGCTTCTATTTTTGGTGAAGATTTCCAATAGCCTGGTGGATGAACAAGCACATTCAAACGAAGAAGAGGGAGCACCAAACATCTCCCATGGTCTGGCTACTCGGCTTCTCTGATCTGATTTTGGTGACTTGTTCTTATTACAGTTGGGAAGTAGGTGCTCCCTGACACTCCTTGTTCTGTGCCTCTTTCATCTCTTCTGTCCCCTGAAGCATCTCAGTCCCTCCTGCAGAGACATACTGCAGGTTGCCAGGTGGAGGTCTGGCCCGACGTATGCCTGGCATATATGCCTTTTTCCAGCTGTCAAGGATAACTGGACTCGTGCATACTCTGAGGCTGTAGATCTGAGCAAGGCTGCACCCAGTGTTTCATAGCTACCAAACACAGGTGCAGAATGGCCAGCTTCACCCTGTCCCCCCCACCTTTCAGATCAGCCAGAGTCTAGAGGTCACTTGAGGGGATGGTCATTCTAAGGCCACCTTAGGAGTTGGGGTTGGTTCCAGACTATGTTCAGAAAAGAAGTCCAAGAGTTCTTAGAATAACCTCAGTTTTGTTTTGTTTTTTTAACTGATCAGTATAAGAAATCTGTAAAAGACAAAGCCGGAAATGTTTCTTTACAGTGATGCACACGGACTATGAGGGAGCATTTTAGTTCATTATGAAACCTTCAGGGAGTGCCTACGAGGGAAGCCAGAGGTCCAAAACTGGCAACTGGAGCACTGCCTGCCAACAGGCTTTGATTGGCTGGCATGGTTTTTAAAGGTTGTCTTAAATAGTTGCCAACATTAACAAATTAGGAGCTTTCACATAAAACTCTGGTTTCTGGCCTCTCTAGAAACATCAGAAGATCTGGCTGACACTGGATCTGCATCCTGTCTAGCAAATATTTAGCCAGAGCCAAGTAGCTGCTGCCCCTGTAGACGAAGCTGGCTGGCCCTTGCCGGTCAGCCTGCAGCCTCTGTAGACATGGGAGTGTGCCACTTCTGCTGTAAGCATCGTAGGTTAAGTACCTAAGTGAGAACCAGGTGTTAAGTACTAGGTTCTTGTCAGTAGACATTATGCAAAGTTTGGCTCATGCTATTCTCTCACTTTTTCCACCCTCCCTTGTGTTCACCACTGAGCTGCCCTGAGGCTGCAGAGGCACTTATTATTCACAACGTTTTCCTTTTCAAAGGGTCAGAAGGCCAAGGAAAGCCAAAAGGCTACCCTGTTGGATGTCCTCGTGTCTGTGAGTCCAACTGCTGCTGTGGTTGGGAAACAGTTTGTGAGGAAAATGTATACCTCATATCATTGACCCCGCTGCTCACCAATAAACAGGCATAAAGTCATGCCCAAGAAGAGAGCTGCACGGACCAAAGAAGTGGGTGTGTGTGGCTTTATTTTATTTCTCAATGTGCGTCCATAATTGAGCTGCACAGTTAATAAATATAACGGATAATGTCCAAAATCAAGACAAAAGAGAGCTCTGAAACATTTTCTTTGCTTCAACCTGGGACGATGGAGATTTCATTAGACTCTATGTTCAGGGCAGTTGCTAGCTCTGTTTCTATGAAATAGCAGAGGTTTGTTTTTGATGCCTTGCAGCTGGAAAACCACTGCCGGGCTAAGTGTTAAGTTGGTAACACAGAGGCAAAAGACAAGAGGTGGTTTTCAAAGCGCTCCAGGGCCCCCAGCTGTAAGATGCCTGTGGACCACGCAGAAGGCGTGTAGCAACACTTCTCTCTCATGCAGCTCTAAAAACATAAGCAATCGACTCTTGGCTGACTTCATGAATCCAGTTCCTCACAGCACCTGCCATTAGGAACTGCTACAACGAATGGGCCCTGACTGGCTTTCTGACATGGCACATTTCTGGATGTCCTTTTTATTTCTTTTCATTTCTGAATTGGGAAATTTACCAAATCTTACAAAACAAACAAAACTAAACACAACGCCCTGCTGAAAGCTGTTAGGTGGGATTTTGGTTTTGTTTGTTTTTCAATGTAGAGATGAGTCCTTGAGGGCAGAAGGCTTCGCCCAGAGGATAAGTTATCTTTAGGATTACTGATCAAGCCTCAAGAATGTGGGAATGATCAAGATTCATTAAAAATGATGAGAACAACAGATGCAATAGAAAACAGATGTTGAAAAGGAAAGAGAAATGATAAGAAATTCCAGCTGATGAAATAGAGATGGAGGTAGGAAGAGAAAAAAAGGAAACCTGCCAGGGATTTCAGATGGATGCACATAGTGCAAAGTCCAGAGGGCTCCTCTGTGGTACCGTTCCCTGTGCCATAGGATGGGCTAGGCTGTTTCACTGTGGCATCTGAAACTGCAGGTGCTCCCTGCGTTTTACCTTAGGAAGTTCTAGGCACTGTAGGACAGGCTATGATTGTGAGACATGTGGAAGATTTATAAATGGTGGCCCCTGATCTCAAGAAGATTACACTCAGGATTATAGTTGTCTCTTATGTATTTATATATTATTTATCGATGGTGATTTCCTTTCATGCTCCTCTGAGCTCACTCTTTCAGTCAGTGGCAGTGGGAGGAGCAAAAGCATCCATGATTGCGGTTCTATGTTCCAGTAACATAAACTCCTTGGTGGCTGTCTTTGACCTTGTCATTACAGATGGGATATAAGAGGCCAGAATTAAATATTTGCAGTGGTTAAGGTATTTACAGAAAATAATATATGCAAATAAAATTAAAATAATATATGCTCCCCTATGTTCACAGTAGCACTATTTAAATTGCCAAAATCTGGAAACAGCTTAAGTGTCATCAGTAGGTGAAAAGATAACATTTGATACATTTATACAATGGGATGTAGTAACTCAGCAGTAAGAAAGAAGAAATCTTACCTTTTGCAACTGTATGGATGGACCTGGAGACTATTATGCTAAGTGAAATAAGCCAGTCAGTGAAAGACAAGTACCATATGATCTCACTTATTATATGTGGATGCTAATGAACAAAATAAACTAATGAGCAAAACAGAATCTGAGGGGTGAGGGAGGTGGGGACTGATTAAAAGAAGGTGAACGGATTAGCCAAAGAACATATATGCATGACCCATGGACATGGACAACGGTGTGGGGATTGCCTGAGGGAGTGGTGGTGGTGGGGGGAGGACTTCATGGACTGGGGCAAAGGGGAAAAAATTAGGACAACATAATAGCATAAGCAATAAAATATAATTTTGAAAAGCTCTTAAAACTGTTTTAATAGATCCCATAACAATGTGGCACAAAGGTTTTGCCTGTATCACTACCACTCCCACTTCTGTCCCAGGATCTTTTCAATGCTATTTTCTTTTATTCTCCTACATAAACTTCATTCCTGCCAGACAGAAGAAAAGGATGGGTAAAGGCACAGGATGGAAGACAGCATGGTTATCTGAGGAACCTGAAGAGACTTTTCTCTTCTCCAAACTCACCCAAATTTGGTGTCCTTTGCCAGCCAATTATAGGACCACATCTTACATGAAGCCGTCTTTGGCTTTTCTAGACCTTTCTTTGATCTTCTCTAATAATACTTATTATTATTGCTAAAAATAATTACAAATACCATTAGATAACCACTATTACCACAACAATAACTAGTATTTTATGGGTATTCTGTCAGTTACACACACCTGACTATGCTTCACATCTATTTTTATTTATATTACTCAGTCTTCTCAATAATCCTAAGGTAGGACCTATTATCATCCCCATATTCACAAAAAAAGAAACTGAGACTTAGAGAAATTAAGAAAATTTCTTAATGATACCTACTGATAAGAGAATTCTTATCAGGGTCATCAATTTAGTATTTAATTATGAAGTAGCCATTTTTAGCTTTTGAGTTGCTATTTATTATACAGTTATTTAAATATTTTAAATGTATTGTTTGGGCAGGGGGTGGTTTAGTCAAAAGCAAAATTGGGGTTTCAAATACAAAATGTACTCTTCTGCTAATTCTGTGACTGGTATTTAGGGTTTTGGGAGGCATCTGAGATATGTGAGATTGAGGAAAGAGAAGCTTAGAGGGCACCTTTGAATGAAGAAAATGATATTGCACTGGGATATCATCTGGGATCAGCAGTTGTTTACTGGAAATCCAGGTTTAGTTCACAGACGAAGCTCATCTCACTCTCTCAGGACTCAGTTTTATAATTAAACAAATAAAACTAGCAGAGAACACATGTACTTGAAAAAGTTATAAAAAGAATGAATGTTGAAAGGATGTCTCCAACTGTTTTTCATTCTTCGCTCAGAGCATTATTCATTTTTATAAAGTTTTGAAATAGACCATAAACTTCTAGTTAGGCAAGATATTATCTGAATCCATTCATTTTGTAGATGAAGAAATTCCAGCCTCATGCCTTGGTCAAACTCATATAATTAGCTAGGGACATGTCTGTGTTTCTTAATTCTTAGTTTGAAGCTTTGACCATGGGTCATCAGGACCTGAAAGTACAACTCATTTCATAGGCAAGTCCATCCATGTCTGTTTATATTTGGGCTATACTAGTATAGTAATAAACTTGTAATCGATTTCTTTTTAGAATGGTGTTCTCCAAAGACCATTTTAGCCCCAAATGAGAAGACATAGGAAAAGTAGATTTTTTTCAAAAGAAAAGTTAACAACACAGAACATCAACCTCTCTAGCCTTGGCTCCTTCATCCATAAGATGAAGTATTTGATTCAAAATCATCAAGTCAGTGAGAGGCTGTTAGAATGATAAAAATACTTTCGGTGCCCAAGAATTAACCAAGTTGTTTAAGTAAAGGAGAAACATATGTCATGGGAAGTAATCCAGAAGAGAACAAAACAAATACATTTAGGCAGGGGCGGGTGACTGCTGTAAATAGAAGAAGAGAATTATGAGAAGTATGGATATCAGAGAAAAGAAGCACATGATCTCTCAGAGTTCTGGATGTAGGGAATGAGAAGGGGAGGTCTTTAGAAGAAGAATGTGTAAAAGAAAGAATGGGGCTGGAATGAGTCCTATGATCATGAAGGGTAGTGGTAGCAGCCAAGGAGGATTCCGGGAAAATTTACACTGTCAGGAAGAGGGAGCATAACCTTGAGTGTACGACAGAACTAGATTTTCCCCTGTGGAAGTTAGGGATGCGGGAGATAGAAGCAGTGTTAGTGAGTATCGAGTAGTAGGATGTATATGATTTGCTAATCATACTAATTTACAACCATTTGGTGATTCAAACAGTCAAATTTCAACCAGCTTTTATACTTGGTTTCTATTTACTTCTGCATTAAAAATGTGCATTCCATGCTTCAAAAAGAACACATGATGAAATTAAGTATCAAGGACTAGTGAAATGTGGTTTTGTTTTGGAAGAGATGACCTTTCTATTTCTCTGACTCTACTTTTCCTAATAAAACGTTTTATTTACATGGTTTAGAGGCATAAAAAGCAAACATCGGGAACTCTGTCCAAATACTAAAGTACTAAATTATAGTGTACTGAGAAACCTACCAGTTGCAAAACACTGTGGCTTTTATCATTTATACATAAATAACAACATTCGGAAGCACAGAAAAAGAGGACAAATTGAGAATTTTACAAGTACATCTTACTAAAACCTACAAAAATTTTGGTGATAAATACAGCAAGACCGGAAAATTTGCTGCAACCATTCAGAGGCACCCATTCTTCAAGATGCCCCTTGCGTTTGCAGATCACATCTGTAGTGTTATTCTAACATTTTCTAAAAAATCTAATTTTGAAGTGGAGAGCATGGGTAGAGACAAGAACTGAGAAGGGGTTCTGGTATAGAACCTCTGGTCATCTACGTGATAATCAACAGGAAATTGTCAATCTTCATTTAACTGTAGTATATTATTTTATTTTGGTGAATATTGTGCACGCATAAAGCCATACTGGCAGTGATAAGACACATCCGAACGCTTCACATTAGGCCAGTGTGTACTTGGAAACAGACAGCATTTTCTTGGATGATTCCTCAAAATTTTGAGACAGATTTAAAAGTAATCAAATTTGCAAATAGAAACAGTTCAAGTAGATATAAAAATCTTTTGCAATTCTTTTTCTGTAATGGCTACTTAAGAGGCTTTTTAGAAAGAGGAAAGCAAACCTTTAAAATATGATGAATAGGATTATCTGAACGAAAGAAGTGAAGGCTATGACAGGAGAAATACTGTACAGGAAAATATGACATTGAAAATCACTACGGAAATGACTAATCTTAAATTTCTCAAGCATGAATTTTGTTAAACGCTCTAAGAAATGTAAATGAATTATTATTAATATAAAATTATGAATTAACTTATTACTTTATGATTATAATGAAATAACAATTAAGTAGAATCCTCACTAATTCAGAAATACTTTCTAAATTTTCACATTTCAGATGAGCAGTGAAAAGGGAGGCATACCTACCTATAAAACCTTCCTTCTATTTTTATAGTGATACTTCATGAAAAGTGGATAACTTAGAAGTGTTATAAAATTCATTTATTAAGAGTATACCCACTCCTCCAACTCACTGTAATAGTTATGGCTACCCTATGAACTGTTATTTTGTCAAGCATTTAAGGTAAAAAGTGTTTGAAGGCTTTTTAATGTAAAATATGGGTACATTTTTTCAATTTTAATTCGCCTATCAACCTTCATTAGAAAAAAAGAAAAAATCCTTTGAAAACTTCCTTTTACCAGATTATCAGGTTATTAATACAGTTTTAGTAGTTAGGTTATACAGTGCTAATCAGCTTCTTCTTTTTTTCCCCCCAACTCTTCCACTTGAGTTCTCCAACTCTTGCTAGTTTTGGAGATAGAGGTGGACATTCGGAGGTAAAATGACAACCCTTTTATACAAAATGCTGCACATACACCAACCAACAAGATGGTACACACATATACACCCCAAAGAGAGACAGCAGAGAAGCAAAAGGGCTAGTTGCTTCTCAAGCACCAATTTCCTCACTTGATGTTAGGAGACCCAGGCACATTTGGGACAACTGCTCCCTGGATTGAACACGGCCAGAGACTCCAGTTTCCATTCTGTTTTTTGAAATTCCATTATTTCAGATGGCCTCTCCAGCTCCAAGTAGTGCTAAGTTTACTATGTCTTCATTTTCACACAGCAAGTCACTTAAGTAGTGAAAAAAATAAAGCTAGACACTAGAGACTTCTAGTGTTTCCCTAGAAAAATGTTAACTGTACTATACATTCCTTGCCATGTTTAAACTCAGTTGATATCTATGAAAAAATAACATGTTCAGGATTTCAGACAACACTGGAATTCACGTAGGAGAGCGTCACCAGAGGTTTGGGAAACCCACTTCATGTGGCCCACTTAGGTCAACACATTTGGCAGTTGAGTCTCCATAACTTGCGTCCTTCTAGATGCTTCAGCCTGGGCCCTGCAACCCGGCGCTTGGTTTCCTCTCACCTTACCTTAGTCTCTAACAGTGTCACATATGCAAGTGTTTTTTACATAAAATAGACTAGTAATTCATGCAGGTGGAAGGCAGTTCAGTTGCAGAAGGAGTGAAGAGCATGGGCTTTGGAGGGTGGAAGGCATGGGGAGAGACGGAAGAGAGGGCAAGGGGCATGTACAGGGAGCAGACACGCCACCAACTTCACACACTTTGAAAAGTAGCTTTTGCTGCCCTCAGGGACAGGAGTTACTTCTTTTTCTTTTAACTTCCAATTCCGTTTTCTCTGTGCTTACAAATGTCCTAAGCAAGCAATAGAAACCTGGCTTCCAACTGGACTGATGCTCTCGGCCACTTCTACTGAGACAGCCCCCTGTCTAACCTGGTGCCTGCTGTATGATACTGCAACCACCAGGGCCCTCAATAAAGACCAAGGTCTAAGCCAAAAAGAGACTGCTCTCTGGGGGAATTGGACTTTATAATGGACATCAGTGTTAAAACAGATGAACACTTGCTGAAACCATTGGTTTTTAGAGGTGAAAGATAACTAAACAATAATTCCTATGCAAATTATACTTTATTGTTAATTCATTTTGCTTTCTTATGCATTTTAATTTAGCAAATATTTTTATTTGACAGAGCATTTGTTGAATAGCTACTATAAGCACAGCCTTTTGCTAAGGTACTGTAGAATAAGTAAATAACATGAGGTCCTACGGTTTTCTAGCATTGCAGAGCCTAGTGAGGGAATTGATCTTAATTTACTAAATCACAGCTCATGAGTTACTGAGTGTGTGCCCTTCTTAAGTTACTTAACTTCTTTAAGCCTCTGTTTCTCCAAATGTAAAATGTCAAGAATAATAGTTCCTACCTTGCAGGATTGTTATAAGGTTTAAATGAAATAAGTATAATTCCATATAATAATCATTTAATAAATATTCAGTTTATGTTGTTATTGTAATTTTTAGTATAATATATATTGAGCAGAGAGGCATGGGGAGATGTGGTCTAATGTATACATCTATGGATACATTCTACATTGATTACTGTTTTTGAACGAATAAATATAAGATTTTCAGCCCTATGATACTGGCTCAAACAATATGGTAAAATACATATAATCTACAAT
Organism: Noctilio leporinus; assembly: GCA_004026585.1. Taxonomy (NCBI): domain Eukaryota; kingdom Metazoa; phylum Chordata; class Mammalia; order Chiroptera; family Noctilionidae; genus Noctilio; species Noctilio leporinus. The sequence continues at coordinate 222,635 of PVIW01002115.1, forward strand.
ATCACCACTTTATAATGAGTGTCTAAGGCTGATGGAGAATCTGAAGTGTTGCCCCAAAATGTTTCAAAGCACTAGTTAAGGAACAAAAGACAAAGTACAACTAATAGGTTATGTCTACATAATACTTACACAGTGTCTATACAGTACACTGGGGTCTCATAGCCAAATAAGATCACTGAGATGGTAGCTCAGCAAATGTGGTCCGTAACATCATCAAGGGTTCTGAAGAGACTGACTAATCAGCAATGAGAGAAACACTGCCAACAGGATTCAGTGATGTGCTAGGAAGATCTGAAGCTCAGAGTTCTGTTCATGTGAAAATAATCTTAAATTGAATGCGTGTGCCATTGTGGTATCACATTAGGGACAGGCGAAAGACAGTTAATTGTTACCATGCACCTATTATGTGCTAGAATGCCTTAAATATTTTTGGTTAATTTCCACAGATGCTCTATAGAGTAAGCAGTATCTTTATTTCAGAGAAATTAAATCATTTGTCTAAAATCACATAGCCAGAAATTAGTAAGACATATACTATTTGTCTTCCAAATTATATAATATTTGTATTCCAAAGTACTTGTAACTCACTATTTCATCCCATTTCTCAAGCTAAAAGTGAATATTATTTTAAATATTTGCAGAGGAAAACAGTGACACGGAATTGATTTATTCTAAAGGATGAAGACAGAATTTCCTGGATCCATCTACATAAGAAAATATTTTTTAAAGTTCAGTTTATATTTGATTTCATGCCATTAAAATTGTTTCAGTAAGATTTTAGTTGGTCTTTTTCACCCACATTCTGAGAAGGCAGACTTGTTTCCTAGAGCAGTAAGCTTTTGGAACATGCACCTTTAGTTATTCTGTGTTGGTTGCCTATTTTTCCTATAGGTTTATTTCAGTTTTGTGCAAGAAGTATGAGGGTATTCTATAGTCACAGTATAATTTCTGAATCTCAACCCTCACTGGATGGATTGAAATTGTAATATATATATACATGTATGTATCTCATACATATGACATGCGAGACATAAAGTGCATCTCAGCAGCTGACCTTAAGAAAATGGATGCATAGCGACCTACTAGATAGCTGATGAACTGCAGTGGCCCTAAATATCTTCATATATAAATATGCATTCAGCTTATGTTAAAAATGTTAGATATTTGTTGAAAGGGATCTATTGAGACCTTTGCTTCTGGCTCTGATCGAGTTTATATCTGATTAACCCTCGCTTGTACAATTCCACACGCTGGGGAACATACTTTCAGACAAACATACACAATAACAAGACAACAACAAAAATGGTAACAAAATAGCAGATGAAAGGCATCAAAACAGCTAGTACTTGAGGGGCCAACATCCTACAGAGAACAAAACCCATTGAGACCTTATATTCATTGCTGTTTTATTTCCCTTTAGGGATTTTTCCAATGTAAAGTGAGATGGTTGAAGACTGATAAAAAAAAAAAACTTGTACTTTGGAGCTTGCAGCATCTGATGAGGTTGGCAAGACAAAAAATAGGGTTTGCAAATCAAAATTACTTTTAGACTATAATAAAGACAATAAACATTTATTTGAGCAAAAAGAGCTGTGGCCTGGGAGACAGTGATTCAGGAAGCAACCTATACTGTGCTCCACCAAGACGAAGAGGAGGCCATTTTTTATAGAGAGCGTTTCCACCCAAACTCCCAGCTTTATGCTAATGAGATTTGCAAATTGTGTAGTCCAAATCATGCAGTCCTGATTGGTTGGTATAGATATAAATGAGGACACAATGTGTACTTCTGATTGGATGGGGCAGGTCTCAGTCCTTTGATAGAAGATGAAACCAAGGTTTCCTTGCAGTGGTTTATGCAGAACGTGTATACAAGAGGGTGTAGTATCAGAAGTCAAGAGTTCAGTTAGAGATTCTTCCTGGTATACAGAGATGAGGAACCCCTGAGAGCAACAGTAACTAGGCTCTTATTCATAAAGTTTGGGCCCTTGGTTGACCACAGAAGTCCAGCTAAGCAGACAAATTCTCTCTTGAGATTCACATCAAATGACTCTTTCTTCTGGGGTCCACAGGCAACCAGAACTTGAGGGGCCAAGTTTCTAAAGGAAAGGGAACTGTGAAAGCATGTGCCAGTTTTGAAGCTGCCTATCTGTGGGGTAAAAAGCTATTAAACAAAGCAGCAGAAAGCAGCTGCAGAGGTGAAACTGCTAAGCAAGGGATTCAGCAGTCTCGTGGTACCGGGTAATGAGAAAAGGGAGTCCAAGGAGGAGGGGTTTTAGGTAACAAAATAGGCTTTCAGTTGACTCTCCTGAACAATCTCCAAGTTTGTCCAAGGGAGGGAGGAAACTATCAATAGATTAACCACCACAAAACCTGAAATCCAGTTTCTGCAGGACCAAGGTGATGAGCCTACTCAGTTGCTTGATCACTCTACTGCACCTGACAGCTCAGCATTAAAGAATGTTACCATATAATATGCATGTAGAAGTACTGATAGAAAAGTGTCCTCCCCACCATATATAAAAATTTATTTATTATTTCCAGAGAGAGGGGAGAGAGGCAGAGACAGAGAGAAACACCAATGTATGGTTGCTTTTCACCTGCCTCCAGCTCCAGACCTGGCTGGAGACCTGGCTTGCAACCTGATTGTGTGTCCTAGATAGGAATCCAACCAGTGACCTTTGGGTTCGCAGGCCAGCACCTTATCCACTGTACCACCAGCCAGGGCACAATATTTGAGTAATGTAAGAGATGAGAACAAAATTTTAGGCCATGGAAAATTTACAAATTAACGCCAAGGCAAAGAATCTGAGTGACTCTGTGAAAGTTGGCCCCAAATTTTGTTTCCTCTGTTCTCCTGAAATTGTTTCAATGAGAGGTGTGTGTCTTACTCTAATTTTTGTAGGCTTACTATTTCAAAATCAGAAAGTGTGCTAGACCTTCTCACAGGTAAGGGCCCTCAGAGTCCAGGAAGGCATACCACATGCTTAAAATGCAAACTCTCAACATGATGTCACTGAGGGTACCGAATTAAAAAAAAGAAAAGAAAAGAAAAGAAAAAAGAAACTTAAAAATGGGAAAACCACAGGGTAAAACACTAAAACAGGGTTAGGCAGGAGAAATGTAGGCAACTGTTTTTGCAAGATCAGCGCCAGGTCTCAAAGGTAGTCAGTCTATACAATCCCTTCATTACTAAAACCACACTTGTTGAAGTTCCTGGCTGGCAGGTCAGAGACCCTAGTAAAAGCAAAAGTAAAAACCCTGCAGTCTGTCTGGAGTGCCTTGCCCAGCCAACTGACAGGCCAATGAGAAGCCAACGCCAGATGCTGTCATTCATCGTCAAATGGAGTAAGCAGTTTATTGCACAAACACGCACAGATATTACACTAGCCCAGATACCCCTGAACATTAACGGAGTGGCAAGAGTGGCATGACTTAATCAGGACAATTTAAACACCAAGGAGTCCTTGGCTAAGCATCTGTGTATCTATTATAAAGTTACATAAATAGTCTGCGATGTTTTGAGGAACAGACAAGAACTTCATTAGTCTCTGAATATCACTCTACAAAATGAGTGTAGTGAATTTTTCTTCTCTGAGTTGACATGGCTTTAGGACAAATCAAAGATAGAGTCTCAACTTCCCCTGGCTTCTATATGTTTATTCCAGAGTTTTCTGGAAGATTGCTTTTCCATTCCTCATGAATAGTTCATGTGCTAGTCTCCAATGGCAACAAAGTGACACTTCTTATTACTGTTGGCTATTGAAAAGCAATTGCAAAGGGAGTGCCTTGAAACAATTAGTTCTCTGTAACTGATTATTTAACAATATGTGTTTTCCAAGAGCTGTTTATCCTCAAAAGGATGGGGCCAAGACTGAATACATACTGCATAAGCAGACACCTGCACCAAACCCTCTGGATGCTAATTGAAAATTCTCACAGACTAAAGTTAAAGGAGAATTACTAACTTTCTTCTCTAACCCATTTGCAATGACCTCTGCATGTTTTCATGAGCAAAGGAATAAGGTTAATTTCTTATGCTACCTCAAGGATTACTTTCATTTGTGAAAATGTCTTCATAAAAGATAGCTTTAGTTTTAAAGCTGAAATTCTACCTGGAACAATAAGAAGTACATGGAAAGCAGGGAAAAGAGAAAAGAGGGGAGGGGAGGGGAAGGGAGAAAAAATAGATTTTTCTGTATAAGAAATATGCTTTATATGTTCTAGGCACTCAAGCAGCCACCAAAGAGTAACAACTAAAAAGCAGAAGAAACTGTTCCCACCTTTGAGTCACTTATTTCCCAGCCATTTAAGACAGGAGGTTAGGAATAAAGTGATTTAAGCCAATTGGTCTGAATTTTGAATATAAGCTATATATTTTTTAGCTACAGATTCCATGTTCTAACTCCCTTCTCTGGAACAGTGAATGATTCAAAAACTTCCAGGACACATCCCGAGGCCAGACGCTTGTAAAAGTGAACGTGTATAAGTCATTTGCAGAGAGACGGTCAAGCAGGACTCTGCAGTGTGACCTCACAACACACGTATCCTATGTTTGGGTCTCTTGTCAGCTTTTGCATCCCAAAAGGAATGCATTTCAGCTTTTCGGAAGGGTCTTCTATGGCTATCAATCTGTCTCAACAAAACTTATTTTCCATCACCTCCAAGAAGCTCATGACTGAAACTGCCGGCTATTACCTTACATGGGACGCCCTACATGTAAAGTCATGATTGTCAGTCAGTAAAATTTTGACAGAGTAAATGGGAGAAAGCCCTAAAAGAAAACCTGAAATAATGTTTCGGTTTAAAGTGGAAAAATATTTTATAGCCTAACTGAGCTAAGAGTGATATGCAACACTCTTAGCTTCAAACTATGTTTGGCGGGCGTGGCACAGGCACTGACAACCAGAATGGCTGCAGGAGGTTCTGAAGCGCCCCTGTCTGGCCCACGATTGGCCTTTTAGCTGCTGGAGGTCTGAGGACACCTAAGGGACATATGCAAGGTTTAAACAGTAGCTGTTTCAATATTTTAACAACTGATAAGGTTCCACCAGTGCCTACCAGTTGTGTCAGGCCTGGCGATTACACCCATTCACTGTTACACAAATTTGGATATACTTTGGACTAAAAAGTTTTAAAAAGTTCTGATTTATAAGTATTAACACAAATCTATGAACTTCTTGCGGACCATACGGAGACATTTTGGTTATACAACAGACCCCAAGAATATTCACAAGAGACTGATATCACACTGATGACATTTCCTAGTGGTTCAACAATAGTGCAAACTTCTATCAATAAACAGGAAAGTGGGAAAAATATAAATGTGTAGTGGACATCTGTTACTTTGGCCTGGCTAGTACTGCGGCCATCCCCCACCCACGGCTCCTTTACTGGTAAGAGAGTCCTTTCCTCTGGTGGGAACTCCATTCCATGTGGGTCTTTTGAGATAAACTCAACTCCTTCTGCCACTTCTGCCAGGATCCAGGCTTGGCTAGAGTACCCGTCACCATGTGATTGCTTTCTGGACAGTCTGTGATCCAAAGTGAAGGTGATTTAAGCCCTTCATAGAATTTCCTATTGAATGAGCTCTTTCCCTGCTGGGACAGGTAAGCTAGTAGGAGATAACCCTTACACTGCTGGTGGCCATAATACTCAAAAAGATGACTAAATAATGAAAATAACAATAAACATGTTTAGAATGATTTTTAGTCTTATTTTTGCACTTGTATCCATTATGCCTTAAAAAGTACTTCATACAATTTTTTTAAGATTTTATTTATTTAAAATATTTTATTTATTATTTTTAGAGAAAGGGGAATGGGGAGAGGCAGAGAGGGAGAGACATCAGTGTATGGTTGCTTTTCACCTGCCTCCAGCTACAGAGCTGGCTGGAGACCTGGCTTGCAACCTGGTTATGTGCCCTGTCTGGGGAATCGAACCTGCAACCTTTGGGTTCGCAGGTTGGTGCCTTATCTACTGTGCCACCACATAAAAATAAATAAAATTTATTTATTTTTAAAGAGAAGGGAAGGGAGGGAGAAAGGGGAGAAAAGAAACATAAATGTGTGGTTGCCTCTCACATACCCTCAACTGGGGGCCTAGCTTGAGCCCTGACTGGGGATCAAACTAGTGACTCTTTGGTTCTCAGGCTGGCACTCAATTCACTGAGCCACACCAGCCAGAACCATACAATTTCTTAAATGCATAGACATATTAGAACTTTGGTAGCTCAACCTTGAATCTTCAGAAAGTGATCAAGAAAGTCCCAATAATATTTCAAGTAATCAAGATGCCCTTTCAAAAGTGCATCAAATAATAACTATTAAAAATCAGAACATTATAGAAATATTTATTTTATCCATCAGCCTCAGAGCAATTATCACATAACAACAATTCAGATAAAAAATAAGGCAGTAATCTCCTCAGCAAAATATTGCAGCCAAGCTATGTACATAATATGCTTTTGTGGGCTCAGGTGTTGACAAGGGCAGTGAAAGTAATACCCAGGCCAGTTTAAAAACAACAACAACAACACATGAAGTCTTCATGGAACATACTTTGAATATCTTACTACTGTATACCCAAATTTCGTAGACATGCCTAAGTTGAAGACACAAGGCAGTTTCTCTATGAAATGAATCCCAATAAATCATGGAGATATCTTATTTTCTAAGTGCTCGGGACTGACTGAGTGCTGGTACCAGGAATGGCCCAATGTGACAAAACTTGGGCAAGAGTGTCACAAATATTCTTCACTCCAGTAGAGTCACACAGATGGAATTAAGCTCACTAAAAAGAGTTTAAAATAGTTTTATCTCTCTGGTTGGTGGCTCAGTGGATAGGTGCCGGCCTGTGAACCCAAAGGTCACTGGTTTGATTCCCAGCCAGGGCACATAACCAGGTTGCAAGCCAGGTCTCCAGCCAGGTCCATAGCTGGAGGCAGGTGAAAGGCAACCACACATTGATATTTCTCTCCTTCTCCTCCTCCCTCCCTTCCCCTCTCTTTAAAAATAATAAATAAAATCTTTTAAAAAATAGCTTTAGTTTTTACTTATACTTAGCTTATATTAAGTTCCTAAAAGAAAGAGCCCATATCAACTTCTTTTATATCTCTCTATAAGATACAGTTTAATGCTCAAGAGTCCCAAATTCTTTATTAATTAACTTCTATAAGAGTTCAATAGGCTTTTTCCTATATATATGGTTTGACAGGTTATACTGGCTACCATTTTAATCTTAAGGTTTAAATGTACTTAATTACTGCTAATTGATTCAATGAGAAACTTCAGGTTTCCAACTTTTACTGAATCCTATAGCTAACTCTCTCAGCAGTCCATTTCTTGACCATCTTCTTAACCAACAATCATTTCTATTTACTTTCTGCTTAAATTATCCTTCTGAAAAGTAGGTATAAGCATGTCATTCCCATTCATTATTTAAAATCATTTTTTTAGCTTTATTTTATTTTTTATTTATTTTTTAATATATATTTTTAAGATCTTATTTCATTATTTTTAGAAAGAGGGGAAGGGAGAGGCAGAGAGGGAGAGAGACATCCATGTATGGTTGCTTTTCACCTGCCTCCAGCCACAGACCTGACTGGAGAGCTGGTTTGCAACCTGGTTATGTGCCCTGGCTGGGGAATGGAACCTGCGACCTTTGGGTTCGCAGGCCAGTAAAATCATTTTTAAATAACAAAATTTAAAACAAATTAGAAGAGAACAAACAACCCCCCCCCAACTCTGACAGCTTCCCCACTGTTTAGAAGCTGAAGGTGAACATCCATCCCGTCCAATGCACATTTCAGTTTCCTCTCCCACCATGACTTTCCAACTGCAAAGCCTTTCTTGCTTAATCTAGGCAAACTTGATCACTTTCTCTTTTTGTAGCCTAGGCTAACATTATTTTCTCTGCTGGAAATATCCATTTCTAACCAAACACTCATCACTTATTTAATAAACATGAAAAGTGTCACAAACTGTTGGGCCAGTGAAATGAATGAGTTAAGTCTACTGGGTGTAAAAAGGTCACATGTCCCATCTAAAAGGGACAGCAGCATCTACTCAGGGTGTGAAGATGGCTACCAAGCAAGTATGGTGGCAGAAACTCGGGGTTTCTCAATATTCAAAGTTTGCAGCAATGAGTTATAAAAACTGAGAAACTGGTCTATGGGCCACTGTGTGCCTAACAAACAAATACAATCCATCTTTAGGCTGTTGGTGTGAACCTTGAGGCTAACTGCACAAGGCCTCAGAGCTTCACAGGTGAAAACAGGGCCCCTGGCTTGAGTGGCTCACTTTTGGGTATCAGCTCAAATGCTAGTACAAGCAGAAGTAAACACGCCCTTCACTCAGCTCTCATAACACTTTGTTTACATGGCACCTGCCATAGTTTATGCTCGTCGCTAAGTATTTTACTCGTTTGAACCACCAGACATGAGAGGAGCAGGGCTGTCGCCCTCATCCTGACCTGGCACCACTAGCTTTCTGGGCTAACAGAGAGGTTTCATTGGAACTATATCTATAGAGGTAGCTGCATAGAACTTGATTCCAAAAATTTTAAGGTTGTATTTTTTCCCTTCCTAAATCAATGCTATGCTTTGATTAGGTACCGTGCTATAGAATATGCTATCATGAAAGAATTTGTCTCTTTTGCACACCTAAATATGCTATGGGTCATATTTTAGTTGTACAACATAATCCTAATATGTTTTTCTATGCATGGTCCTTGCAAGGTGGGGATCCAAATAAGGACAGCTTAGAGACATCTCTGGTAAATTCAAGAAATGATTTTTCACTTGATCTTGGCCAAAAGGCTAAGAAGCGATGGGAGAAATTATTTTACTCTAGAACAGAACTTTTACTTGGGAAAATGTATTCATTTGTTCCATTTATTCACTTCAGGGTGTAACTTTTCCCCATTTCATAATTTCACAAAAGCACTAAAAAGGTCAGCCTTAATTTTTGCTACAGTTCTTTAATTTCTAATTATACTATCCAAGCATGCTCACAAAACTAATCTAAGCTGGGCATTTTCAGACTTAGAGGAGGTCAATTATTCTTAGTGAGCCAAAATACCCTCATTTCACTAAGCGTCAGGCATAGTGGGATTTTCTGAACATTGCTACCTATTTCTTTCCTCAATTGATCTAATTTCTAGATACACCCATTGTCCAATCATGAGCACAGGTCCTTCATGGCTGCTGCCTGCAAAGCTCATGAACAGCAATTCTGCTGAAGAGAAATATGTTTTGGTAGTTACCTCAATGTCGTCAAGATAAAGGAGGGTAAATATGTCTTCCTTGTCTGTGTATTAGCCAGGTAGAAGCCCAGCCCAATTTCAGGTGTTCAAGATTTAACCCCCATCATTTTGTTCTACAACTCCGCATCAATGTTATTATGTGTAGATTCACTGTGTGGACACTTGATTCTTTTACACTGAAACTCCATGTCCTGTGTTCATTAGTAATCAAATGGAAAGCTTACCTGCAGACTGTTGAAAATAACAAAGAAGACCAACATCCAGAAGTGTCGATAAGCCATGTGCAGGCCTCCCCAAAGCCATGTCACAGAAATCAGGGCAAAAAGATATAAAACCAGTGGGATTTCTAGAAATAATAAAAAAGAAAGACATTTTCAGCTTCAGGATACAGAATAGTTACACACATACACAGCAATTATTCTTGGCTCCTTTCTTGTGATACTCTCTATGCCTAAATACCCATTTTGAAAAAACAGCTTCGGAAATCCCATTCTAATGCCAGAGAAGAGAAGGCACATTGCTGAGTCCACATTCTTCCTGTTTTGCTGGTAGGCCAGAGGGGGGAGGGGGGTAGATGGAGGGAGAGCTGTTACTCTCCTAGACTGCCACCTGCTGGACTATTCTGGAAGTTACTAGCACAACTGCAGAAATAAAATCACTTTTAAATCCCAGGTAAAATTTAAAAGACCGCTCCACCAGAAAAAGACAGGCAGGTATCAGTGGGTTCTTAAAGTTAGTGTAGTTCAACTAGACATTTTAAAACAGAAATGACATTTAAAAAATTTGAGTGTGTGCTGGAAAAGTATATACTCATCTCTTTTATTCTGGAACAACCCCCAAACTTTATAGCTAGGGTTAAGAGCCAAGAGAAAGGGACAGGCAGGATACACTATGGTCAACATTAAGCTTATCCTATCCAATATTTTCCTGTTCAATTTGCTTCAGTACTTTTCAGAACAGATTTTTTCAAGGCCAATGGATTTCATCAACTGCCCCACTTGTTTTTGATATATGGGTTTTAGAATAATAACCTTAAAGAAAGAATTTTAACATTTGAATAATAACTATGTAAGATTTGGAAAGTGAATCAGATCTTAGCAGCAGCAAATAAGTACTTTTCAAGTTGTTAAAAGGCATCAGTCTAGACCATACCACTGACAACTCTAATGACAGACCTGAAAATTATATATATATACTTTCCACCATCATGTACTGGAGATGTTACAACTAAATACAGCTGTAGCAATTTTAGATTTTATTTTGAAACTATCTCAGAATTATAGAAGAGTTGCAAGTACTGTATGACAACCAAGTCTTTTTTCCTGAACCATCTGAAAATTGCCACCCTGATCCCCCATCATCACCCCCTGCAATACTTTAATGTGTATTTTCTACAAAGACATTCTCCTACACAAACACAATACAACCATCAAATCAGGAAATTAACACACCCTTGACTACCACCCTCAGATCCCATTCAATATGGGTCTATTATTGCAGCAGGTTCCTTTGTAGCAGCAGAAGGACCCAGCTGTCATGTTTCTATAGTCTCCTTTAATCCCAGTAATTCCCTTGTGTGTCCTTGGCTTTTGTGACCCTGACACTTTTGGAAATTGCCAGGCAGTGGCACAAATGGGCAAATACTATGTGATTCCCCTTACATGAAGTGCCTAGGGTAGGTAAATTCATAGAGGCACAAAGTACAACAGAGGTCAGCAGGGACTGTGGTAGAGATAGGGACTTACTGTATACTGGACAGAAAGTTTAGTATGGGAAGGTGAAAAAGTACTGAAAATAGTGATGGTTGAACAACATTGTGAATGTATTTAGTGCCACTGGATTACACACTTAAAATGGTAACAATGGTAAATTTTATGTTATGTGTATTTTCCCACAATCAAGAAACAAAAGACTATGTCCAAAAAGGCAGACTTGTGTCAAGATTAAGTTCTCCTTTAGGGGAAAAGAAATCAAATCCTCAAAGCACTTAATTTAGCAAGAAGTTACTAATATGAAATTATTTAAATTAGCAAGGAGTCGCTGATGTGAAAAACAAAGTTGTTTGAAAAGGTTTTAGTGAAAGAAATTACTTGTGGAAAGGAAAAAAAATGCAGCAAACAGATGTGTCATTTAGTACTACTACTGTGAAGACAGTGTACTTAGGGGGACTTGTAAATGCCACTGAGAATACATAAAATCTCTTATTGTTTTAGTGTTTTAGTAGAAAATAGAATTTCAATGAATTTAATTGCCCTTTTAAAAAAATATTTCATTTATTATCTCCAGAGAGAGGGGAAGGGAGAGAGGCAGAGAGGGAGAGGAACATCAATGTATGGTTGCCCTTCACCTGCCTCCAGCTACGGACCTGGCTGGAGACCTGGCTTGCAACCTGGTTATGGTGCCCTGGCTGGGAATTGAACCAGAGAACTTTGGGTTCACAGGCCTGTGCCACCAGCCAGGACTAATTGCCTTTTTTAAAGGAAAGTATGGTGCTATACTCTCCTTTGTAACTGCAGCCCTGGCAGTTATTCTCAGCACCAGCAACAATAATGGCTTTATTATGGAAATCACACCTCATTTACATGAGACTGAAATTTAGTCTGTGTTTACAATCTTCTAAAGTACTTGTTTTTATCTTACCTCACTGACCTAACTCAAACAATTTGGAAGTGTTCCTAAAACAAACTCATCAACAGAAAACAAGGAACCCATCTGCGAAATAGTATGGATTTAGGATATTTATAGGTCTATTTATAACAATAGGCATGCATTATTTTAAATTAGAAAGAAGGTAATTGAACAAAAGGTATCAAGAGGTCTTATTTTTAAAATACGGCTCTAAATTAAGATGCTTAATTGATCTGACCCATTCTTGGAGAGAAAATATTGGGCTGCTGGGCTTTCTTAACACTAATCCCACAATTCGTAGTTAACCAGCAGTGTCTGCAACAAATAAACCCTGAGTCACAGAAAAGACAACAGGGCACATATTTCACAGAACTGCCAAATCAGCATTAGCATACTGTGGGTGGAACAAATTACAAATTTAAGGATTAGATCTGCAAATTGTTCAAAGAAATACTCTGTACCACATTTACCCATTTACCTCATTCCTAATTTTTGGTCACTAGTCCTATATTTGGTTCCAGTTTTAGAATTTTATTTTTGCTTCCTTACTTCAAACACATCCCCAAAAGAGCCCTTAAAAAACTCATTTGGGCCCTGGCTGGTGTGGCTCAGTTGGCTGGAGTGTTTTCCCAGAAACCAAAAGTCATGGGTTCAATTCCTGGTCAGGTCATGTGCCTGGGATGCAGGTTTGATCTCCAGTTAGTAACTGATTGATGTTTCTCTCCCTCCCTTCTCCCTCTTTCTGCAACCAACAAGCATACCTTCAGATGAGGATAAAAAAAATAAAATAAATTTTAAAAACATTTGGATAAGGGACCCCACTCTAAGTCCTGGGGTTCTTGTCTCGAGATCCAATTGCACGTTTGTTGCAGCAGGTTAGATTTTGCATATCTCTACTCTCCATTATGTGCCAGGTTCTTCATTTGATTTAGCCATCTTTACTAAATTCATAATCTCTAAAATCACCTTCTTCCTTAAAAAAATTTCAAAAATTATTTTATTATTTTTAGCCCCTGGCTGGTGGCTCAGTGGATAGGAGCCGGCCTGCAAACCCAAAGGATGGTGATTCGATTCCTCGCCAGATTGCAATCCAGGTCTCCAGCCAAGTCCATTGCTGGAGGCAGGTGAAAGGCAACCATACATTGATGTTTCTCTCCCTTTTTCCTCCCTCCCTGCCCTTTTTTCTGAGGATGATAAATACAATCTTAAGTATATTTTAAAATTATTTTATTATTTTTAAACTTTTCAATTGTAGTTGACATTCATTATTATATTAGTTTCAAGTATAAGCACAGAAGAGTCATCTTTCAATGAGCACTTTAGGGCCATCAATTTCCAAATATTCATCTCCATCCCTCCTGAGCCCCTGACCTCTAGGCCTGGAGCTCACCAAAGCATCTCAAACTAAGTTACTCCAGAACTGATTGTAGTATCCTTCCTCTCAAGCTTTCTCTTCCTTCTGAGTCCTAGTGCCACCATCTATATAGATTGTTCCAATGGCTGATTACCCATAATACACTGAACCTATGGGGTGAGAGCAGGGGACGATCACCCACATAAAGCAGTCAGACAGAGCCTAGAATAAAGCACATGCTTACTACACCTTAACTTCCCAGCATCATCATTCTTACCACTATCACAATTTGAGACAAGTTAGGAAAATATTGCATGGCTACAGATAGTCCTCTCTTGCCTATTGCTAAGTGCCAAAATATCATACAATAAAGAAACCTGTTTAACTTGTTTTTTTGTATCTGAATTTCTCAACCTTATTTGGATATAGAACCCTTTTGTTTATCTGCTGTAATGTGGAGATCACACTTGGAGACTCTAAATTCTATCACAACCATATCGTCACTGAAAACTTTCTGACAAACCTATTTTAAATGAACCTCTCAGTGTCTTTTATTACTCTCCCTCTCCTTTTGATTTTCTATTCTATTCTATTCTATTCTATTCTATTCTATTCCATTCCATTCCATTCCATTCCATTCCATTCCATTCCATCCCATCCCATCCCACTTAAAAAAGCTGGCAAGGAGACTCACCATTATGTTATGACATACAATTTGTAAGCCTCTGCCTTAGAATGAATTTTAAATAGGATATGGTAGGCTATCATAGACATAAGGTGGATACAGTAAACATAACTATAATAGAGCCTACACTACCATCTTCTTACATGGTTATTCCCTGACTCTCACTTCTATTTGAAGGCAATATACCTAATTTTGAAGGATCTGTACAGGTGAGATATTAGATTCAGAGTTATAGAAGAGTCAATACTAGCCTAGAGTATATTTTCCAGGGGAAAAGAAGAAGAATGTGAACAAATTTTCAGAGGAGTCTCCATGTCTGCTAAGAAACTAAATAGCAGTGCTTTGTTAATGGCTGACTAAGGGCGCTCCTGAATGCTCAAGGACAGTTCAGTGTCAGGCCTTCTTTGAGTGTGATTTATTGGGATTGAAAAAAAAAAATGGTACAAGCCTAGAATTATGGTCTTGCCTTGCAAAAGCTATATATAATTTTCAATTTGTAGGCTATAATTTTGATTCTAAGGAGAGTAATCAAGTTAGATGATACATACCCACATGGGCCTTGCATGAACTGTTATTAGAATACTTCCATTTGAACCATGTACTTCCATGTGGGATATACGATCCTGCTGGGGGATGGGGTATGTATGGGGGAGTCAAATAGGTCTGTGATTTAAAAAAAAATTTTTTTAATTAATTTTTTTTTAGAGATAAGGGAAGGGAGAGAAGCAGGGAAGGAAAGAGACATCAATGTATGGTTGCCTTTCACCTGCCTCCAGCTACAGACCTGGCTGGAAACTTGACTTGCAACCTGGTTATGTGCCCTGACTGGGAATCGAACCAATGACCTTTGGATTCATAGGCCAGCACCTTATTTGCCACCAGCCAAAGCTCAGTCTGTGATTTTTAAGTAACAGATTAAGTGGCCTGTTTTCTTATTGTGAGGAAAAATGTCTTGGAACTATGGGAAAGTAAGTTATCAACTGGGTTCACAACCAATCTAGTAATTTTCTACACATTTAGTAAATATTTCCTAAAATGACATTATGACAAAAGTTTCTAGATCAGAGTTTTAAAACAGGAAATCATCCAACTAACAATGGAAGACTGGCCTAACCTAGTTTTCTCACTGTTACCAATTAGCTACCCAGCCATTACAGCATTCAAAACACTCACCCCCAGGCATGCCCAGGCATCTCACAGCAACTCCAACACACTTATCTTTTTTTTTTTTTTTTTTTTTAAATAATACAATGAAAACATACAATGCATCTTTCAATCTGACTACATCTATATTTTGCATCTTACTAGACAGCCTCATAATTTTTGAAAATTAGGTTACTGTGTATTTGGCCATGAGTAGACAGTTTTAATTTTATAGATAGTTTGATAGGACATTACACTGCCATCATTCAGATTTATTAGTTTTAAATTCAACAATGAAGGCTTGAGTTAATTCTGACTCAATGATTCAGACTAATTAACTCTAAAGATAACTCTATGGGTGCAAGAAAATATTTAAATATATCAGTTCCTAGAACAGCTTTCTGTTAGACCCTCAATCCTCAGTCCTCAATCTGGATGAATGCCAATTGACCTAATGCTATTTTCTTCCTTTAATTTGGTTCTCTGGCCACCATATTACAAAACTGTACAACCAATTACAAATTTTATTTTATGCATTACCTTTGTCATGTTACTATTCTAAAATATTTACTTGAGTTAAAACTTTTGGTTCCTCTCTGTCAATGTGATTAATTGCATTTCTTTTCCCATCATTACTGTTGGTATTTAGCTAATTATTGATAAAGGAAAGCGGGGCAAAGGGAGTTAGACATGGAGATTAATAAACTGAAGAGTGCGAGCCTGTTGGTTTCACACCTCAGAGGATCACAGCATGGCTCTGCCAGTAGTGGACTGTTGTGGGGTGCAGGGCAGGAGCTAGACCAAAGAGGTCTGCTAAAGTCTGTAACTAGGGCGTGGACCTATCAAAAGTACATGGAAGCTTGGGAAGTTGATTGGTTCTTTTGAAAAAGTACCTGGCCCATCCCAAACCC
This sequence comes from Noctilio leporinus, assembly GCA_004026585.1. Classification (NCBI taxonomy): domain Eukaryota; kingdom Metazoa; phylum Chordata; class Mammalia; order Chiroptera; family Noctilionidae; genus Noctilio; species Noctilio leporinus. Next base: position 238,617 of record PVIW01002115.1, read on the forward strand.
AAGCTAACATAATCCCACAGGAACAAAGAATCTCTCTCTCTCTCTCCCCCTCCCTACCCAACTCCCCGCACCAACCTCCCCCCTCCAAGCCCCCAACACACTTGTCTCATACAGACAAGGATTTTCTCTCTACAGCCATGTGGACTCTGCCACTGGGAACAAGCTAAACTACCTGGATGGGGACTGGGGCAGTTTAGTAGCTGCGAGTGGGCTCCAAAAGGACTAAGCTTTAATATGAAGCAGAAACTCTGGACACTGGCTTTGGCTTTGGCCTTGCTGAGGAGAAGGCGAAACTTTTTGCGAGGCTGAACAGAGAGAGATGGGAAATTGGGAGACCAGGGGCTAGCTTCTATTGAATATTTCAGCTAGAATAAATTTTGCCACACCACAATCTCCTGTGTGTGGATCCTTGGAAGGCTTTCCTAGTGATCCTGGGGAGAATCTCATTTTCACCAGCAACACCATCAGCTATCAGATTATTAGGGCACTGTTTGATCTTAAGAAAGTCATACATATATTTTCTAAAATGCTTTGGACATACACTGGTCTCTGTTGTTAAATAACTATATTTTAAATAAAGAAAATACCAAACTCATCTACAGCACTGCTTTCAGGTACATACAAAAATAATAGACCATAAAGTGGTCTTGTATCTTTGCTATTTAAAGGGTTATCATTATCCATTTAAATACAGGAAAGCCCACAGATGTGGCAGGGATTTTTATGCATATAGGAGTAAACTAGTATCTTATTGCTCATTTTTATTAACAACCTTGGACCAAGCCTTTACACTGAAAAGAAAGGGAAACCATTGTGTTAAGAAAGAAAGTCAATTTGACAAAGGGGGAAGGAACATCAAATGGAATAAAAACAGTCTCTTCAACAAATGGTGTTGGGAGAACCAGACAGCAAAATGCAAAAAGATAAAACTAGACCACCAACTTACACCATACACCAAAATAAACTCAAGATGGATAAAGGATTTAAACATAAGCAGTGCCACCATAAAGGTCCTGGAGAAAAATATAGGCAGTAAACTTTTGGATATCCTATGCAGAAATATGTTTACTGATACTTCACCAAGGGCAAAGGAAATCAAAGAACGAATCAACAAATGGGACTATATCAAATTGAAAAGTTTCT